>JAHLSL010000074.1:4924780-4939898 GCA_025920805.1 Petroica traversi
ATAGGGCTGGGCGGGGCACGGAGTGGGCGGGGCAGTGTGGGGCGGGGTGGCCGCGGGGGCTGTGCGCATGCGTAGAAGCGGGCAGGGCAGGCCCACCGGATCTCCCTGTGCCGGTTCCTCTCGGTTCTGCATCCCCCGGGTCCCCCACCGGCCCCGGGGTCCCGTCGGGATGCTGGAACAGGGATTCGGGCGTGTTAATGCAGGGGCATTCGTGCGACCTGGGAGATTCGGGCAGTGAAAGCCGCCGCTCGTCCCCGAAAGGCTCCAGGCACGCTGCCCCATCCCTTGGCTTCGCCGAAGACACAGAGTGGCGTGTTTGGGCTCTCCCTCAGTGCAGAAGCCATGAAGATCAACCAGGATACGGTGCTGCGAGGAAAGAAGGTGACGCTAGTGCCCTACACCGCTGCACACGTGCCCCGGTACGTGCCCCGTGCCCTCCTCAGACGCTCCTGCACGATCTGATTCCGCTCGCCCATTAAAGACAGTGTTGGGGTTAGGAAGGGTGTTGGGTGCCAGCTGCAGGGCCCGCTTCCCCCCGGGAATCAGTCAGAGGAGTCCTAGGAATTCAGTGAGATGCCCTCTGTGCCCGGCAGCACCATCCCTGTGAGGTCTGTGCTCTGTGCCAGGGAGAACTTTACCTGTGCCACTGGGAAATACCTGGCTGTGAGTGAACACAGCAGTTCCTCTGTTCACTGAGGCCTTTCTCTGGCGGCAGTGGAAGAGCAGAGCTTCAGCTTGTAAAGCCAGGCGGATATTTGATAAATTAGGCACGCCAACAGTTAGTAAAGTAAATCAGCACAAAGATACCAGTGTTAGTGTTTTGGCAATGTCCAGGAGGTGCTGTGTCAGTGTCACTGAGAATGAAAGCACCAGAACTCAAAATGATCAGGTTTGCATTGGCCACTTTAGACAAAACCATAGGATGGGCAAACTTCCTAAATTTCCACAGAGAGCATTGTGTTACATAAAGGACAGAGGCTTGTGGATCCATATGAAGTTGCCACAAAAGCCAGGCTGGTGTTTCCAGAGCTGCTTGGTGATGGCCTGACCCCTGGAGCACTGGGAGGGATCCTCCTGTGGTGCTGCAGCTGGGCAGTGATGTGGGGCCGGGTCCATTGCCAGGTACCATGAGTGGATGCAGTCGGAGGAGCTCCAGCGCCTGACAGCCTCGGAGCCCCTCAGCCTGGAGCAGGAGTATGAAATGCAGCGCAGCTGGCGGGATGACTCTGACAGTGAGCATCTGGAACGCTTTCTGAGGGAGGGTGGGAGTGTTGAGCAGATCCTTTCCATTCTGGGAAGGACCCCCAGTCAGCTGGGAGTGCCCCGTGAGTGGGTTCCCCTAAACCAGCAGCTTGAACTGGTTTTCCCTTTACAGCTGGTATATACTCAAGGAAGTGGAGAATATCCACTTCCTCAAGCTGTTTGTGACCTTTTTATGCAGTTTTCCAGAGATTGCAGTGATTAATTTCCCACAGCATAATGATAAAAATCATTAAGCATCATTCCTGCACAAGCCAATGCCCCCTAGATCTGATAGTTTGCAAAAAGGTGGAAAGAGGTTGTATTTCTCCTTGATAAATTGAATTATTTTATGATCACCGGTTGAGGTGTGTCAATTGAATTGGTTCCCTGACTCCTGCAGGTAATGAATCACTGCCCATAAAAGCCTGGTAGGAGTTTAGTGCACTGGAAAATACTGAAGCTGGCAAAGATCTCAGTCTGGAGCATTTATCTTAGGTGGCATTATAAACCTTACTCAGAGTAGCAATAACATGAACCAGGTGAATCACTCAGTCTCAGCCTCTTGTGCACCAAACAATTCTTTGCCACGTCTTGCTGCTGAGTAAGACAAGGCAGGGAGACTTATGTGAGAAGGAAGTTTTCACATTTCTTCCACAGGCTGTTTGTAGTCTTGGTGTCTGTGTCACCCTGACAACGGGTTTTTCCAAGTATTTATTTCATTTCTGCAGGTGGGAAAAGGCACACTTGCTGTGGGAAGCCAAATTATTAACTCTTCCTTGCTGTTAACACATGGAAACTGTTGTTCCCCTGTCCATTATACACTTCAAATTTCATTCTATGGTAATTTATGAATTATCAGTACACTCTGAAGATGTTGCCACATTCTTGTTTTCCCCAGAGTGCACCTTCATTGTGCTGGACTCGGAGTGCTGGCCTGGGCTGGCGGAGGAGAACTCCATGGTGGGGGATGTGAATCTCTTCCTCACCAAAGCCGAGGACCCGACTGTGGGCGAGATTGAAATCATGATTGCAGGTCGAGTTCTGCTTCATAGCTTGGGGCTCTGTCACTGTAGCTGTGCACTACAGACAGATGTTCAGGTTCCTGCATCAGCTTTTTAGTCTCATGCTTTACCGTGGCTGTTCAGCCCTGATCACTCCATGGCGTGTCCAGGTCACAGCCTCTACTGAGAAGTGTCTGGTATGGCTGGTTTGTCTCCCCTAAATGGATGCTGACTCTGTGCTGTCTCTTTCAGAGCCCAGCTGCCGTGGCAGAGGGTTTGGCAAGGAGGCAACTCTACTGATGATGGCCTATGGTGAGGGTGGCTCAGTGCACAGGAATAGGAGTGTGGTGGGGCTGGGATCTGGGAGTACATAATTCCCAAAGATAAAGGCAGGGTAGTAAGGGATGCATCTGCCTCACAAATGGAGTCCTGTGCTTTTATAGATGTGGCAGGTCACAGAAGTGCTTCTCTCTCTGATTTCTGCAGGAGTGAAAAACCTGGGGATCACCAAGTTTGAGGCTAAGATTGGTCAGGAAAATGAAGCCAGTATCTGCATGTTCAAAAAGCTTCACTTTAAGGAGGTGCAGTAACAGCCCATCTTCTCCCCTGAGAATGTGAGCAGCATTTGCCCTGTGACTGGGACTGAGCTGCTCTGTCTGTGTGGTGCAGGTTGCTGTGAACAGCGTTTTCCAGGAGGTGACGCTGAGGCTGGATGTCAATGACCAGGAGAGACAGTGGCTCCTGGAGCAGACAAACCACGTGGAAGAGAAGAGCTATGCTGAGCTGAAGCAGCCACCTGGGGTGCTGGACACCTGACAGACACATCCAGACACCAGCTGGGTTTCCAGGGAGAAGCTGGACATAGTTGCAAGGTCTGGGTGTGGAAGACACTAGCGAGCCAACACTGGAACTGTTTTCATGTCTCCTTCAGCTGCTCTGTCATATTGTCAGCTTTGCACTTTGCTGCACCAGCCAGGATTGCTGCCTGAAATTTGGACCTGGGGAACAGCCACTAACTCACAGGTTTGGCTAGGAATGACTCTAACTTTGATGTGCTGTTCCAAGAGAGCCTAAAATCACCAGCAATTGATTGCTGTACAACAGAAACTTCTCCCACGGCTCTTAAATCAGGATTCATAAGCAAGGAGGTTTCATATACTGGCAGCTCAGTCTTTTTTACTCTTGAATAAAAAAAAAATCTCAAAGATCTGAGGTGCCTGAGCATTACATGGGGCTCAGCTGCTCTCTTTGGCAGCTCAAAAAGTGGTTTAGAAGTTGTAAAGGACAGCAGAGACTCTTCAAAGGCAGTTTCCTGGGGTCTGGTAGGTTGCGGGGAGGCACTGCTGGGTGATGGGAGTCCAGGGAGAAGCCCAGATGTGGGTGAGCACAAACAAAGGGCAAGTTAATATGATGGAAATTGTTGATGTTGGCTGATGAAGATTAGAGCTGAGCCCCACCATGATGAGGGGGCTGAGAACTGCAGGAGGTTTCTGAGACAAACCCCCTTTAGCTTCAGGGCTGTGCTCCAGATCTGAAAACCTCAGGCCAGCAGTATTGTGCATCTCATTTTCATTGGCTGCTTTGATGAAAGCAAAAAGGAGAACGCACTGAAAGAGACAGCTCCCTTCTTCCACCTGCTCAGGACTTGCTCCGCCAAGCCTGGAGGCTCCAAGATGAATGTGGGAGAAATACCTCTTACTGGGGGGCAGATATATTTAGGGCAGGAGTTATCCAGCCTCTGCTGCAGTAGATCTGAGATCCGTGGATGAAAAACAGGTACTTGACTGACTCCCACTGGACAAACTTCCCTGTGCAATTACTCACCCTGACCTCTGCTGCTGTACACATAATGTCCACAGCAGGGAAGCTGCTAAGAGGAGAGAACAGAAGGTAAGAAGGGAACTGATGCTCCTGTGTGTTTTCCTACTGTAACAGCAGCTCTAAAGGCTAATCCTAGACCACAAATTATCTGTTTCACTGATGGAGGATGAGGCAATAACTTTCAGATTTGCCCAGGGATGTTTTGGAGATTGGCAGTCTGTGGAATTTTTGGTGTTGCTGGGCCTGGGGGCTTTAGTTTTCCAATTTTAGCTAATTTAAATACATTATTCCTGTGACTAACGTTAAAGCCAAGCATGGGAACAGTGTATCATGGCATTTTAAACAAGTATTTAGTGTGGATTTAGTTGTATAGAAAGCTTCGTGTGGTAATAAAGTGAAGAGCAGCTGTACTTCCTGCTGGGATTACCGTGACAAGGGCTACTAATCCTCCTGCTCCTTGTCACCTGCTGCAAGCAGAAATGGATTCTGTCCTCCAGAACATGATTTGCAGAACCTGCTGGGTGAACTGCTGGTTCTGGTGCTCCTTCCGTGGAGCGTCTCATCCCGCTGCCAGAGTAGCAAGGCCAGAGTGGTAGAAGAGACATAGCTGGGCTGGGATTTGTTCCCCTAAAACCAACAAAATGGGAAAAATAATTTCTTTTAACCTCTGCTGCCAGGGGTAAGGGGCAGGGTGATCTCCTGTCGCAACTCCCCATGCCCATCTGGTTGCTCTGGAGCCAGCGAGGGCCCTGCTTGGCATTCCCGGTCTCCGACAGCGCCGGCGCTGCCCCGGCTCCACAGGCGGCTGGGAACAGCCTTTCCCTGGCAACCCGAAACAAAGTTGGGTCTGTCCCAGAGCTCAGCCCACCCCAAAGGCTGGGGGGAGAGTCCCAGCAGGGCTCAAACAAGGTTCCCACAGGGAACCAGTGCCCAGCTGCTCTGGCCAGGCTAAGAGGCAAAAGATGCTGCTGGGACCCGCTGGATCCTTCCTGCCCTGCATGGGCTGCCCCACCTTGTGGCATCGATTCCAGGGAGGGGTGTCCTGCTGCCCCAATTGGATGAGGATGGGAAAACAGGGGATGGGGGCACACCTTCCCTCAGAGGTCACGTCTTTGGAGGATGCGGCAGGTTGGAATGGCTCCCCCAGCTTCCAGGGGAAAGTGACAGCCTGCACATCCCCCTGCACATCCCGTCATCTGGGCGTCATTTGTGGTCATCTGTGACCATGTGTGTGCTCAGGTGGAAGAGCTTCTTTGCTGATTTGGAGCACAAAACAAGAGTGTGTTGAAGGGGAGGAAGCGAAGATGCCAGACAGAGGCCTGGCACAGCCCTGCCTTGCCCCACTGAGCCACCCAGGGCCGGATCCGTTCATTTAGGGGGACAAGCGCCCCTGTCCTCACTGATCCCCTCTGCCTTCCCTCAACCCAGGCTCATCCCTGTCCTCAAACCCCCAAAACCCCCATTTGGACTGCCCCAAACAGAGCTGCTGTCCTCCAGCCTGGCTGGCAGATCCAGATTAGAGCTTTGCATCACCCCCCTCACCCCCCCTGCACTCCCCAAGGGATTAAAGCCCATTAATCACCCCGAGGCATTAACCCCCACTGGGACCAGCCGGTGTCTCCCCAGCCCCCCTTCAACCTGTCGCCATCAGGTGCTGAGGGTATCCAAAGCAGGCCCAGTCCCCCAGATACATGTCTTTCCCCAAACCCCCAGGCCACAGCACCCCCTCAGGCTCTGGAAGGATTTAGCCTTAAACCAGACACGTGAAGTCAGAAAGGTTTATTCCAGTAAACAGAATTTCTCTTGAGCTCAACAGTACAACACCTGATTGCAGAACATGGAAACAAAACATCCACAGGAAGAATTTCCATAAAATACATTTAAAAAAATTATGCGATTGGAAAAACATTTATTTCAGAAAAAAAAAAAAGTGTATGAAAAGCTTTTACATTAAACAGTGTCAGATTCAAACCCTGATTTGGCTCTGTCGCCAGAATTGTGCAGGAGCAAAGGAGGCCATTATTGCTTGCTGTGCTGGCTCCAGACACCCTCTTCTCTCCCAAAATTGCCCTAGCACAGGGTTCTGGGTACTCCCCAATGCTGGGCACTCGTACCCTTCCTTGCAGCTGAAGAGGCAAAGGGACAGGGTCATCGTGGACGGAGTTTGCCAGGCCAGGGTCAAACACTCCAGCTGTGGTCAGTGGCTGGGCAGCTGGGGTTTGGTAGAAGACACTAAAAGCCTCATGTTTTGCAGTTAAGGGTAATTTGGGGGTATGGCTCAAATGGACTTGGGGTATGGGGTGGGGAAAAAAACAGGGAACAGTGGGCACCAGGAGTGTTGGACATTAAGCCACCCCAAATCCTTGAGCCCTTCCAAACCCTTGCTTGTGCCTACCAGGGTGTGCAGGGCTTCAAGGCAGAGCTGGAGGAGCACCCTGGGGATGAGCTTTTGGGAGGGGGCACCCCTCCCAGCACCCCCGGCCCAGAACCCCTCTGCAGGGATGCACACTGGCTACCAAACCACCCAGCACTTGGGTCAGGGTGCTAGGGAGCAGCCCCACATCCCCACGAGGAGCCCATGGCAGGGAGGAGAGGAGTGCAGGAGAGTTGGATATGAGCCTGGGGTGGGCTAGAAGACCCTCACCCTGCCTCTAGGGCTTCAAAGGTTGCTGAACAGTTCATTTTTCTTGCTCCAGTCCATCTGGGGTGCCCTCTTGCTGGTGCGCTTCTGGTGCGCCCGCTCCTTGGCCACAGCCAGCGGGATGTCAAGGTCCAGGAGGGAGCCAGATGCTGAATGGTATTTGTCACCCTCCTGTGTACGGGGTTGGAAGTGAGAAGTGGTGTCAGCCCAGATCCTGCTTTCCAGCCACTGCCTCCCTCCAGCATTCCCAGCCCTACCTCGCTGTGGATCTCGCTGGAGGCGGGGGACACGAGAAGCGGCGCGGTGCTGGATGGGCTTTCGGTCACCGAGTTAGGCCGCGGCTCTCCACCGTTTTCCTGGGGGGCAACAGGGAGGGAGTGTGAGCTCCAGACCTGGGGCTTGAGAACAGCCTCCAAAGTTGCAAGTCCCACCCAGGGGGCCATGAAATCCATCCTCCCCACATGTAATCCACTGCAAGCTCCAGCATGTAAATACCTCCAGCACTGCCCATCCAGGGCGGGGAAGGATTAAACCTTGGCCTGACTGCGCTAGCTTTAGCAGAAGCAGGAGGAGGAGGGTGTCTGCAGGCCTGGGTGCTACTTCCCTGCAGCAGCACAAGGGCTCCTAGCCCTGGAGCATCAGGAGGCAAAAGAGGAGGAAAACAGCCACCTCCATGAAACTCAGCACCACAAGCATCCCCCTTCCTCGAGGACACCAGTTCCCAGTGACACCAGGTTTTGTGTGGCAACCAGAGACCACTGATGTCTGGTGGCATCACCCACCCATGGGCAGAGGGCACATGAACATGAAGGTCTCTGACTGGAGATGAGCACAGATGGAATTTGAATCAAGACGATGCTCTTACCTTCCCTATATCACCATTAGCAACTGGTTCTGGCAAGGGACCTGTGGGATAAGGACACGGGCACTGGGTGAGGATGTGTTTGCTTTGTCGCCTTGCCAGTGGAGGGCAAGCCAAGGCTGTACAAGGCCAATGCTCATACAACACTGCCCAGGGTCTGGCCAGGTCCTGAATTTTTTAACCATCCACTGCAGCCAGCCTTGTAGCACAGGGCGATTGGGCCAGACACATCCCATGATGGCACCTGTGATGTGGAGCCCAGGTGAGACCCCCTCCCCATCCTTCTGGGGACCACTGTGACAGCAGGGAGAGGGCCAAAGGGCAGCTGATGCCTGTTTGCTCCCCAAGCAATAAACCCTGCCAAAGTGCAACCCAGGGCCATAAACCTGCCCACGTCAGCACCAGTCCAGCATGGGGCCCTCGGCCAGGCAGGGAGACACCAAAGTCAGGTGACTCTGCTTGGCCTCAGGGTGATAAAACCACCTTCCAGGGCTCAGCAGCCTTAGGTTTGGTGAGAAGGTGATACAAATCTAACAGAGGTGCCCTCCCAGCGGCACAGTCCCCAGCCCACCTGTCAGGTGTTGCTCCGATGGCACCACCTTGCAATTCTTGAAGAATTCATCTGTGAGGATGTCCACCACCAGCAGCCTGGTTTCGTCACCGCTCGCCTTGATGGCTGCCACCACGTCACTGTGCTGCTTGCCCTCCATACACACACCATTCACCTGCAGGCACCACATCATTGCTGGAGCTGGGGGACATCCATCCCTCAGAAGCACCATGGAGGGGAGTCAGGTACTAGCCTTGGTACCAGTCACAAGTACAGCCACCCCATAGCCCCCACAGGCATTCGCAGCCTCGCAGGTTTTAGCAGTGAAGCCAAGAAAACCTCATTAAAAGCAGATTTTCCTCTGAGTGACTGGCATAGGATTGAATGGGCAAAGCTGACAGGGAACTCCTAGCAGCGCATGGACCTGGGGGTGGCACAAACCTTTGTGCCATGCCATAGTCTCCAGAAATCCCAAAAACTTCATCCCAGGAGAGGCAGCAGCCCCACACTCTAGTGAGCAGCAGGGTTGGGACTCAGTCGGTCCTTGCCCTCATGGATCATCATCCCACCTGGCATAAACCTGAGTTCATCCCCACCCTGGTCACACCTGACAGCAAGACTTGCTACCATCATGCACCTTGTCCCCAGCCTGCCCCACCCCAGGGGCATCCCGGGGACACTGCTACCACTAATTAGCCACAGATAGCTAATTAATGCTCAGCCTCTGCCCTCCACAATGCTGCACCCCTGGGCGGGGACTGGCAGGCTGGTGCAGGTCAGGCAGCTGTGCCATGAGTCACCACCAGAACCAGGGACACCGAGCACCTTCCTGGCCAAGGACAGCCGTCTTCTGGGCACCAGGATGCAAGGGAGTGCCAAGCTTTTCAGAGAGATCTTCAGACTTCCCCCCCACCCAGCATACCTCGATGATGCGGTCCTGGGGGGCCAGTCCTGCTGCCTCAGCTGGCGAGCCAGCATCAACGGCACGCACATACTGCCCTGGGCGGCTCTTGTCACTGTGCAGGTTGAAGCCGTAGCCATCAGGGCCCTTCCTCATGTGGCACAGCCGAGGTCTCAGCTTCTCCTGCAATGGGAACAATCTGTGGGTGAACTGCCCCTGGACCCACCAACACCCAAGGACAGCATCAGGAACCCCAGAGAGCTGCTGGAGTGGCAGGGACACTATCCTCCAGTGGCCACCTGTGGGCACTGACACATCAAGATGGGATGTAGGGTGTCAAACATCCTATGATCCTAGACTCCAATTAATTAATTAGGTGCAGGGCACACTAATTGCAGTGAAACGTTGAAGAAACATGTTATTATGTGTGTGTACCCAGACCACACTCTTCCTTTTTGGATCAAGATTGCAACTGCCACAAAGGAGGCAGAGGAAACACAGCCCAGGCTGCTGGGCCACTCCACCCCATCCCCCTTGGGCTATTTTGGCTACTGGAGAAGTCTCAGGCTCTGGCACAGGTCCACTCCACTCCCCTCCATGCCAACTGCAGCCTCTCTTGTGGCAAACCTAAACATGGGATCAGGGAGATCCCCTACCCCAGAGCACCCCACAGCCATTGCCAGCAAGGAAAGGGCACAGAGGGCTTGGGCGGGCAGCTGGAATCCAAATGGAGCAGCTGGAATGCTGAGGCACATCCATGCCCTGGCATCACCTTCCAGGATTGCAAAACAGAAACCAGCTCCCCTAGGGTGGTGCAACTGGGATGTTCACCTCTCCAGGAGGCAACACCCAACTCATCTGCACCTGGTTTCACCTTGACCAGTACCTGGAGCCAGGGAACCCCGCTGGGACAGCCACAGCCACTCACTTGGCCCACTTGGAGCCCTTTAAGCTCCCCACATAGTGAGCAACAGGAAGAAGCAGGCGCATCCCCAGGAGCCTGGCACACAGAAATTGCCTTTGCTCACTGAGCATGGAGTGAGATGTCCAGGAAGCATCAGAGTAAGTAGGTGACGTGAACCAGACATTCGCATGTGGCACTGTCAGAACTGCTCTGACCCTAGCACCCAACACCACTTTTACAATTTATATATAAAATGGTTTGATCCCACCTTGACCACCAGAACTTGGGCTTTGGTTGGGCTCTCCCAGCAGCTAAGTTTCACTCAAACTGCTGGAATATTCCTCACCAAGGCAGCTAGTATTCAATCTTTCATCCGAGACAATTTTTTCTTGGTTGGTACCCATAACATCACTGAGAACAGGCATTGCAGGAATTTGCCCTCCCACACCTGCATCAGGCTGTTCTTCACGCCCTGCACAGCACTCTTCCTTCTTGCCATGAAATCCCCTTTGCCCATTGCCAGGAAAACCTTGGCCCTGGGGTGCTGACACCCCATATCTGACACAGTGATGTGGCACATGGTCCACACGGGCCAGGGTGATGCATTTACAATTGCTAAGTCAAACACTGCCATAAACCCCTAATAAAGCCCCATCCTCTTGCACAACACCTTCCTTCACGGTCAAGGCTGGCTGCCACCCCAGCACCACTGACAACGCCCTGGAACAGAGGTGCAGGCAACACCCAGCACATCTGCCAGGAGTGAAGGTGATCCCAAGATGCCTCAGCACCGGCATGCAGGACTCGCTCTCCATGTGTCTCAGCTTCACATGCCCAGTGCAACAGCCCAGATGTGGATTCCCTGGCTGGTTGGAGGATTGTGACCCCCTTGACTTTGCCCCTTCTGCCCTCTGATCCCTGCTGTGCCCAGGTGGCAGTAGATTCAAAAAGTGAGACAGCATCTTCCACCCAGGTAGAAATCCCAAGCAATGGTGGGGACAGACAATACCCAAAATAAGGACAAAAGGCAGGAGCTGCTGGAGCCTGGAAGAAGGCAGCACCTCCCCAGATCCCTGCCCTGGCTCAACCCTGAGCAAGGGGTTCAGGCTCTGGAGCACCCAAGCTCCTGGTGCCCTTGGCAGCACTGTGGGGCTGCTCCACACCGATAGCTCGGGACAAAGCCAGAGGAAGCACCCAGCAAGCGCTGCTGGCAGTGCTCCCGGGTGAGGACGAGGCAGGGCTTCACTCCCATCCATACAAACAAAGCCTTGGCAGCCTAGGCTCCCTGAGATGCTGGGGCCATGAATTTTTGGGGGGGATGGGAAGCCCTGCAGGGAGGACAGATGTCTCACGACACAGGGACAGGTCACAGCAGTGAGGGAGGCAGTGATCCTGCAAAGGCAGCTAGCCAGGGCAGCAGCACTTGGTGGAAGGGCAGCTGGCTGTGCCATGACTCAGCCCCCCAGCATTCCCCCATCAGCAGCTGGAAGATCCTCCAGTCCAGCGTGCCAGGCTGCCTGCACTCTCCCCAAATCGCAGAAACCCTGAAGGCAGCCACCATTCTGCCTTCCAGAGAGGAAAACAAATGCATCTGATCCTCCAGCAGCCGTATCCTGCCAATCCATGGGGCAAGCACCTCAAGGCAGGGCATCCTTCCAGCCCCAAAGTCCCCTTTGGGCTGAGCAACATGAGGGAAGAGGGTTTGGGGCTAACACGCTGGATGCAAGAAGACCCGTGGCTATGGAGCTGGGAAGCGGAAATGCCCCTAATTTCTCTAAGCTGCTGCATCCTGTCCTGTGAGGCCAGCAGCTCTCCCGACACGCTGGGACACGGATTAGCTGGCAGAGCCTTGTTACAAGCAATTACAACCTCAGATGGGGAGGGCAGCGGGGGAAGCTGGAATCAGTCCCCCGCACAGGCATCCCATGCCAACCCTCTCCTCTACACCCAGGGAAGGCAGAGATGCCTACTTGGGATGAGGACTTCTGCAGCATCACACTGCTGTTTCTACCCTGAAACAGAATCTGGGGCACACCCAGATGCTTCTCCCTTTGCAGCACTTTCAGCCACCTGGCAGGACCAGAAATCCCAGGATTGTGGGAATCCCAGTTGCACAGTATGTCAGGACTCACTCCCCATTTCCCAGCCCCCAACAGCAATTTCAGGACAGTTTTTGAAGCCTCAAGTCCCAGGAAATTCCCTGCAGCCCTACAAGCAGCATCAAGCCTGCTGGCGGCAGCAACGTTCCCAGTTACTCAAAGAGAAACTCAACAGCTCTGAGGATGCCTGGGCCAGCAAATTCACACGGGTCCAAAAATCTGGCGCACTCATTTGGGCTTCATACAAAGGGGATGCAAAGCAGCCTCCTTGCAGCATCCCTATCACGTTCTGTTTGACTGGAGCTGCTTTTCATGCAGCTGCCTTGAGAGGAAATTTAATTCATTTCCTAATTAAACACCAGCTACCCCAGTGCAATGCTCCTAATGCCAAGGGAACTGCACCCTGCTACACTCTGAAACCCAGCCTGGGAGGCTCATTCAGGTTTTACAAGGAGGGATGAGCCTTGCTAGCAGGAAGGGCTCTAATTTAACACTAAATTTGCAAGAGGGAAGCCCGGGGCTGGTAGCAAATGCCTTGCCCTGATACCAGGGTGCTGCGCTGGCAGCACCTGGTGCACCCCTGGGAACACTGTGTGGTTTGCATGAAACTTTCTCAAGACGCTCCCGAGCAGTTGAAGCCTCCGGAAACAAAAGCGTGGGGAAGACAAACTGTCACAGCTTTTGGTGGGGGGACATCCCCACCACACAGGACCTCAGGATATTGGGCTGACCCAAGGGATGTGAAACTGTCACGGTGCTGGCTCAGCACCACAGACAGGGGTGCATGGATCAGCTCCCCAGGAAGGCTCTAAATCTCCACTGCAGCATCAGACCTTGCATGCTTAAGGTTTGATAGGAATGAGAAAGAAACCCATGACGAGTCTCCCACAACTGCCTTAGGGATCTATGGGGGTGTCCAAGCCCCCTGGAAGTCCCAATCATGCAGGACCCAGCAGGGTTTGGAGAGATTCTTCTAGAAGGTGGCAGACGCTAAACATTGCTCACCACAAGCAGCTCTCCCAGCTCTTGAGCGTCTCCAGGCTTGTTAAACAAATAAAGGCAAGTCCAGCCCAATAAAGCAAACAGGACTCTGACACCTGCAAATCTCCCACTTTCCCTGTGATCCCAGGGAATCCCACCAACCCGCAGTGATGGGATGGGGCTGCGGGGGGATGGGGCAGCTAGCACCGGCTGCCCGCCAGTGGCCAGAGAACAGGCCACCAGTGTGTTCCTGCCTCACTGAAGAGAAATCCCTTTCTGCCTCCTCCAGCTTGGCTCAGCAACCCGTCCAGCATCTTCCCACCCTGCTCGGTGGGTGCCTGGCCAGGGCAATGTCTCCAAACCCGCTTGCTTCTTCCACTGGGCCCCGCCCCCAGCCGCAAGATTTCCTGCTGCTACCTGTTGAGAAACTGGGACCTTGCGGCAATGTCACCCCATGCCACCCACTTCCTGCTCTAGTGAGGAGAGAAACTGCTAGTAGAGAAATCGCCATTAGTAGCTGTGCTCCCCAAGACTGTAGGGAATCAGCCAGGACTGTCCCCCAAAGGCCACGAGGTATCTCCAGCTGAGGCTGACTCCCAAAATCTTGTGGAGCATCTCCAGCTTTCTAAGGTCTTTCCATCACTCCAGCCAACACAGCAAGCCGGTAGCTGTCACACAGCAAGTGAGGGCTCCATCCTCTCTCGGAACCGCACATCCTCAGCCTTCAAGCCTGGCAGCAGGCTCATCTGAGCGGTATAACAACATCCCTTTTATTTTTCCCAGCCCATGGAGAGGTCTGGGAGCAGAAAGCGGAGCACAGACAGTCTCACTAGCCCGAGGGAGTGCTGGCACTGTGACATATGGGAGAGCTGGCACATTCTCCCCACACGGGGCAGCACCGGAGCCCAGCATGGGGCCAGATCGAGGGACGTGGGATGACACAGAGGACAGTGAGCAAGAGAGACAAAACAGGGATAGAGCATGGCTCTTCCCACCCAAATTAAGCCCATCAAGGAGGTGCTGGAGTGATGCTTTAGAGCAAGGCAAGGATGAGAGCTGTAACTACAGTGGATCAGCCCAGCCAGAGGAACAAGCACAAGGCTAAGGTCCAACAGGAGACACAGCTCAAAACCACCTAAGCCTCAGCAAAATCCAGTGTGACAACAACTCAATGAGGCACCAAGGTCTTCCTGGGGTTCAGCATCCACACTGGGAAAGCTCATAATATTTCCCCAGGAGGTTCCTCACACTGGGGACACCAAGAGGCTGCTGCCCAGGGAGCCATCCACATGTCTGTTGTAACAACAAACACGTCTTTGCTGGGTAAATAAAAAGCAGTATTATCTCCCGGAGCCCAGAGCGTTTCTTAGAAACCGCTTGGGGCACTAAAAGTAAGCTGTTTCTCAATTCCTCACCTTTCTACATCACTTTGTTTGTGCAACTGCTCACTCCTACGTGTGCTTAAGGCCGACACTCCTGAGTTATGAAGTGTCTGTGGGGACTGACTGCCAGGATCAAGCCCCCAGTCCAGGAAGAGCTCTGTTATCTCCACTCCGCACCAGAGACTGAACACACTCAAAAAAGGAGTGACTACCACCAATACCTGCAGTCTCAGCCCCAAAAAATACGGGTATTTTTTTGTATTTTGGGGCGTGTTAGTGCCAGCTGCCCTCGGCCCAGTCCTGGGCACAGCTGCACGTCAAAACACGCCCTGTTGCTCTTCTCACCCCGTTTTCCCGGCAGCACAGGGATGGGCCGAAGGGCTCCAGGACTCCACAGGCTCAGTTATAGGTCCAACCAGCCCGGTGTGCCCACCTGCCCACGCGCGTCACTGACACGGCTAGGAGACAAGAACTTCACGGAAAAAAGAACATTTTACTTAAAGTAAAAAAGGCAAAGCAGTCGGGAGCGGCACGACCCAGGGCTTCTGGGGAGCAGCGTTTAAAGCAAAGCAAAAAATGAAAGAAAATAATCTAGACCAAAACCACACACTACGCCCAGGGCAGACGCGGTGCCCGCGGCTCCCGCTCGCTCGCCTGGAAGGCGACGACCGCGGCCGGTCGGACAACACCCTCTGCCCCGAAAACTTCCTCGCCCCAGTCCCCCGGTCGCTCAC
>JAHLSL010000075.1:24725-42416 GCA_025920805.1 Petroica traversi
TTTTTTGAGGAGCAGCTTTGCTTATCATCACCTCCTAACTCTCTTCAGGAATTATTCCTGTCCCCACTGGCAAATCCAAAAGGCACTGAGAAGGAAACTGTGCAGCAAAAGGGCTTGCAGCCCAAACACAACAGCAAACCCGGGATTAAATGTTTTTCCCCACCAATAATCTTTTTTGAGAGTGGAGATGTTGCCTTTGAGAAACAAAATTCCTGATTACATTCCTAATATTTAAAACTAAGTTCTTTTAGGCATCGTATCAACTTCTGGCTATATACAGGTATTTCATTCTTTTGCCTGAAGAAGGGCAATTTCAGTTTGCATCCCACAGGTATTTCCACAAGACAGCTGCTGTTTTCTGATGGAACATTTCCCCCTCTGAGCTGTGGATTCCCCCCTTACCTTGAGTTTTGTGCCCACGCCGTCGGTCCCAGACACCAGGAGGGGATCTCTGTATCCAGCTGCTTTCAGGTCAAAGAGCCCAGCAAAGCCTCCCAGCTCTGCATTGCAGCCTGGAGCCAGGAAACAGGAGAAACAGCCCAGCTTTACTGCCAGGGCCTTCTCCAGCACCTCCACCACCAATTCTCTCCAAGCTTTGTCAACACCACTTTGCTTTGTCACCAGGGAAGTTTTCTCTGGCATTTAGAGCCTGGTCACTGAGGAGCTCCTAATCTGCTTAGGTTGGCTTTGTCTTTTTAATTCCTCATTAGCCTAAGCCTAAAAATCCCCAACTTTGTGACTAAGCAGTCAATAATTCCTGTGACTGACAGGTTTCCCCCTTTGCACTGAGTGTTTCTCTGAAGTACAGGAGGAATTGTGGTAAAATTGTTGTACTGGTGTGAGAATATCTGTATTTTTTTCCCCTCTGTGTATATCTGACATTATCAGAAGGTTCCCAGTTAATCTGAAATAAAAGGGGTATTTCATAAATGAATATTTTAAATATATCCAAAGAATTACAAGGACTTGCTAGAGCAAGATGTGCCTGAACCCCAAGAAAAACAGATAAAAAGATGGTTAAACCATCTTTTGCTGGTTCAACCAAGCAAAAAATGGGTGTTCCACATCTACCTCAGGAATTCTGCATCTCCTAACCTTTCTAAACATTCACCTCCCCAAATGACAGAGTTCACTGTGCAAGAAATAATAATCCACAGAATCAAACCCAGCTATAAATGGGATTTTTGCTTGCATTTATCCCTGTGCAGTGCTGAACTGTGCTCTTTAACACTCCTGGAATTCAAGAGATGGAGCTCAGAGCCATTTGGGGATTAAAGGTACTTGGAATAAAATCACAGGCATTTGCTTACCACATATCTCCTTGTGTCATCTAGAAACAGGCAGGACACATAAATATGAGCTTTTTATCAAGATCAAGATCAAGTGATAATCCTGCTTGCCAAGAAGTGACCAAAACAGGAGCAGAGGATTCTTGTCTTACCTGACCTTGATGTGGCTGCAGCCAAGGGCTTGATCTTCTGCACCAAAGTGTTCCCTGCTTCAATGTCCACCCCACTGTTCTTGTAAGTCAGGCCCCTGGAAGAGTGGGAAAAAATCACTGCTGAATGTATTTTCAAATAATATTTACTCCTTTACATCCCTGAGGGGATTGGCTGTGCAGAACCCCATCCTGCTGCCTGAGGAGGGGCTGCCAGGAGCAGCACATGGATAACTCCAGAGTTTTGAAGATGATGTCAGAGCTTTGGGATCACAAAGGAAAAATCCCAGGATAAAACCAACAACAAAACCCCTGACAACAAGGTAAAATAGGCAGCATAGACCTGATTTTGCACGGTTTGAATCCCTGGTCCAGACACAGAATCCCAGGATCCCTGAGGCTGGAAAAGCCCTCCCAGAACATCAAGTCCAAGCTGTGATTGATCCCCACCTTGTCACCAGCCCAGAGCTCTGAGTGCCACATCCAGGCCTTGAGGTGTCTGTGGGAAAGCTCTAAAACAAACCCAACCCAAACCAAACCAAACCAGGCAGAAAAATCCTCAGCTGGGTCAGAGCAGGGCTGAGCTCAAGCCCCTTTTCCAGCCCCAGGTCTCAGGGGAATCAGTAACCTCCAGGACACTTCCAGAGCTGCAGTTTAAAGGCTGCCCCTCCTTCCCACTGGAATGACCCCACCACAAAAGCAGCCACTCCTCTTCCTGACTTCAATGGGTTTCTAGTAAAGAATGTGTTTTATATTTCCCTAAAAAGACCCAGGTTCCTAAGGTGGGCACCAGGAATCTGGAAGGAGATTTCTGTAAGCTCTGGGTTTGTGTAAGATCCACACACTGGTGTCACCTGGGTGTCCCCACAGCTCCCTGGGGACACCAAGCCCCAGCTGCTTTTTACAGAAGGACCTTTCCATTTTGGGGACAGGGACTTTCATGGCTTTTCACTCCAGTAATCACAGTTAACTCTCAGTTAAGCAGTTGTTATTCCCAGGCTGTCAATGGCATGAACCAGGTGCATCCCTGTTTTAGGTCCATCCCTGTTTTCTCTCTCCTATTGATGGGATTCAGTCTGAAGTTTCACTTCTAAGGGTGTTGATTAACAAGGACAAATCAACACTGGTGATTAACAAGGAAAAATTCAACAAAATAACTGAAACCCACTTAAAATTGACTCAGCTGAACAACAAAAAAAAATCAGTTAATCCATAAAACCATCTCAGGAACCAGGTCAAGAATTCAGCAAATATTGAAAAAGTCAGAGACAGACATAAATGTCTACAATTGCATTCAATGGCGTAAATATTTTTGTACTCTTCCTATTAAATCTTATTGTAAGATGTGGGAGGTTTGGGGTTTTTTTTAGGATGAAAGGTATTTCTGTTGTGAAGATCATTGCTGGAATATCTGGAATTGACAAAGACCTCAAGAAGAACTGGCCCAGAAGTGCCACCAGGAAAATCCAAAGGTGCCTGCACTCTCAGCAAATCCCTGCCCAGAAACTGGCAGGAGGACAAGAATTACCACAGGCAGCTGTTCAGGCTGTGAATAAGACTCAAGGAAATATTGGCCTTCAACAAGCAGAAATCAAAGCCAGCCCCTTGCACTCTGAATATAAATGTTCACCAGATTTTCACCATGTTTTTAGGAGTATTTCGAATTTGTTACAATTTTTTTTTCCTCTCTGCTTTGATCCTTTAAATCAATCTTTAATTCTTTAAATTTTCTGGAATACTTTTTATTAAGCATTACTATTTTCATGGGGTGAAAAGAGTGAGTCCTGCCAGGCTGCCAAGAGGAGGTGACTCCCCAGATCTCCAGAGCCATCACTGAGTCCACAGGGACAGAGATTGGAGCACCCTGGCACAGTGGAAGGGCTGGAACAGGATGGGCTTTGAGGTCCCTTCCAGCCCAGCCCAGGCTGGGACTGTGAGACTTAAACATCCCAACTGTTCTGTCCCTGCAGGAGAAGAAGCTGGGGCAGAGCAAACAGCTCCCAGGACCTCCCTGAGCAGCCAGGGATCCTCCCAGGCCCATTCCAGGCAGGAACCCTGCTGGCTGTGGCCCAGGAACTCCTGTGGGAGGGAAGGGCTCAGCAAAGTGTCCCCTCTGCCCTCACTGACCTGGCTTTTTTCCTACCACAAATCCCAATTCCACCTTTTTGCATCAATTCGTCAACAGATGCTGAGCACTTGTGAGAGAGAAAGAAGACTAAATACCAACACCCTTGTTCTTTTAGGAAGTTTATTGGTCATAATTGTACAAAATGCTACTCAGGATACACTGCCAGCAGCAGCAGAACTGTCACTGATGTGCTTCCCAGCCTACAAAAGAACCCCTTGGGAAAGGTTTGTTAGGAGCTCATTGGAGCAGAGTAGTTACTTTTTAGGTAAAAATGAGCCTAAAAACCTGCCAGAAGCTTTCAGGAACATTAAAGAGACAACAGGAATCCCTGCTATTAAAAAAGATCCCACACCCATATGATCTCCAGAGTCTTACAGTAAATACTGTGCCCATTAAAGGGATGAGGATGGAAAGAAGTGATGAATCCTACCCTGTTGTTAGGCAGATATCCCAGTAAAATGTAAATCCCAGCAAGGTAGAGGGTTCAGGGTTATTTTTTACCATTTCTAAAAGCTAAAAAGAACCAATAAGCCAGCTTGAACTGTTTTCATGTATAGAACCATGGAATATCCTGAGCTGGAAGGGATCCACAGCCCTGTTCCTGCCCAGACCCCCCAACAATCCCTGGCAGTGTGGCCAAAGCTCCTGGAGCTCTGGCAGCCTGGGGCTGGGACCATATTTCATGATATTAAATGATATTGGACAAGACAAACCCAGAGCAAAATTCCAAGAAGCAGAAATTCACCTTCCCTAAAACAGACCTAACAGTTGAAGCAACACAGATCATTCCTGTGTTGCCACTGTAGTTTAACTCTGATTTAGGAGAGTAAGGACATGGGTGAGGCATCCAAAACATTCCTCCCTTGGCTGGTTTGGCTGAGGTTGAGCTCAAGGATGGGGTTAAAACTTGGCAAGAGTGACACAGAACATCAGCACTGGTTATTAACACCAACCAGGGATGTGCTCAGATCCTTTCCTCCTGTTATAAATGCATATTATAGTGTTGGTTTTTCACAAATAATGAATGCTGTGTGTATAATATTGATCCTTGTACAAGCAGTGTTTGTGTAGAAATGTAGCCATTCTCTTTTTGTTCAATAGTTGAGGAATAACTAACATTGCTATGTTAAAAAAGTCACAAACTGCTCAAGCAAGGGGATTTACTCCTATCAAAATATTCCTGGATAAGAGACTCCTCTGCTGGGAACTGGCAAACAGCTATGCAGATGGACAGACAGACTTCCCCTAAGAGAAGATTGCCTGCCAGGAATCCACAGACTACTGAATTCTTCAAAAAAACTTCATTAGAATTATACAACAAGCTGTTACAGTAAGAAAGTCTATAAGGAAAGTCTCTCTCTAGGAGAGGTGTGCTCTGGCTCTGTGCCAGTACACCCAGAGTCCCTGGGATGCTGTAATTCCTTTATCTTTGTCTTTTCTTGTTGGTTTTTTTTTTTAATTAAAAACCTTTAAACTTTAACAGCAAAGCGAGCTCGTTTTTAACAGTCCCATGGCAGGGATTTGGGATATCTACCTGGATTGCTTGAGGAAGGCTATGGCCCGGTAGCCAATGTCCCTCCTGTAGATGGCCCCCTGGAAGTGGATGGCAGCCACGCCCAGGTTGGCCTCTCGCAGCGCCGCGGGCAGGTCCTCCTTGGTGGCCGTGACCGTGAGCACTCTGCCCCCGCTGGTCACCACCCTGCCGTCCTTCAGGGCTGTGCCAGCGTGGAACACCTCCAGCCCCAGCTGCCTGGCCTTGGCAAGCCCTGTGGGTGATGTTAAAGAGATCATCTGCTTGGTTAGAATGTTCCCAGTGAAGGGATACAGAGCACTTGGTGTCTAGAAAGCACAAAGTCCTGCTGGGAAATGGGAATAAATCTGTAAAAAATACCTCAGGAGGAGAGACAAATCTACCTGTGTGCTCAGGGATTCAGCTGACACACAACATCTAAATCCAGCTGGGGTTTTAAGCCAGAGCACAAAACTTCAGCATCAACTGAGCCAAGAGCCCTGCTCAGAAGCACCTGACTGCAGCAGGTATTAAATATCAATGCTGAGAGAATATCAAATAACAGCACAGTGTGGAGAACTGCACAAACACCAAAACAAACTGAGATGTGTGAAAATGCAGCCTCCCCAAAAGCAGGGCTTCAATGGAACTCAGATCCAGTGATTGACCTGCATGCAGCAGGAGAGCAGGGGGAGAGGCCAGGGGGGAATGAGCCTCCTGCAGCTCCTCCTGCTCTCTTTACCTGTTATTTCCAAGCCCTTGGGATATGTCCCTGGATAGCCTTGGCTGGCCATGACCACAGTCACAGCTGCACTGTCCTCCTTCCACACTGGCATGGAGCTGGCCAACCTCCTGTTGATCACTGCCTGCATAACTTCATACAGGTCACTCTTCAGCAGGGGCAGGATCACCTGCACAAACACACAAATCAAACAAGCTGTCCCTGCACTGGCTTCCCTGGCCTCGAAAAAGCATGAATGCAGCTGGAAAAACTGCATGAAATATGTCCAGATATTGTAATTTCACATATTTAAGCTGTGAGCACCTAAAAATGCTGCTCCTTACAGAGAATTGCTGTGGGTAAATGGATTCTTGCTTGAGGAGAGGAAAGGATGAGGATAAAGAACCTAATTTGCTCTGAAGAATAGAAATTAAGAGTTTTGTTCCACTTGTCAACAGGGAGCAAGGAAAAATGCAGAATCCATTCCAGAAAAGACAGGGAAGTGCTGAGCTCTCCTCAAGCTGAGCCTTGCAAAGCCCAGATTTGAGTCCAGCCTACTGCAATCCTCTCTGGAATGGAACAACTTCCTTTCTGCCCTGACCAAACAACACAAATATTTTAAATCTTGGTGCAATGAGCTGATTATTCACCCCAAAGCTGGCTATCAATAGAGGCAGATGGTCACAGATTTTTCTCCTCCCATAATGCCAAATTGTAGCTACCTACAAAATAACTCACCTGACACTCTGGGTCACCAAATCTGCAGTTAAATTCCAGAACTTTAGGCCCATCTTTGGTGAGCATTAATCCAGCATAAAGCACACCTAGAGCAAAAAATGAAACAAAAAGATATCTCAGCAGCTCACTTGTTTTGAATTTGTTGATAACAGGGTTTAAAAGGCTGCCACCTGTGCTCAGGGAATTTGAGAAGTGGTAAAAGCAAATCAGGCAGAATTTTGTGGTCACAATTTTGCAGCTTATTTTTTGAGCATTCTCCTTGCTGTTCCTCCCCACTTGAGGAATTATCCCCTGTTCATGAAATGACCTCTGTTGATTTCCAGGGACTCTGAATCAAGCCTCTGATACCAAACCCAGGTCCCAAAGAAATCCAAGCTGTTTCCCTTAAATTCCTGTGTGAGTTAGGCTCCAAAGAGGAAAAAGCAAAATAAAAAGTTGTTCTCCTTATGATTAAAAATCCCAAAGTTTTCTACATACCCAAATAGGGGATCCCTTCTTTCCTCATGCCATCAACAGTCTTCTGAAGAATAGTCTCTTTTATCTTCTGCAGCAAATCTTTGGAAATCTAGTAAAAAATGATTAGAAACCAGTGTTTGTGCTTTTAAGGGCCAAGCAGAACTCTTGGATGGTCTTTTGCTCACTCCACCAGAGAGCTAAGAATGTTTTTCTCTCAGTTTCTGCCAATAGAAGTTCCCTATCAAACTGACCCCAAGCTGCCTTAAGCCACAGCCAAAATCCACCATCAGCTTTGCCTGGCACAAGACAAAGCTGTGGTTTAAGCACTGGGTTCTAATGAGCAGCATTTCAGAACACTTAAATCCCAATCAAATATAAGATTGCAGAAATACCATTTCCCCCTTTATAATTCCAAGCAATTCAGTGGAGTTACCCTCCTCTTTGGGGGAAATTTGTGGGGCTGGGGATTTTTCTTGGCCATGTCTGCTGTGGGCAGCTCCTTCCATCCAGCAGAGCCAAATCCCTCTGCTCCTGTGCTGGAACTAAACACTCCCACAGGCTTTGGGTGACATTTGTGGTGAAACATCCCCTTCTCAGGCCATTTTCCCTTCTTTATCCATCCTTTCTCACCTGAGGAGCTGGGGAATAAGCTCCCATCCCTCCTGTGTTGGGGCCCTCATCTCCATCCATCAGCCTCTTGTGGTCCTGGGCTGGGGGCATGGGAGCAATGGTGACCCCATCACTGAAACACAGGCACTGAAAACAAGGAAAAGGGTTACAAATCCTGGCTGGGCTTAAAATCAAAGTGCAATTAGTGCAAATACAGATGGTTTTCAGTGTGACAAAGGGATATTTAAGAGGATAAATTCTGCCTCCCTGATAGAATAAATGCTAGGGTTCAAAGCATTTGTCTTTTCCTAAGAAAGTGGGGACTCATTCCTTCAGAAATTACCTTTAATAAAATCTAGAAAAATTATACCATCAGCAGTTGCACTGAAAAGAACCACTCAAAAGGTTTTAAAAAGAAAATTAGAATACTGCCTGATGGAAATGACTCCTTCCTTTCCCCTCCCAGCCCCTGCCCCGGAAGGAAGGCATTACACTCCTTTCAAGGCTTCCTTTTCCTTGCTGATAAAGCTATTTACTTGTGAAATACTTATAAATTATTCATATAGCAGTTGCTTTTATCCTCAGTATCTTCAGAATGAGAAGCCTGCTGGCATCTTCTGGAGCTGGATGATGTTGTGCACTCAAAGTGGGTAATGCTGCTCCCTGCCTGGACTAATGGGAGCAGTGCTCAAAACCAATTTATAATGCTAATTATAAAACCCCCAAGGATCCTCAATAACCCACACAGCTGTCTTAAACCAATACAATTTTATTTATAAGCAGGCAATGGTTTTAATTGAATTAATAAAATCCTCCAGTTTGTAGGTGAAGGCACTTAGTGAATCTTAAAGCATTCAGAACAGGCAGAACCAAAGTGAGATGCACTTACAGAAATTTCTTCTCCTTCAAGAAGTTCTTCAACAACAACAGTTTCCCCAGCTGTGCCAAAAGTCTTATCCTACAGAGAAACAAAATCTCTTTAGTTCTGTTTCAGTTTTAAACTATTGGAACTGCAACAAGAAATGAGAATTTTTAATACAGCCAAAAATGCAGCACAGGTTTGAGACCATGAATCCATTCTCCCCCCAGCACTGGTGAAATCCCTACTCCTTTTTTTCTTTTTATTCTTAAATAAATGCAGGGTTCATTACTGAATATTTTTAAATGCAGAGGGTGAGCAATTCCTCATGCTCTGCATTCTGAAGTTCACCCCAACAGCAGTGCCAGTCAAGTCTCCAGTCTGCACTTCCTCTGGATAAAAAAGTGCAATTTCATACAACACATGGGAAGGGAGCAAGGTTCTCATATCCCAGTGCAGTGTTTGAGCATATTCTGGGTAATTAAGAAATTAAGAGCAACCAGCCCACACTGCCAAGGTGATTTGGGGGTCTCTAGAACTTTCTAACCTGCAGGATTTTTGTACAAGACACTGGGCCAGGTTCAGACATGAATTGCCCAGTGACCACAGAGCCCCCAAAATGTGACTCTGGCTCCTGAAGCACAAGTGGGTCAGACAAGGTCTCCCCATGGATCAGCACAGCTCCATGGAATTTCAGGATGCTGTGCTGCTGTCACCAGCTCAGGGCCTGCCCTGGAGCCCCAGCTCTGTGCTCCTCACTGCTCAGATTAAATTACTTCATTTGGCCTCACTTCTAATCTTGATGCTCCAAATATATTTGTGGGATATCTTTCCTCACTGTGAACTTCACTTGAAATAATAAACAAGCACATTTAAGTATTAAATGTGTATTAAGCTGTGCTTAGTCCTAAAGGTGCCTTTAAAGCACCTCAATCACTGAGTCCTTGTTCCTGCACTGTGGGACCTGCTGGATTGCAGAAGTCTCATAGAGTGAAAAAAAAGGAATTACACATATAAATAATGGAAATGAGAGTGGGTTTTCCTGAAGAATGGGTTTATTTTAGCCTACAGGAACTGTGCTTCAAGCAGTAAATACAGCAGAGTTTCACAGCTGGCCAAATAAAAGGGTAAAAGATTTTATGTCTTACAGCCAAGCTCCTATTACATGAAATAAGGAATATCTGTGGTGCTCTGAGGTGGAGAACAGCTGATTTTGTGAGGGACATTCCTGCTCACCTGCATGATTTCATTGACAGCTTTGCAGGCCTCCTCCTTGGTGGAAGCCACGATGACTCCTTTGCCAGCTGCCAGGCCACTGGCTTTGACAACCAGAGCAGGGAAGGTGGCACTGCCAAGGCACAGGACAGACATTCAGCATCAACAGTCCTTGCAAAGACATTCTGGATGTTTCAAGAGTTGAAAAATCAAAGCACTTCTCAGTTTTCACAGCAACCTTAGTGAATAGCACACAAATCACTCCAAGCTCCTCTCGTTGTGCTCTGCCTGAGAAGGGTTTTTGCTTTTTTTCCCCACCAGGGAATTCCCTGTTTGCTCATTACTGCTTTCCATTTGGGTGTTTGCTCTTCTATCATCTGGGGTCACCTGGGTTGTACTGGGATGAGCAGATCAGCAGTTGCTGAGTAATTCTCCATGGTTTTTTTTAGTGGAGAAAAGGGACAAGGAGACAGCACAGATGGCTCTGGGCTGCTCCCTGCCTTCCCAGCAGGCAGACTGAAAAAAAAATAACAGCTTGTCCTACATTCTCCTGTGCACAGAACACTGAACACATTTCATTTCAGGAGGAACCATTTTTCTCAGCCTTGCTGCAGTCTGGGAGAGTCATGGTAGGAGATCCTTTGAAACCTTTGCAGATGTTCTATCCCAGAGGAATGAAAGAGCAATCATTTGATTGGTTTGGCCATCCAGCACACTGTCAGTAGGAACATGTCTAAAATGAGAAGAATTTACCTGTTGATAAAGGCACATGCTGCTTTGGGGTCAGTGAAGGCTTTCCACCTGGCAGTGGGGATCTCATGACGATCCAGAAAGGCTTTGCTGAAGCTCTTGCTGGACTCCAGCTGAGCTGCCTTTGCTGTGGGGCCAAAACACCTGATCCCAGCTGCTGTCAAGTCATCCACAATTCCTAAACACAAAACATGTTATAAATCTGCAGATGGTTTCTGGGAGTCAGGCCAGCCAAGCCCAGGGGTGCACTGACTCCTTGGGGCAAGAATGTTCAGGAATAAGGAGGGATCTGTGTGTCTGCAGTGCCTGCTTTCCTGACTGGTGTTGGGGAAGATGAAATAGGAAAGCCTTATAGATGTGATTGCCTTGCAAAAGGTGCTGGAAATATGGAAAGTAGAATGGAAATTGAGATGAAGACAAGGTTGGAGTTGCAGAGTAACTAAGAAACAATGGCAGAGCTGCTGAAGGGAATCCTCCTTCTGGATAGAACAATGCCCTCTGCCCAGGCAGGGCCAAAGGGCAGAGCAAACCCTGCCTGCCTGGGAGAGATTCCCAAAAGCAGTTTTTTTAAGGTTTAAAATATAACCCTGTATGGTAATGTGATGATTCTTATAGGTTGCATGTAAATGTTGTAGAGTTTGTAGCTTGTCTCAGATTGGTTAAAGAGAATTAGAATATTCAACAGAGAAGATGATTTATTGTATTGTAAATGGCAAATCAGCCTCTTTTTGCTCTCTCTTTTTGCCTCTTTCTCTCTCTGTCTCTGGCCTGCTCTGAGCTGTGTCTTGCAGCCCAGCAGCCTCTCACACCCACGCTCTTTCACAATAAACTCCCATGCTCTAAACCCATCTTTAGAGATCTCTCACTTCTATTTTACCCTCATAATCAAATCCCACAGAGCTAAATCTTACACACTGGAACCAGGAGCAGGGAGCCCTGCACCACTGGAGGCCTCCAGGATGTGCTGGGTTTGGGAAGGGATGACAATTCCCCCTTGGTTTATGACATCTTTCAGCTAAAAGGTCAACATGAGTTTTTGGTGAAGATGCCAAAAGGTTCAAGCAGGAAAGCTATCAGCACATTTATAATTAGGGTTTGTTTTTTTTACCAATAGTTAAATTATAATTATTTCAAAACATGAAAATTCCAGAGGAAAACCAAAACTGGCTTTCTTGCTCACACACTCCCCTTCAGAAATTCCTTTTCACCTCAGCACAACCTTGGATTTCAGGGAAACTGCTCCAGAGGATCTGTTTCCATTCAGATTGGAGACACTGCTGGGTGATGCACAGATGAGGACTAATATTTACTTTTCTGCCTAAATACTGAAGGCTGTGATTTGCAGCTTGTTTCTCTTACCAGCAGCAAGAGGAACCTCAGGACCAACCACCACCAGCCTGATGTCCTGGTCTCTGCAGAACTGGGCAACAGCAGCGTGGTCACTGACTTGGACAGCTGTTGGAGACACAAAACAGGCAAAGATCCCATCCATGGGTGCTCCTCAGCACTGAGATACCCCAGAGCACCCAGCAGCCTCACCTGGGCTGGAACCTGGAGCAGTGAGGCCCACACTGACAGAGACCCACCCAAAACACTGCCCAAACCCCAGGCAAAGGCTCTGGTTGGGCATCCACTGTCACAGAGTCTTCAATCACAGAATCACAGAATATCCTGAGCTGGAAGGGACCCCCAGGATCACCCAGGGCTGCCCAGAGCCCCCAACAATCCCAGCCTGGGCATCCCTGGGAGAGAATTCCAAAGGCTCCTGGAGCTCTGGCAGCCTCGGGGCCGTGCCCATTCCCTGGGGAGCCTGGGCAGTGCCAGCACCCTCTGGGGAACAGCCTTGCCCTAAAATCCATCCCAAATTCCCTGGCCCAGCTCCAGCAGGATCCTGTCCCTGACCAGAGCAGAGATCAGAGCTGTCCCCAGGAGCTCTGAGCTCAGGCTCCTCTGCTCCAGCTGGACAAGCCAAGTGACCTCAGCTGCTCCTCAGGGGACCCCTCCAGATCCCTCTCCACCTTCATGACCCTGCTAACCCACCCTGCTCTTGAAGGTGACAAAAAAAGCTCTGGGATTACCTGGGCTTGCAGCCAGCAAACTGCTGGAGCACCATGTTTGCCACCATAAGCTGCATTGCAAAAAAGCCAAGAAAATAAAAACTCTAAAGAAAAAAAAATATAACTTTCTTTTCAGCAAGGCTCCTCCCTGAGGAGGATCACCATGGAGTTTACAGAGATTGCATGGGGCCTGGAGCAACCTGAGATAGCAGAAGGTGTCCCTGTCCATGGCAGGGGTGGCACTGGATGAGCTTTAAAGTCCCTTCCAACCCAAACCACTCCACAATTCTGTGAATTTATGATCTTGGTGTCAGGAGGGTGTTGGGGATGAAACAAATGGCTGATGGTAAAATTCCAACACATCTATTTTCCTTATTTCTTTCTTTCTGTAGTGCCAGCTAAAAATTGCAGCAAACTGAGCCCTCTGAAACCAAAGGGGAATCTGAACTTTTGTTTTACATTATGGTGATCTTAATTGAGAAGATCACTGTGCTGTCATTATGGCTGAGGATATGTGGGCTCAGGTTGTTACAACCATTATCTTTCCAAAAACAAACATTCAACCTGATGACGCTTGGAATGCCCCAAACTGTGCAAACAAAAGAAACATCCTGCACCAAAGACAATAATGTCAATCTCATGATCCCAAAGTTACGAAAGGCCCTGCAATTGCACTGCTTTTATCATGAACAAATAAAGCCAAGGTCTGCACAGGAGGGGAGAGCAGATCCAGAGAGCCAAAAGAGAGAAGAGCCCAGCATGGATTGGCTGCCTGTGCAGGGAGGAGACTGCACACACCAGGGCATGGTGCTGGCCAAGGGAGCACAGAATCCCAGGATTATCAGGGCTGGAGGAGCCCTTTGGGATCACCCAGTGCCACCCCAGCAGCACCCAAACCCTGTCCCCAAGGGCCACATCCTGACTCCTCTGGGACACTCCCAGAGACAGGGACTGCACTGGGCAACTCATTCCAGTGCCTGACGGCTCTGAGGGAAAAACTGCTGCCAACCTCCCTTCTCAACCTGGTGTAACTTAGGGCCATTTTCTCTCATGCTGTCCCTGGGGTATGGCAGGACACTGGCAGTGCTCCAGGAGCTGATGGGCTCCTCCAGCCACTTTCTGGGGGGGATGAGAGGGGAAAGAGATGACTTTGGTCACTTTGCCTGCTGTGTTCCCCTACCCTGGATGAATAAATTCATGCAATCATGGAATTCCAGACTGGATTGGGCTGGAAGGGACCTTAAAGCCCATCCCAGTGCCAGCCCTGCCATGGCAGGGACACCTCCCACTGTCCCAGGCTGCTCCAGCCCCAATGTCCAACCTGGCCTTGGGCACTGCCAGGGATCCAGGGGCAGCCCCAGCAAATCTGGGCACCCCGGGTACCTTTTTCCCCACCCTCACAGAAAAGAATTCTTTCCATAAAATCTCCTGATTCCACAACAGAATCTGCATTTTGGTTACAGATTTACCCTCCTCAGATGGGGTGGGGGAACACCCACACTGAACACAAATAAAAATCACCTCCTTGGCACCTCTTTAAACAGCCCAATTATTTTGTTCCACCAACAAAGGCATTTGACTTCTGGCTCACAAGAGAACAAACCCTAAAGCACAACATTTCTCTGGGCACCCTGTGCCAGGGCCTTCTCCCCTCAAGGGGAACAATTCCTGCCCAATCTCCCATCCAGGCCTCCCCTCTGGCACTGGGATCCATTCCCCTTTTCCTGGCACTCCAGCCCTTGCCCAGAGTCCCTCTCCAAGCAGGGGAATGAAGGAGCCTGGAATTCACCCCAAATTTCTTGCTGCAGGTCTGATCTCATGATAGGAACAGTGAGTGTGGCCCAAGATTTACACGACAGGGAAATTTCCTAACAACAAACAAGAAGGAACAAATAGTGCTGTTCATCTGTGATTTTAACTTCCCTCCCAACCATCAGTTGTTGACTGAAAGGGAACATTTCTGTAACTGTGTTTGATGGTGAAAACAACAGCTGAACATTCCTTTGGAACAGGACAGGAGGACCTTGGACCAAGGCTTTCAAAGCTGGAGCAGAAATTTAAGAGCACAAATCACACTGAGAGGTAAAATGTGACAGAAGGAGGTGTCAGGATGGTGAAGTCCATTCACAGACATACATCTGTCTGCATTCAGTAAACCACAAGCTATGCTCTGCCCTGATAATCCGCCTAAACTGAATATAAACCTGTATTTAGGCACCCAGCCTAAATCCCACTTTATTGCTGGAAACAATTACTGGCTCAGATCAACCACAAAACTTTTTTTCTTGCTTGAATACAGGCAAAGTTTGAAAGATTTAAGGTTATTTCTAATTTTCAGCTTACTTTTCCATGTTCCAGTAATCACCCAAGACCCAGAATTGCAATGCTAACTAAAGGTAATTCCATGACCCACAAAGGCAGGATGAACTTTCAGTGCCAAATCTTGATTATTCAAAAAATCCCCAGCAACCAGGGAAGGAATTTCCCAGATATTCCCAGATTTCCCAGGTATTGTTGCCCACACAACATAACAGGGCTTGTGTGCTTCTGGAAAGCTGTTTTGCATTTTCCACCCTGAGTTAAATCAAGGCCCCAGTGACAGCACTGGAATTCCTGAAATCCACACAAGTCAAACTCTTCATAAATTCTGGATTCTTCCTGGGGTTGTGAAGATTTCTCTCCCAAAGCACAGGTGAGCCCATGTGCAGAGCAAAACAATTTATTCCACATGGGAGATTCCATGCACCTGGCTCAAGCTCAAGCCTCTTCCACTACTGGTGCAATGCTTTTAATGGAATGAAAGAGAAAAAAGCACAGGGGAATTTTAAAAAGGCACAGCTTGAAAAAAAAAATAATGCTGGACTTCCCATTCCACAGGCCCTGCAGCCTGGCACTGACCCCATTTAGCACAAGGGTAAAGGGGTTTTTTTTTGATTTTCTGGTCTTGTCAAGTTCTTCCTTCTGGGCCTCTCCTCCGAGGCCAAACAGAGCAAAAAACTGGAGTGAGGAACTTCACTCAGGATGCTGTGACTGGTCAAAGAAATTATGGACAAAGTTGTTTCAAAAGCCTGTAATGAAGCATTCCAATGGAATTCTATCCATTAATTACCTGCTGTACAAGAACCTGGCAGGAGTCACATTTCCACCTGAGACAGGAACACACAAAGCCACTCACACACCAAGAGAAGTGCAGAAAATGGATGTGTCTGATCCACATTCTCATGCATCCTGTGTTAACTTGAATTCTGTATCTCAGGGAAAACTGAAGTCTTAGGTGGGTTAAAAGCCCTAAATCAGGATCTGGTATGTAAAGGACACCTCAGGCACTTCAGACCAAGTTTTTTTTGAAACACAACTCTGAATTTTGGATGCTCAATTTTCAACATCTGAGCTTGATTTCTCAAAAGAATAACTACAAAAAGTTTCAATTACAGCCAGTCAGAGCTTAACACATTAAACCAAGAGCTCCAACCAAGCTGTCAGTACACAGAGAGAAATATTAGAAGATAACCTTGATTTCTTAAGGTCACTTAGACAAAGGAATGAATTTATGTTCACAGTGACAGTGCTTCTGTCACAGGTTGTGGGGATCATGTGGTTTCAACACATTTCTGAGAACACAGGAGGGAATTTAAGTGGCAACCACAGCAACTATCCTGAGCTGGACTCCCAGAGCAACAGCTCTGGCTGAATCCTCCAAACCCAAACCTAAAGAATGAGATCTTATAAAATTAATTATAAAACTTACACAAGGCTTTGCTCAGATTTTGTTTTTCTCCTTAACAGCATCTAAAATCTATTTCACACACCCAAAACCTTAAAAAATGGTAATCTTCCACCATCATCTCATTATCAGCAGCAGCAGCATCACCACCATCATTTCATTATCACCATCATCCTTTCACATTTCCAGCTGTGATTTCAGCCCAACTTCCTGGTTGAGTTACCAAATTTAAGATTGGTAATGTTTGTGTTTTTACCTGAGTTGGAGATTTTGCCGTTGTCAGCTGTGCCTGCATTTCCTGGAGCCACAAAGACGTGTTTGACCTGAGGGGACTGGGCCAGCTTCCAGGCCAGGGCGTGCTCCCTGCCCCCGCTGCCGATCACCAGCACCCGCTCAGCCATGGCCCTGCAGGAGAGCAGGAAAACAGCCGGGATTAGCTGGGCAAAGCAAGGGCTCCAGGCACCACAGTGCTGGAGAAATTCAGCAGATGTGACACACATTAAACCTCCAGCTGCACTGCCCCAGAGCATGGCAGGAGCCTGTCAGGAAAATCATCCCGGGTTTGATTGGAAACTGCTCCCACTTACTCAGAAAGCTGGGACAGAGGAAAAACCCTGATGAGTGACCAGGCTGGGATTTGCAGCCTAGAGAATCACGGAATGCCAGGACTTGGGTTGGAAGGGATCTTAAAGCCCATCCAGTGCCACCCCTGCCATGGGTAGGAACACCTTCCACTGTCCCAGGGTGTGCCAAGCCCCAGTGTCCAACATTGGGAGTCCACAGCCTCTCTGAGCTGTGAGAGAATCCTAATCTGCAAAGGTCAAAGCCCTTCTGATGCACCCACTGTATGGACACACATTTTGGAACTGCAAACACACCCAAAATGTGTTTGGAGCTGCAGGGGGCCACTCAAGAGTTTTTAGAGGCAAAGCCTGAAAAGCTCTGAGCACGTCACGGAAAGGAAAGACTCTGAGCAATGAGACAAGGAAATAACTCCAGCTCTGGTTTCCTTGGAGAGAACAATCACGAGTGGCATTAATACAGGAGCTCACTCACACAGGTATGTGGGATATCCACTCCCTTCCAGTGAGGTTTGGGAAAGCACGTGGGCATTGTGCTGGGCAGTGGGAGTGGATGAGCACTCACAGCTGGGTGTGCACACAGAGCTGACGCACACGGGGCTCAGGGGGAAAGTACAACGTGTTCTCTGAGCACCTCTGCAAACCTCTGCTCTCTGACAGCCACTGCTGTGTGTACTCTCCACATGTTTACTGATGGAAGAGTTCACTACACTGACAAAGCCCATGGAATCCAGAAAATAGTAAAGAAAGGAAGGGAGGACGTAATTCATAAACTAATGATGTAGGTTCTTATTTGGGGCTAAAATAATAGACAGTTTGCTTTGGGTTGGGAGGGACCTTAAAGCTCATCCCATTCCAACTCCCCTGCCATGGCAGGGACACCTCCCACTGTCCCAGGCTGCTCC
>JAHLSL010000075.1:57416-92171 GCA_025920805.1 Petroica traversi
TGGGCTGGGGCAGCTCCAGCTCTCCCAGGGCTGCTCCATCTGCTCATTCCAGCCTGGGCTGATCCCAGGGTTGCCCTGACTCAACTGCAGCCCTTGGCCTTGTTAAACCTCATGAGATTCCCATTGAACTCTTCTTGAGCTTGTTCAGATCCCTCTGGGTGGTCCTGTCCATCAGAGGTGTCACCTGCACCCTCGGCTTGGTGTCACCTGCAAACTTCCTGAGGGTGCACTTGGTACTTCCGCAATTAATGAAGATACTAAGTAGCACTGTTTCACTAATGAACCTATTAAGTTCCAGTACAGACTCCTAAGGGTCACCACTGGTCACTGGTGTCCATCTGGACTCTGTGCTTTTGACCACTGCCCTCTGGATGTGACCATCCAAAGAACTGCTAATGCACATAACAGTGCATCTGTCAAATTCTTCACTCCACTTTGGAGAGGATGTTGTGGGGGCATTCCCAGAATTTTCCTTTCTTCAAAGGAGTGGATTTTCACTGCCAGAGGCAGGGTTAGATCAGATATTAGGAGGAGATTCTTCCCTGGGAGGGTGGGCAGGCCCTGGCACAGGGTGCCCAGATTTGCTGGGGCTGCCCCTGGATCCCTGGCAGTGCCCAAGGCCAGGTTGGACATTGGGGCTGGGAGCAGCCTGGGACAGTGGGAGGTGTCCCTGCCATGGCAGGGGGTTGAACAGGATGAGCTTTTAGGTCCCTCCCAGCCTAAACCATTCCATGACTATGATAATACTTGGAAAGAGCTGAATTCCCACTGGATATCTGTCCTGAGCAATGAGATTTGGGTAATTATTTAAAAGCAGTGTTATTTTGTTACATAAAGTAACTCCTGCGAGTAAGGAAAGAGAGCTGGGAAGGGAATGTGTGCTGTTTGTGTTGTGTAGCTTAGTGAATCAGGCATGGTTTGCAAGTCTGATTGTTTTGTACTTCTGTCCATGAACTTCAAAGAATTTTTTAAATGCAGTCTTACAAATGTTTACAAGGTAAATGTCATTTTTTCTAGATGTAGACAAAAATACTGTGAAAAATAGTACTCAGTCTACAAAAAGGAGCTCTACTGGTGAAGATGAAATTCCTAGGAAAAAAGCAAAGAAAAACAAGAAACACAAAAGCAAGAAGAAAAAGAAGAAGAAGAAGAAAAGGAAGAAAGAGAAAAAGCATAAAAAGCAGCCAAAGGAATCCAAGTTGAGTGCACGTCCTGGAGAACCTGCAGACGTGCAGCCAGCTCCTCACTTGGTGCCAGAGCAGCCCAGCTCCCAACTGAATGTACAGCATGGAGTGTTTGCAGAAGCAAACCTGGCTGGCCACGTGCAGCCAGAACTGTGCTCAAAACCAACTGAGGGGCTTGATAATCAAGCTTTAGGACTTGTTTCTCATTCAGTGACTGATTCTCAGCAATCTGCAGAAAATGTTGGAAGTGGGGAAGGGACTTTGTGCGCAACAAATCCTCCATTTAATTTAGAAGGTATCCAGTCTAATATCCCAGGAAATACTAGTATAGCTCAAACTAGAATTTGCACTAGCGAAGAACAAATTCAGCAGTCCCATGAAAATATTTATCCCGTAGCTATTAATGCCAGTGTTGTTGATACTGGAAATTATACTTGGTCCAGCATCCCATCTGGAATTGTCAGTAAATCAGAGATTCAGAAAGATTCAGTGGAAGCACTAAGAGGTTCTGAAGTTACTCTGCAATCTCAAGGCATTGGGGAAGTAAAAGCTTCAGATGCAGCTCAGGAGCCTGAGACCATGGAAGTGTTGACTTACTCGGAAGCATCTCTGCAGTCTGTGTCTCACAGGGCAGCACAGGGGCTGGAAACAGCTTCAGAATCCATGTCCTTGGCAAGTGGTGTGGCAACAACTCCTGCATCTGCAAATTGGCCACATCCAAGTGCTGTGACTGTAGCTCACGTGGCTGTGGCTGGGCAAGAAGTGAAAATTCCAGAAACAGCTGAAAAGTCTCTGCATATGGGAAATGTGAGAAGTGTGGAGAGAACTTCAGAGCTGGAGGGTGTGAGCAGGACTTTGGAGCCAGCCCTGCAGCCCTCAGTTATGTCTGGGAGTTTCAGTGTGGTGCAGGGCAGCCCCGTGGAGGGTTCCAGTGTCCTGAAAGCAGGTGCACCTTTGCAACATCCTTTGACAATGTCTGCAGCCACCCCTGTGACCCATATGGAAATAAAAAGTGCCAAAACAGCCCCGGGACCAGGAGCTGTTACAGAAATGAAGGATATGGAACGAGCTATGGGAAACGTGGAAGCTTTGGAAACAGCCATGGAACCTGAGGGTGTTGTAGCAAAAGATGTTAGAGCAGCTCATGAGACTCTGCAAGGCAAAAATCTGGAAGGTACCTCAGGTCCTGCAGCAGTGCTGGGTGCATCAGGAATGTTCCTACAACAGCATGGAGCTTCAGAGCCACAGACCTTCGTTCCCCAAGCAGCTCCACATGTCCAGATGGCAGAGGGTTTTAGAAGTCCACGAGCAAGAGATTCAGAAGGTGCTTCATTACTGAGAGACTCGAGACCTGAGGCTGAATCACATGTGAGAGGTTTGGCACCTGCCCTGTCTCTGCAGAAGGAAAACACACAGGGTCCAGGAGGAGTCCTGAGACCAGTGGCTGTGGTGGAAGCAAAAACAGCTTCAGTATCCTTACAAATGGAAGGTGTGAAAGCTTCAGAAGAAGCTGTGTACTGTGGGACTGTTGCCAGTCCAGGACTTGTTGCCTTGGGAAGGACTCCTGAATCGGTGGTTGCACATGAAAGTGTGGAACCATTTAGAGAGGCTGAGGCATCAGCAGGGGTGATTCCATGGCAAACCGCAGCAGAGAGAGAACATCTCCGTGCAAGCCAAACAGAGAGTTCCATCATTTCACAGTCACAGGTCATGACACACACAAGAACTTCACATACTGAGGTGCTGAGGGAGAGAAAGGATTCGGAACACGCCCCAGAAGCAGAGACAATGAGCAGAGAAGCAATCCTAGGACATGTGCAAACTTCAGAAACCAGTTCAAAATCTGTTCAGGAACAAATAGGTCGTTCAGTAGTAGAGTCTTTGCCCAGAGTGGAAGAAAACAGCATGGCATCAGGAGTACTGACAGAATTGACAGATGTGCAAACTCAGGGATCTGCTGTAGAACATGGAATTGCAGCAATGAGTACCAGCGCACAAAGAAATGAGCCCTCAGAGATGGAGAAAGCTAAATATCTGGAGCCAGCATCAGAAGCTGGAGGAGTGAGTTGGTTGGAGAAAGAGTCTGCAGCAATAGAGGTGAAAGGTTCTGCAACGGGTGAAGAGCTTGGGGCACCCATGGGTGATGCTTCAGCAGCTGTTCCAGAATACTTGCACGCTGAAAAGCAAGAAGAACTTCAAGTAGTTCTGGAAGCAAAACCTGCTGCAGAATGGAAGAGTTCAGAAGAGGCTCCAGAAATCGTGGGTGCTTCTGAAATAAAATCAGGGGATGTGAAAGCCCTAGAAACCACACTGGAGCATGAAGTCACAGCCGAGGTACAATACATAGGAGTAGAGAGTCAACAGGTGGAGGATATGCTGATTGAGAAGGAAGATGCAGAGCAGGTCCAAACATCTGAGTCTTTAGTAGCAGAAACAGTTTTTAGTTCTTCACATGCAGCAGAGACAAAAGATTCAGCAGGGACTCCTGTAGCAGAAACACAAGATTTGGAAACAGCTCCTCGGACTGATGTAGAGCTGAAAGATGCAGAAGCAGCTGTAGGGTTGGAGGCAAAGACAAAAGACTTGGAAGCAACTCCAGTACCTGAGACTGATGCAGAAGCAGGTCCAGAACTTATAGAGGAAGGCCAGTTGGAAGACACTCCAGAGGCTGAGGATATCAAAGAAGCAACTCCAGAAGAGGACTCAGAGAAAAGAGACTCAGAAACATCAGATGTGCAACCTGATGTGGCAGCACGAATGAAGGAGACTCTCATGAGGCTTGAGAATGTTGTTGAAAAAAGTAGTCATAGAACCAGTGAGAAAAAACATGATTCAAAGAAACAGAAGAGGAGCCGTTCCAAGTCCCAGTCCAGGTCTAGGAAGCGGAAGAAAAAATCAAGGTCCCGTTCCACTTCCAGGCGTTTGACCTCTAAAAGAGCGCGTTCTAGGAGCAGAAACTATTCAGTTTCCAGAAAAAAGCATTCCAAATCCAGGTCCCCATCTGTGGAGAAGAGAGACAGAGTGTCTTCCCGGCGGTCCAGGCGCAGGCGTTCCAGGTCATCTGACCGTTACAGGTCTAAATCCAGATCAGCTGAAAAGAGATTGTCCAGACGGAGACGTTCCAGGTCGTCTGACCACTACAGATCCAAATCCAGGTCTGTGGAGAAGCGACTGTCCTCCCGAAGGTCCAGACGCAGACGTTCCAGGTCATCTGACCACTACAGATCCAAGTCCAGGTCAGTGGAGAAGCGACTGTCATCTCGCAGGTCTGGGCGCAGACGTTCCAGGTCGTCTGACCACTACAGGTCTAAGTCAAGGTCAGCAGAGAAGCGATTGTCCTCCCGAAGGTCTGGGCGGAGACGTTCTAGGTCTTCTGACCACTACAGATCCAAGTCCAGGTCAGCAGAGAAGCGATTGTCCTCCCGAAGGTCTGGACGCAGACGTTCCAGGTCCTCTGACCGCTACAGATCCAAGTCCAGGTCAGCAGAGAAGCGACTGTCATCTCGCAGGTCTGGGCGCAGACGTTCCAGGTCGTCTGACCGCTACAGGTCTAAGTCACGGTCAGCAGAGAAGAGGTTGTCCTCCTGGCGATCCCGCCGCAGACATTCCAGGTCCTCTGACCGTTCAAAATCTAGATCCAGGTCTTCAGAAAAGGGAGGAGGCAAAGAATACTCCTGGAGGTTCAGACATCGGTCTGGTTCCTCTGATCGTTCAAAATCCAGGTCGAGATCTGTTGAGAAAAGAGGCCGGAAGGCATCTGTACGGAGATCCAAACGCCAGCGCTCAAAGTCCTCCGATCGCTACAAGTCTCGGTCCAGGTCGGTAGAAAAAAGAGATCGAAAGCAATCGTCACGGAAATCTAAACGTCAGCGCTCCAAGTCCTCTGACCGTTACAAGTCTAGATCCAAATCAGTGGAAAAGAAGAAGGAATCCTCACGAAAGTCCAAGCGTCGACGCTCAAAATCTTCTGAACGTTACAAGTCTAGGTCTAGATCTGTCGAAAAAAAGCGCAAGGAGTCTTCAAAAAAATCCAAACGGAAACGTTCCAAGTCGTCTGACAGTGTTAAGTCAAGGTCCAAATCTGTAGAAAAAAAAGATAAGTTGTCCTCAGCAAAGTCCAGTAGCAAGCATGCAGAGTCTTCTGAACTTCAGGAGTCGGCCGCAGGTCTTGATGAAGATGTTCCTCAGTCTTCTTTTGGAAGTGAAGGTAAATCTTCTAATGGTCCCACATCAGTAGCTTTGTCTGATGAAGGAGTAAATGGCCCAGTGCTGCCACCATCATTTGGAAGTGGACTTTCCAGAGCTTCAGAGAGCCTTGGGGAAAGCTCATCTGTTGAAAAAACAGCAGATCTGCAGCATTCTGCTACATCTGAATGGGATGCCTCCAAAACCCCAGATGACCAGGAATTGAGATCCACATCTGTGGAAAAAACACATGATTCTGAGCTGTCTATGACTCCTGAAAACGGATCAACTGAAAAAGCAGCAGATCTGGACTCTTCACTGGTACCTGAACTTCCATACTCCACATCCAAGTCAAGATCCTCATCTGTTGAAAAAAGGGGAGATGTAGAAACTTCTTCAGTAGCAGATTTCCATCTCTCTGCATCCCGTGAAAATGAGTCCAGAACTGCACCACTCAAAGAGGTAGAAGGTCCAGAGCTTCCTCCAGCACTTAGAAGAGACATGCAAGTTCAGTCATCTTCTCTGCTGTCTGAAGGTGGGCTCTCCAACCTGTCTGATGGCCACAAGTCAGGGCATATCCCTGGTGAACACGTAGAGCTTTCACAGGTTATGCAAGTACCCAAACATGGGTCTTCCCAGCTGGCTGACAGCCCTGGAGCAGTGGAAGCTCAGAGGCCTTTCCTGCCACCTGAAATGATCCGCCCTGTGATCCCTGATGGTTGTGAGTCAGGCCAGATGCAGGAGCCTTCTCTGGCTTCTGACAGTGGACACTTCATGTCTCCTGATGGACACAGATCAGGATCCAGCTTTGCTGCACCAACAGAGCAGCTTCCACTGTCTGTAGGCGAGTCCTTTAAGTCACCACATGGAAATGAACAAAGATTTTTATCTGTTGAAAAAGTCAAGGCTCCAGATGTTTCCCTCACATCCATGTGTGGTTCTGTTGAGGTGTCTGCTGACCTTGTTTCAGTGTCTTCTTTTGAAGTTCATGAGTCCAGATCATCTGTTGACAAAGGTTTAGATGGTCCAACACTTCCACAAGTCCTTGAGGTTGATTCAGAAATGCATGAGTCAAGATACCTAACTGGAAAAATAGATGGTGCAGGATCTTTGGTGATGTCTAAAAGTGGGATTCCCATCTGCCACGATGGCCACAAAGCAAAGTACAATTCCTTTGAGCAAACAGAGAGTGCAGAACTGTCAGTGGCATCTGAGCTCCGGCGTTCCATCTTTCCTGAAGGCTATAAATTGACATCTGCTGCACTTGACAAAGTGGAGATCCAGAAGCCTCTCTCACTGGAAAGTGGCTTCTCTGTGTCTGCTGATGGCTGTGAATCAGTGGGCACACCTGAAAAACTGCAGCCCCCAGTGACTGCAGTGACATCAGAAGGGGGAATTGTGCTGTTGCCTGACAGTCACGAACTGAGACCCATCCCTGCAGAAAAAACAGAGGTGCTGAACTCATCTGAACTAAAACACCTCGCGTCCCCTGATGGCTACAAGCTGAGCTCTGCCTACAGTGAAGAAGTGCAGGTGCACGAGTTCTCTCTGGTACTGGAAAACAGGTGCTCTGTCACCTCTGATGTTCATGAGTTGGCATCCACTCCTTTTGGAAGAGCTGAGGAGCCTTCTCAAGTGTCTGAAAGTGAGTACACAATAGGGCTTGATGGCCCGGAGTTGACATCAACCCCTGCTGAAAAAGCAGAGCTGCGGAAGCTTTATCAGATGTCTGAAGAAAGATGTCAGGAGTCCATCGACAGCCAGGACCTGCAGTCACCCTCTGCTGAAATGTCACAGGTGCAACAGCCTGCTCTGGTGTCTGAAAATGAGCACGCCGTGTCCTGGGTGGGCCAGGAGTTGAGGACCAGCTCTCCTGAGAGGGCAGAGATGCAGGAGGAGGCCGTGGTTCCTGACAGTGGTACATCTAAAGATCACAGGTTGCTGTCTTACTTGGCTGGAAAACCAGAAGTGCAGGAGTGCTCTCTGCTGCCTGAAAATCAGTATGGGGAGTCTCCTGAGGGCCAGGAGGTGATGGCCAGCCCTGCTGAGGAGCAGGTGCAAGAGCCTTCTCTGACACCTGGCAGTGAATATTCCATCTTCCGTCAAGGCCAAATACTGCGGTCTGGCCTTGCTGAAAGCACAACAGTTCAGGAGCCAGTGCTGGTCCCAGACACCCAATACGCTGCATCTCCCAAGGGGCAGCAGTTGCTCCGTGCTTACACTGAAAAATCAGAGGTACAGGAGAGTTCTTTGCTGTCTGAAAATGAGTATGAGGCATCCCCCGACAGACGTCATTTGAGATCCAGTTCTGTTGAAAAAGGAGAATTGGAGGAGCATTCTGAAGCGTCTGAAAGTGAAAGTTCAATATCCACTGATAGCCAGGAGTTGCAGCCTGCTGTTGCTGGAAAAGCAGAGGTGCAGGAGTTGTCCTTGTCTGAAGGTGAATGTCCCATGACCCCTGAAGGTCAGGAGCTGCAGTCCAGCCCTGCTCAAAGAATAATCGCCACGGGGCCTTCTGAACATGCTCTGTCACCTGAAGAGTACGAGTCAAGTTTGGCACATGCCGAGAAAACAGAGGGTGTGGATTCTGCTTTGACAGCTGAACGTGACCATCTCTTTTTTGAGAGCCAGGAGGTGAGTTTCTCCTCTCTTCAGAAAACCGATGTGCAGGACCATTCTCCAACACCTGATGGGCAGGAGTTGAGATTCACTGCTGCTGGAAAAGTAGACGGTCTTGAACCTTCAACACTGAATGAAAGAGCCTCCATGTCCCCTGATGACAGTGACTTGAAATCCATCCCTGTTGAAAAAATGGATCATGCAATGCCTGCTTTAATGCCTGAAGGGCGCTCAGTGTCTCCTGATAACTGCAGTGTGAGATCAGGCCATGGTGAAGAAACGGGGGATCTGGAGCCCTCTCTGAGATCTGAGCGAAGATACTCCACATCCTCCTATCAGGAAGGTCACGAGCCAAAGTCTCCCATGGAGGAAGAGGGTCTGGAGTCCTCTGTGACTTCTGAACGTAGACGATCTGTGTCCCCTGAGGGCCACGACCAGAAATCCATTGTAGATGAAGAAATAGATGATATGGAGAGGCGTTCCTCTTCCCCTGATGAGCAGGAGTCAAGATCTAGCATTGGTGAAGAAGCAGAAGATCTGGAGCAGCCTTTGACGGCAGAACGTAGGAGCTCTGAGTCCTCTGATGAGCAAGAGTCAAGGTCAACCACTGGAGAAGAGGCAGAGGATGCAGAAGCCTCCTTGGCAGCTGAAAGACGAGACTCCATATCCTCTGACGACCGTGAGTCGAGGTCGGCTGCTGGGGAAGATGTGGAAGATGGGGAGCCCTCCTCAGCAGCTGAACGTAGACACTCCACATCTTCTGATGACCGTGAGTCAAGGTCTACAGCTGATGAAGAAGCAGAGGATTTGACAGCTGAACAACGCTCTGTGTCTCCTGATGGACGTGAGTCAAGGTCAACCGTTGGCGAGGAAGCAGAGGACCAGGAGCTGTCTTTGACAGCTGAGCGTAGACACTCCACGTCTTCAGATGAACATGAGTCAAGGTCTACTGCTGGTGAAGATGCAGAGGATGTGGAACCTTCTTCGGCAGCTGAACAAAGGGATTCCACCTCATCAGACGAGCAAGAGTCCAGATCTACTGCTGGTGAAGAAGCTGAGGACGCGGAACCTCTGACGGCCGAACACAGACGCTCTGCATCCCCTGATGGGGCGGAATCGAGGTCTACCACTGGTGAAGAGGAAGGAGAGGATGCAGAGCCCTCCTTGACAGCTGAGCAGAGGGAGTCCACATCGTCAGATGAGCACGAGTCAGAGTCTTCCAGTGGTGAAGAGGAGGGAGACGATGCAGAGCCCTCTTTGGCAGATGAAGAAAAGCAGGATTCCATGCCTCTTGAGCAGTCGGAGGAACAGGACTCTTCCTTTGTCCCTGAAGGCAGACGTTCTGAGTCCTCCGAACGTGAAAAATCCAGGTCCAAATCCGTTGATAAAGCATCTGACAAAGAGTCTCCGCAGAGATCTGTGAGCAGGCACTCAAAATCTCCTGCTCGCCAAAAGAGCCGATCCACATCCGTGGAAAAAACAGCAGACAAAGAGTCCGGGCGGAGGTACAGACGGAGACGCTCCAGGTCCACGGCTCGCCAGAGGAGCCAGTCAACATCGGTGGAGAAAACAGCAGACAAGGAGTCCTCCCGCAGGTCCAGGCGGAGACGCTCCAGGTCTGCTGCTCGCCAGAGGAGCCAGTCCAAGTCTGTGGAGAAAACAGCAGACAAAGAATCATCACGCAGGTCCAGGAGCCGACGCTCCAGGTCCTCGCAGCGCAGATCCAAGAGGTACGACACAGACTCTCGCTCCAGACGGAACCGTTCCCGCTCGGCAACGCGGAGAAGAGCGTCCAGATCGCGCTCCAGCTCCTTGTCACGCTCCAGGCACAGGAGGAGGAGCAGGTCGAGGTCGGCGTCGCGAAGGCGGCGCTCCTTGTCCAGAGACAGGCGCAAGAGGTCTCAGAGAAACAGGTCGAGGTCTACTGACAGGAGAAGGAGAAGATCCGACTCCAGGGACCGCAGGATATCGCTGCGGCTGCGGAGCAGGAGCCGCACCCCTCTGCGGCAGCGGCGCTCGCGCTCCCGGGGCAGGAGACGCAGCTCCAGCAGGTCCCCGATCCGGCTGCGGCGCTCGCGCTCCTCGGGGAGAAGGCGCTACAGCAGATCCCCCGACCGCCGCAGGTCCAGGTCCTCCGAGTTCTCCAGCAGGTCACCCAAACGTCTTACAGACCTGGGTAAGTGCCTGCTTCATGTTCAGTAGCTCCCTGGTGAGGTGTGGTGGGTGGAATTGCATTGTCTGATTTTAGCACTGCAGCGTTCATGAGGAATTTCTCAGAAGTCGCTCTGTGACTTGTTTTAGGCGGTGACTTCCAGCAGGAGCTTTTGTTTTGGAGTAGAATCAATGCTGAGGGTTTGAATGAAAGCCTCTTTAAAGCCAGCTTTGCCTTGGTTGTGCAGCTGTTGTACAAAGGTAGCATGTTGCAGTCTCAGGGAACGCTCTACTTGGTAATAGCAAAGACCACGTATTTGTATGTAAGAAAATTCAGAATTTCTGCTTCTGTGAGCAAAGGTCATTCAGGTGCCTGTTGGAGAGTCCCAGGCTCTGTTGTCAGTTGTTCCCAGGGCTCTGTCTTATCTCTTTCCCATGGTAAGAACTAAAAGGAAAGACAGAGACTTGTTCCTGAAAATAGCCCCAGACCCAGCAGAACAGAAAATAATATAAAATCTTATGAGCTGCATCTTTTCTCTGTGCTTGGAGGAAGAGAGGCTGTGCTGTTTCCTTGGGTAGTGAGTTCATAAGGGGAAAGAAGGCTTGAACTGGGAGATGAGCTCTTGTAGAGTGTGTGAAGAAACCTCCTCCTCGAGGTTCTAAACCTTCCAGTCCTGCCTCAGAGTTACCATGCAAGCCTACCAGTTAGGGAGTTATTTACAAACTGGCAGAGGCTTGATTTAATTTCTTTTCCTATTCCTGTGTTAGGACTGTCCTTTTTCTCCTTATTAAAGCAAAATACTGTTCTATTAACAGTTTTGCATCTAATTGTATTTTAAGCAAGGGCACATTTTACTCAGAGCTTGTTTCTCTGTTCGTTGGTTTTAAGTGGCTTTTGAGCCACATCTGGAGACTTCCTCCAGAGGTTGAGAGCTTTTGAGAGATAGTTAATGAGGAAACTCTGGAATTTATGCTGTGCAGGAAGGCCTCAATATTACCAAAAATTGAATGAATCAGTGAAGTAAGAGACATCAGAACTTGGGGGGTTGGAGAGTGTTGGGTGCTGTAGTTGGGACTGCTGTGCTTTGGGGGACATTTGCAGTTTCCTTTGCCTTCTGCACAGCCCAGGCTTAAAGCCTGGAGCAACTCAGTACAATTCTGATTATTCAGAACATAAAAAATGCACAGCGCAGGTCTTGTTTAGAAACGCTTCTTTATTATTTAAACAACCATCTGTAAAAATAATAACTTCTCTTTAAAAAACAAACCTCTTTAGACAAGGCCCAGCTACTTGAAATCGCCAAAGCCAACGCAGCCGCCATGTGTGCGAAGTCTGGCGTGCCCTTACCCCCGAGCCTGATGCCTCTGCTGTCCCAGAAGAAGGATGACAAAGCCAACCAGAAATCCTCAAGGGACACCCTGAAGGAGCTCACTGAGGTGAGGGAGAGCAGCAGCATCACACCTGGCAATACCCACACTGTGGGAGGTTGTCACTGCGTGCTGGTGTCACCTGGGAGCTGCCTTGTGTTCAGAATCCCAAAATCCCTGGGGTTGGAAATCCCTCCCAGCCCATGCAGTCCCAGCTGTGCCCACCTTGTCCCCAGCCCAGAGCTCTGAGTGCCACGTCCAGCCCTTGCTGGGACACCTGCAGGGCTGGGCACTGCAAAGCTCCCTGGGCAGCCCCTGCCAGGGCCTGAGCACCCTTTGAGCCCTTTTTCTCCACAGAGGTTTTTTTAACTCATCAAAACTGTTTTTTTGATTCCTTGGAAATGCATGAAATCCAATTATTTTGCTTTTTAAAAATTTATTTTTAGTTTTGATTCTTTTCTAATTTTGTACAAATGGGTAGTTCTCCCAGCAGTCCTGTCAGTAAAATCCAAAGCTTTCACTCCTGATGTTTTTGTTCTGGTTGTCTTAGTTCTGGAAGCCCAGGTTTGAGTTAGAAGAGACTTCAAAGCTCAGCCTTCCCACTCCCTGCCATGGGCAGGAACACCTTCCACTGTCCCAGGTTGCTCCAAACCCATCCAGCCTGGGCTTGGACTTCCTTCAGAATGGAGAAAATTTGGACTAGAAAATGCCTTCATTTTTTTTAATTGCATCTTGAGTGTGACAGCTCTAAAATTGTGTTTGTAGAAATAATCTGAGACTCAGCACTGAGTCCATGTGCTGAGAAATAATCTGCACTTGTCCCTGAGCTGGGGCAGCAGAAGTACTGGGCAAGAGCTGAGCTGCTGCAGGTGCCCTGTGCTGGCATCCTGGCTGGTTTTTCATACACTCTGACCAAGATCCAGCATAGCTTGTGTTGATCTGGAGCCCCAAACCTGCCCCTTCTTGCAACTTTGGAGATCTCTTGGATGGTGTTTCTGTTCTTTGACTCAAAACTGGCCATAGGAGCAGTGCAGGTGGTAGGAAATCAGTAAAGACTTTTTAACCATAGAATTCTGGCCTCTAGAGAAAGTCACTTTGTCTTTTGTCCTTTTCTTTCTCTCTTTTCATTTTTCCCCAGTTTGATTGAGGTATCCCCATAACACCTCTGTGTTTTACATTAAGTTCTGTTGCACATCAGTTGGGGTCTTGCATAGCTGGCCAGAAGAATCTGAGATCTTTTAGAGTTGTCTCTTCAGATGAGATCCTGCAATACCAGGGAACTGAGTTAGTAACCAAAGAGTGCCTGGGAAAGCCATGGTGGTGTTGGATAATTGCTGTACAATATTCAAAATATATCTATTAATGCTGTTGCTTAAAGGTTCTCCACCTCCTGGTTTAGCAAAGAAGACCACGTTTTTTGGTAGAATGTTCTTTGTGGCTTTGCACTGAAGGTTTCAGGTTTGCTCAGAGCTGACATTTCCCTCTGTTTTACTTTTCAGAAATGCAAGAAGATTGCTCAGAGCACTGATGATGTGATAGTGAACAAGCCTCATGTTTCTGATGAAGAGGAGGAAGAACGTCCTTTCTATAACCATCCTTTTAAGCTGAGTGAACCCAAACCCATTTTCTTCAATTTAAGTGTGAGTACTCCTTACATTTTCAATGCCTTAAATCCTGATTCTTTTTAAATAATGCAAATAATTCTACAGAAATTTACCAGGGTTAAATTGGGAGAATATTTTAGTCAATTTAAAGAAACAATCCCAATTCCATCAAGATTAAATTGCTAATCTTGAAATTGTGAATGTTTGTTTAAATGCATCTGGGAATCAAATGCTTTGAAGCATGGATTAAAAATTTTTAACTTTTATTAGGGCTCGGAGTTTTTTGGGGTGGTGGGTAAGTTTGTTTCAAATTTATTTCTGTGGGAATTTGTGCCCATGAAAGTCTGTTCTGATTTTCCAGGTTATAAAGCACTAAAAAAAGATTTCATTTACTCCACAAAACCAGAAGTAACATTTCTGGTTTTGTGTATAAATATATATAGCCTATGGTGTACAAAAAACAGGTAGTAATGCACATTTACATAAGGTGTAAGGTAGGAATGGATTTAGATTTTTATGTTGTATTGTTAGAAAAGGCCACAAAGAAACCCAGGAAAGCTTGGAATTCTTCCAGGCTCTGAGGAGGAATGTTCTATAGTGGTTATGGGCTGCTCTGCCTCTTGGCCATGTTTGTGACCCTTTCAGTTTTGTTCTTTCTCTCTCCTAGTCTTAAAACCATTCCCATCCATATCCTAGGAGTTTATCCAGTATTATCCAGTGCTGTGTTTACCTCTTGGAAGGGAACCTGGCAGGGATTTCTGCAGGTTTTTAATTTATTAACACCAATCAAAACAAGGCCACAGACATTGTCTGCTCAGAGACTCAGGCTGCTGCTAAAAATAGCCCAGAATCAGAAATCCAAGTGCTGAGAGCTGCTCTCTCTCCACTCGGGGAACTTTTGATCACAGGCAATGTTTTGCTGCCCAGGATTTTTACCTTGGAGCTTTCCATACAAAATACCTGTGTGGCAGATTGTTCTTGTTGTGATGGGGTCAGCTGGGAGAGGGGAGGGTTGAGGAATTTGGGTTGCAAAGTTGATTTAAGGGATTTTTTCATCTTCTCTTACAGTGCAGTTTGTGGGTCACCTGTGTGTTTTTGGGGCTGTGCCAAAACAATTAATTATAAAGGCTTATTGCCCTACAGTAAGAATGAGTGTTCTGTAAAAACCAAATCCCAGGTGTTTGCAGCAAAACCACCTCGTGACTCTTTCCAAGGCTGAACTTCTTCCCGTTTGATTTCTTCCAGACTCCCAGCATAAAACCAGCACCACCACCCCAACCCAAAAACCAGGTCAGCCTGTCCAAGGAATTCCCTGTTTCCTCTGGGTCCCAGCATAGGAAGAAGGAGGCAGACAGTGTCTATGGAGAGTGGGTTCCTGTGGACAAAAACGGCAAAGACGACGGCAAGGACGATGTGTTCCCCAAGCCAGCCATTGAGGTAAGGAAGGCAAGGAAAGCATATCATATAAGAAAACCAAAACCATCACCTGGGCAGCCTGGTACCAAATTGCAGTCTGGGGAAAAGAAAAAAAAGGCACTTAAAAAGGTAGTGCCTAACTCTGCACTAAGCTGAGCTCTGCAAATGGGGATGCTCACGTGGGTACTGGGGGAAGCAGCCTGTACCCATCCTGCTACTGCTGACTTCTTGGTCTCAACAGAATTTAAACTGTAGCTAGCAGATGAAAAAAACTTCCTTGTTCAGTTTCCTGCAGAGGTTAATTAATAATGCCTTGAGATTTGCACAGTAATGTACATAGTGCTAATTAAAATTGTCCCACCAGTCTTAGAACAAGAACACCGCTTTGGAATGTAATCCATTACAAATTGTAAGTAGTTGCTAAAACTGTCAGTTCCTCTGGATGTGTTGATTCTTTAGCTTTCCAGTCACGTTTTCTCCCATGGCTGTCTTGCACATGGCCCTCCAAAGGAGAATCTAATTGTATGGGTAATGAACTAAAAAAGCCAAAGCAAGTGTTACTCCCATTGAAATTTATTCCAAAGAACATTTGGGGGTAGGGGGGAAGGGGGATTGTAATTAATTAAATTAAATATTTAAGAGAGATGTTAGTATTTTTAAATTGATGTTGCACCTGAGGCCTTGTTCTCACACCTTCCAAAGCCAGACCCCAGAGCCTCCCCATCAGTTTCTGACAGAGCCATCTCAGCACTGGTGCACTTTGTTTCTCAAAACCTTTCTGATATTGTTCAGTTCACGCCCTGAGGCACAGAAGGAATTTCCTTCTGAGTCTTTCACAGCACTAAAAGCACAGAGGGTATAATTTAGCCAGTATTTTCATGCAATCCCTCAGAATTTGATGGTTGGGCACCCAGTTTCTTGTTCCCTCAGTCCAGGTGGGAACTGCAGTAAAACCCTCAGATATTTGTGCAGAATGTCATTCCCAGTTCAATTGCAGTAAATATATTTAACAGAACTTCCTTTCCTTCCTGTTGTGTGTATCTTTATAAATGCCTGTAACCGTGTTGTCTGTTTTTATATTTTGTAAATAAATATTTTTATTTGCCTTTACCTTAACTTGGTTTGTGTTAAGGGTGATTTCAGGGGCGTTAGCTCCCAGCAGGCTGTGCCATCCCCTGGGGTTTGGGAAGTGCAGGTACAGGATTGCTGTGTGTTCCTCCAGGGAGTCTGACAGGTAACACACTGCTGCTCTGCTTAATTCTTCCATGTTCAGCAGGACTCTGTGCTGGAAGTGGCTCCCTTGGAGCAACACGAGGCAGATCAGCTTCTTTGAGAGCTGGGGGTGCTTGGAACTTGAGGAAGTTCCACCTAGAGCTGAGCTCCATTCATTGCTGCTGATTTTTGCAATACTGTGACAGTTCTGATGCAAGTCTTGACATTAAACCCCTCACCACTTGTTTTGTGCTTTAATTCACATGTTAGTTATGGGCTTAGTCTGAGGTGACCCTGCTAATACATTACAGCTTGTTTTAATAAAATCTGCTGCCTTAGAGTAGCTGTGTGTGGTAGGAGGAGCTGGAGGGGAAGGTGTGGAGTGATCTGAAGGCTCAGCATGTGTGAGGCAGACAGAACCTCTGAGTTGAAGTGTAGAGTGGCAGGGTTGGATTATCCCAGATGCTGTGGGATCTAAGGATGCAGTAAAAGCATTCCTGGACCTCCAGAGTGTGTAAAACACCTGCTTTTTATTGCCAGCCACGTCCTGCTTGCTTCTGTTTGTGATTTGTGGGGGCAGGTCTGAAAAAGGGAACAGCACCTCACGTCACCTGTTTGCCTTGACTCAGTAATAACAACAACTTCTTATACTTCAAGCACAGATGTTTTGTTTTTTCCCCAAGATCCAAAGCAGCCATCGAGTGTCTTGACATAACACAGAGCCCTGATGGTCTCCAAAAGGGAGCAGTGTTTGGGAATTAACCCAGCAGGGAATGTTGCTAGGCCCCAGTCCTGTAAAGCACTAATACACCTGTTTAGCATGGCAGTGGTCCCCTGTGCTTTCATGGACTGCTTCCATGCCTTTGTGTATTGCTGGATTGAAACTTTTGGTGAGTAGAAGAACTTTTATTTATCTCCTGGACTAGTTTCACGAACAGAAAATTAATTATTTGAAGCGTGTGAGAGAAACTTGAAAACTCAGCCAGTGTGCATTTGAAATAGGCATTTTTATATCTGTGCTGTTGTGTGAGGGGATTGTTAGATAATATTTTAATTCTTCTCGTGCTTTTTTTATGCTCTGTGTGACAAGAAATAAGGACTGCAGTCAGTCCATAGACACCTGGGACCTGTGGGATTTTAGCTCTGTCTTGATCAGTGCCAGATATTCCAGCAGTGATCTTCCCAAGAGAAACACCTCTTGTCCTAAACACCAGCAAAAAAATCCCCATCTTAAAATCAGGTTTAGTAGAGCACAAAAGCAATTCCTGTGTTTGATACCATTGTAGGTGTTCATATCTGTCTCCTTCTTTCAGTATTTACAAAATTCTCAGTCAGGTTCCTGGGACAGGCTTTGTGGTTTAACAGTGTTTGTTTTCTTCAGCTGAGTCAGTTTTAAAGGAGTTTCAGTTTCTCCTGCTGGCCCTTGAGTACAAAATGTAGAAGAGGCTGAGGTTGAGTGACAGCAAAAGAGGCAAGGCTTTTACAAAGGAAATGAAAACAAAAGTCAAATTAACCCATGGCCTTGCTGAGTGTGTGCCAGCTGCTGTTCTGATTATTGGATTTCTGTGCATCAAACAGTCCCAGCCCTTCCAGCTTCTGTCACATCTCAAGAGATTCCATTTGCCTTTGCACATTGTTCCCTTTCTGCTTTCCACACAGAGTAATCCATAAAATGCACATGCTTTGAGGAGCAGGGCACAGGATTTTAGACAGGAGCTGCACACCATCCAGAATCCCTTACATTTTTACAGCCCCAGATGTTGTGGATTTCTCCCCTGATGGCTTTGCCCAGAGTGAAGCTTTGCTCTGAGCTCCTTCTTGTATTTCATGTTTTCACCACATCACTGCAGCATTCTTTCAAATTTATTTTTCTTTATATTTTATTGTAGTTCAGCAGCACAGAGGTAGATAATTCTTTCCAAAGCAGTGGATTCTGTGGGCTCACAGCTTGGTTTTACAGAATCCCTGGGGCTGGAAATCCCTCCCAGCCCATGCAGCCCCAGCTGTGCCCACCTTGTCCCCAGCCCAGAGCTCTGAGTGCCACGTCCAGCCCTTGCTGGGACACCTGCAGGGCTGGGCACTGCAAAGCTCCCTGGGCAGCCCCTGCCAAGGCCTGAGCACCCTTTCCATGCAGGAATTTTTCCAAATATCCAATCTAAACCTTCCCTGCTGCAATTTGAGGCCGTTCCCTCTCCTCCTGTCCCTGTTCCCTGCCAGCAGAGCCCGACCCCCCTGAGCCCCCTCCTGGCAGGGACTTGTGCAGAGCCACAAGGTCCCCCCTGAGCCTCCTTTGCTCCAGGCTCAGCCCCTTCCCAGCTCCCTCAGCCTCTCCTGTGAACAACTCTGCGTGAATTTTTAGTTAAATTGCATTTAATTCTGTTGGTTAAGAAGATCTCATTGAACAGTAAAATGCTTCTCTGCTTGTTACTCACCAGAATATTTTGTGACAGATACGTCACTGGGTATTTTGTGTGTACAGGTAATTTTAAATTACCAGGATGTTATTACAGTTTAAATTCAGGTTTGCCTTTGTTCAGGAAAGCCCATCTTGTGTGGATTTAAGTAGTCCCAGGATTTTCATCACTATTTCTTTGTCCAACCAACAGTGTAACCCCACTCAGTAGCATTGGTTCTGCAGCAGCTTTTTCCAGCTCAAGTGGACATTGCTGTGCTCTGCTGTATTTTTACAAATGCTCTTTTTCCTCCTAGTGCGTGGACATAACCACAGCCATGAATGACAGAGCAGTGGCCCAGAAAAGGCTCAATGAGAACTCCTTTGACCTGGAGGCCATGTGCATGCTGAACAGGGCACAAGAGCAGGTGAGCTGGGGCCTTGCACATTGGGGAGCTCCTAGAAAATCAGGGTTTCCTTTTCATGGCAGCTGATTTTTCTCACCTGTTGAAGTTTGGAAACCTATGGGCCAAGTGTTTCAAAATTCTGCCTTGGTTTTGCACTTCCTAACTCTCTGTTTGATGAGGTCCTCCATGCTTTCACCCAAGTCACTCCAAAGCAGAGTTTGAATTTATTTTTCTTTAAATTTTATCGTAGTTCAGCAGCACAGATGTGAATAATTCTTTCCTGAGCAGTGGATTCAACAATTTTGGGGATGAGGAAACCATGAGCTCGCTGGAGCTGGAGCTCAGGCTTCTTTCAGATGCTCAGATTTTGGGAGCTGCTTCCATGCAGTGACCACACCAGATACCAACAGCACAATGTGAAAACCACTGAGAGACAGCAGAGAATTGAGAGGAGGGTGTGGGGGTGCTGGTGTGGGTCTCACTGGGGGTCTCACGTGTAGGATTGAACTCTGTGGGATTTGATTCTGAGGGTAAAATAGAAGTGAGAGATCTCTAAAGATGGGTTTAGAGCATGGGAGTTTATTGGGAAAGAGCGTGGGTGTGAGAGGCTGCTGGGCTGCAAGACACAGCTCAGAGCAGCCAGAGAGAGAGAGAGAAAGAGGCAAAAAGAGAGAGCAAAAAGAGAGTGATTTGCCATTTACAATACAATAAATCATCTTCTCTGTTGAATATTCTAATTCTCTTTAACCAATCTGAGACAAGCTACAAACTCTACAACATTTGCATGCAACCTATAAGAATCATCACATTACCATACAGGGTTATATTTTAAACCTTAAAAAAACTGCTTTTGGGAATCTCTGCCAGGCAGGCAGGGTTTGCTCTGCCCTTTGGCCCTGCCTGGGCAGAGGGCATTGTTCTATCCAGAAGGAGGATTCCCTTCAGCCAGCTCTGCCATTGTTTCTGAGTTACTCTTCAACTCCAACCTTGTCCTCATCTCAATTTCGATTCTACTTTCCATATTTCCAGCATCTTTTGCAAGGCAATCATATCTATAAGGCTTTCTATTTCATGTTCCCCAGCACTCACTGTGGGTTCCTGTTGCAGATTGATGCCTGGGCTCAGTCCAACTCCATCCCCGGGCAGTTCACGGGCAGCACTGGAGCACAGATCCTGTCCTCAGATGAGCTCACCAACAGCGGGCCCCAGGCATGGATTCGGAAGGTAGGAGTGACACAGACACTGCTGTCCCAGCACCACACTTCACACAGCACTCAGGGGCTGCAGGTGCCTTCCCCTGCAGCAGGGCTGGGCTCAGCCCCTGTCCCTGGTGTCACTGAGGCTGTGACAGTGCCTGGCAGGACACAGCCTGCCACTGGCAGGACACTGCTGCTGCTGTGCTGGCAGTGGCAGCTCCCTCACTGCCTCACTGGCACTGGGACACTTCAGGCAGGGTTTATCCTGCTGCTGTTGAAGTCAGTGGTTTTTGGCATTGGCTTTGGTGAACCAAGTCCCAAACTGCCCTCGTGTTTGCCTTGGTTCTCTCTGGTTGCTCCTTTGCCTCTCTCTGGATCCACCAGGGTTCTCTGGGAGCCAGAGATGTGGAGGATTAAAGCAGGAGTTGCAGTTAATAAGTTGTTCTCACTCTGGTACTGTTGAGATACTGTAGTTCCCTGTTGCTGTGGGTTGTCACTGGCTGATTTTGGGCTGTGGTGCGTCCTCCATCTGTGTGTTTGTACAGTCAGTCACTCAAGCTGCATCTTTGCCAGTGAACACTGATCTGGTGCTCTGTCAGGAAGGAGAACTGAGGAATTCAAGCAACATCCACCTTCCAGGCACAAGGAATAACAAGTTCAGCTGCTCAGTCTGGCAGGTGATGCAGCTGAGTGTGGATCAGCTTGGCTTAGGACACTCTCCAAGCTGGGAGGTCAGATTTGTGCTTTAAGTGGAATTTTCCATCAAAGTTGGTGTCAACTGAATGCAAAAGTCTGGAATTACAGTATCCTAAAAATAGAAGCATTTTTGCTAGGATTCACTAACTTGTTTTTCCACTTCATATAACTAAAGCAGTGCAGAGAGCCAGGGAACACAGATCTGAGTCACTGGCCAGATGGGAATCTTCTGGGATCTTGTCAGTGTTAATGCAGAATGTGCATGATAAAATCTGATTTTCACAATTACGAACAACTGAGATTGTAGCAAAATGCTGCCTTTGATGAAGACAATCCTTGTCCCTGGCAGAGGAATGTAGAACTGTGAAGCCCAGGGATGTGTTGGTGAGGAAGGAGCTTTTCCCTGGGGAGGCTTGGGAAGGAGATCAGCAGGGCTGTGAGGGGAGGCTTCTCCCTGTCTGCAGCACCTGGAATGGGTTCCCAAAGCCATGGAAAGGGAGCAGCTCTGAGCAGCTTTTTCCCAAACCTCCTCCCTGGGGTCTGCTGTGATGGCAGTGACAGGAGGGGCTGCTGACAAGAGTGACATGGAACGGGCCAGGTGTGTTCTCCTGTCTTCCAGCTTCACTCTGACATCTGCTTTAAAACAACCCAACCAACCAAACAAAAAAACAAACACAAACCCAACAAAATGCTTCGTGGGGAGAAAATGGGAGAAGAGAGTGTTTTCTGTGCTCGTGGACACAGCTGCTGCGAGGAGCAGAGGAGTGTTGGGACATTTTGTTGGATGTGGGCAGCAGGGAGGCAGCTGCAGCTCTCCTGCCCTTCCCAGAGCTGGGGATGTGCTGTGGTTGCAGTGCAGGCTCTGGGGCTGGGCACAGAGGTGGCTCCTGCTGGGAACAGGAGGAATTGGGTGAGGGAGGTGAGGACAAAATCCTCTCCCTGCCCTGGCAATCCTCAGCTGCTCTCCTGCTCTGCCAGGTGCCCCCTCTGTTCAGCCAGAGCTGCCCTGGGGATTCAGGAGTGCTGGGGCCTGGGAAAGCCTGGCACAGCTTCATGTGGAGTCCTCCTGTGGCTGCAGGAGGATTGCACAGGAAGAAGTAGGGATGTGGTTCTGAATCCATGTTATCTTTCTCAGGGACAGGAATGCAAACCACCCATGAAATGCAAAGTTCTGGTTGGGTGTTATTTGGACACCTGGAATTGTGTAACAATTATCAGTTACTGAGTGTAGCTCTGAGGCTTGTGCTCCCTTTTTAGCCTAAAAATTGTATCTTAACATTAAAAAAACCTGGTATTTTTCACTCAGGCCAGGAGTTGGACTTTGATCCGTGTGGGTCAATTCCAACTCGGGCTGTTCTGTGTTCCTGTGAATTTTATCTGCAAGCTGTGGAGTTTCCTGGGGGATGTTGTGTCTGTGAATTAATGCACATTTCTGGCTGAGGCTGTTTGCTTGAATTTCCCTTGGGAATTTGCCATGGGAGGAGCTGTGACCATCCAGTAGAGACTGAGCCCATGGCAGCAACTTCATTTGGGTCTCAGGAAATAAAGAATTAGAGCAAGCTCAGACTCTGGGTGTGCCAGAGGTCACCACAACACCAAGAGGGTGAGAAAGGAGGAGGAAGGGACTTGGGGAATTTGATTGCTGAGCTCTGTCTTCACTTTGCATTTCGTGGATTTCACCTTTTCTTGTCCTTTCCCAATGACTCTGGAGAGGTAATATGCACTCAAACCAAACTCTGCCTGGAATCTCAATTTGGGAATTAGGTACTGCAGTGGCTCATGTGGAGCACTGGGGTGGGGACACCAAGTAGGAGTAAGATTCATGTTTTTAATTCTGGAGTAATTAATGGTGTTTACGTGCAGGGGCCTGAGCAGGGTCCATAAAGGAGTGATGTGGTGTTTGCTATAAAAGATTTTTGAACAATCTCACCTTTCCCTTTTGAAAAGTGGCTTCTGTTTCAGTTTGTCACCATCAGTGTAATCAGTTCACAAATGTGACTCATCTTTTCTGAAGGTTGCTTCTATTTTTATTCCCTGTTTCCTTCCAAACACACTGTGCTGCTGAAGAAATGTCAGAGCAAGTGGTCAAATATTTTTTTGTTTTTTCAAGCAAATTCTGTTGAGGTCTATTTACTCCCCCTTTCCCAGACTCACCACTTGGTTCTGGATTTATCAACTCAATTCTGGAGCCTGAACTTGCTCCCCAAACCCAGGGGTGTGCTCAAGGCTGGCCCTGGGGAGCTGCTGGGTCACTAATTGAGCTGATCCCTGGGGTTCAGAGTTCTGGAAAGTGCAGAAAGTTCCATTTTTCCAGGCACAGCAGAGCAAACTCCTGTCAGGTGGAAGCAAAGCTGAGCCCTGTGGCTGCCCCTTGCAGGACTGCTGAGCTCCCAGGCAGAGCTGCTGCTCCTGCTGGGAGCAGGGAGCTGTCCTTGGGAGCCAGGGCCACCTGGCAGGGCAGAACAGCTCTGTGCTCATTAAATCCTGGATTTTGGGCAGGAATTCCTCCCTCTGAGGGTGGGCAGGCCCTGGCACAGGGTGCCCAAGCAACCCTGGCAGTGCCCAAGGCCAGGTTGGAGCAGCCTGGGACAGTGGGAGGTGGCCCTGCCATGGCAGGGCTGGCACTGGGATGATCCTTAAGGTCCCTCCAACCCAAACCAGCCTGGGACTCATGGATCCTGTTGGACTGGCTCCCTCTGGCTGCTGTTTTTCCCAGCCATTCCTTTTCCCTGCTGTGTGCAGAGCTGAGAGCAGCACCTGCAGGGGCTTGGGAGCCCAGGGCTTGTGAGGCCCAACCTGCTGGGCTCCTTCAGCAAGGGATTCCCGCTCCTGCCTGTGGGAAGGATTGGGGCTCAGAGGGCCAGAGCATCTTCCAGTTCAGCTCCCAGCCCCAGTTCCCCTGCTCAGGATCCCTGCAAGGTGCAGCAGGGAGCTCCAGGAGCCTTTGGACAGCACTGCCAGGGGTGCACAGCCTGGGATTGTTGGGGTGTCTGTGCAGGGCCAGGAGCTGGGCTTGGATGGATCCCTTCCCACTCAGGAGATGCTGGGATTTAATGGGAAATCCCAGCTGCCTGGCACAAGTTTTTCCAAAGTGATGCTTCTTCCTGGAATTTGAACTTCCTTGGAGTTCAAAGTGACCTTTAGTCCAGCCCTGTGCTGTACCTGAACTGCCATCCCCTGCCTTCAAGGCTTTGTTGTCTTTGCTCCTGAAATTGTTACTCCAAAGAGTCAGCCTGAAGAATCAGGAAGGAAGTTAATTAAAACTCCTCTAAACCCTCTGAAGGAATCAACCTTCTCCTTAAAGCAAGTGCTGACACAAGAATGTGGCTCTTGAGTGTCTCCATGTGTTGGTGGAATGGAAGTGGGATTTCATGGAGTTCAGAGCTCAAAATGCAAGGAGAAAGGTATCAAATTGCCCTGCAGGCTCCCTCAAATTAAGATCAGTGAGTGAAAGAGAAACTATTTTGTAAATAATGAGTTAGTTCTGACAACAGTAGCCAAATGCTGAGAAACCTGGGGGTTCTTGTATTCCATCCCCTTCATTTTGTAGCTGCAAAGGGCCAGAGCTGCTCAGAAGTTTTGGGAGACTCAGCCTTGATGGTTTTTAAAATGAGAAGAATTGTGGCTCTTGCTTCTCTGCTTTTGTGAACATTTCTGTTCCTTCTGTGGTTTCCAGTGAGTTCCAAATCCAGCACCAGTTTTACCCCCACTCATTAAACCCTGGGCTGAGGGAAATTGTCTCTTATTAAACTATAAAGAAATACAGTGTACAGGTGGCATTAGAGGTTTGCATTCACTTAATTATTAAAAGAAAAAAACCAAGCCAGAATGAAAATGCAAGAGCCTTTTCCTTGCTGCAGACCTTTGCTTCTTCAGTGACCTGAGGTCCAATTGGGCTTTTCCTGGCTCCTTTCCCACTGGCACCAGAATTCCTTGCTTTGGCCTTTTAGTGGGATGCACAAGTAGTTGTGTATTCTGCATTTAAATTATTATTATTAATAATTAGTATTAATAATAATAAATTTGTAAGTCAATGTTGTCCTGGTTCTGTTGATCACATTGAGGAGCCAGCACAAAATTCTTGCTGCAGTTCCCCCGCCAAGATCCTGAATTGAGCAACAGGAGAGCTTCAACAAACTGCCCTTGGTTCTTAGAACTTCCTATTCCCAGTGTTTCGAGTTGGTTCAGGCTCTGGCAATTCCTCTGTAGGAGCTCAGGGCTGGGATTTTTGACAGGAACAGGAGATTTTGGTTCTGTTCTGTCCTTGCTCCAGCCCAGAGCCAGGACAGGTCCAGGTGTTTGGGAAAGCCGAGCGAGCCCCAGTGACCTCAGCAGGAGCTTGCGCTGTCCTTTGTGAACTGAACACACCCCGTGGTGCTGGAACAGCCAGGGAGCCCAACCCCTGCCCTCCCAGCAGGAGCCAGCCCTGCTCCAGAGCCTGGCCTGGTGTCTGGGAGTGCTTCTCTTACGGGATGTTCCTGGAAAAGAGGGGAGGAGGCAACGGGAACTGAGGGAAGGGCTGTGGATGCTGTGTCCCAGGGGCTGGGTGTGCACCCACCCCAGCTCTGCTCCTGCAGCCACGTGGATCCGTGTGGATCCAAACAGGCATTTCCTGGGCACGGGCAGAGGTTGGGAGCATTCCTGGCACAGCTCCAGCGAGGCTTTCCTGCCACACTCCTGCCAGCCTCCAGCCTGGGGGCCGGACACAGCCGTGTGCTGGAAATCCTGCCAAAGGAACACCTGTGCCTTTGTTACCTGCAGTGGAAACCTGGCACCTGGGAGCCCTGGGAATCCAGGGATCTGCCAGCCCTGCGGAGCTGACAGCCCCAGGCTGTGCTGAGCTCCAGGAGCTGCCGGGGTGCCCGGGCTGGGATTGCTGGGCTGTCTGTGCAGGGCCAGCAGTCGGAGCCCGTGGTGCCCATGGGTCCCTTCCAGCTCAGGACATCCCGTGATTGTGTGAACTCTGGGGAACTCCTGCTCTTGCAAGCCCAGCTGCAGAGGAAGCAGAAGGCCGAGTGTTGTGTGGATGTGCCCGGGCAGAGAGCCAGCCCTGCCCAGCTCCCTGGGGCTGCCTCTGCTCGCAGCGTCCGACGGCCGCTCCGTGCCGGGCTCCAGCCTCGAGTCTGGGAAGGCAAGCAAGGTTCTGCTGTGATGGAAATGCTTGACTTGCTAATGGGGTCAGCGGGGGGGCACGAGAGATGATAGTTCACAGAATAACCTGTGAACTTTCACCCCTCTATATGGAAACTTGTTTCAGGGTCAAATCCTTGTAGCCGCCTTCTTGCCACGGTCAGTGCCAGCCCTACTATTCACAACACTGCGGCCAGCGAGGCCTAGGTACGTAACATTTAAGGAGTTTTTACAGTTCTTTACATCAAAGCAGATGTTTAAACTTTCTGTTGATAAGCTTTCACCGTTTAACAACTTTTGTTAATGCTCATTTGAAAGAATGTGACGACTGCTGCTGCTAAACTGGGGGGCCAAGCGCCTTTTTCCGTTAAAATAAAGAGAGGGGAAAGCAAAACCTGTTTGTTCCATGTGGAATTTCAGAGTAGAACTTGAATGTGCAACTGCTGTGTAATGAATCAGGTGGGGAGAGTTTTTTTTTTTAGATTTAAATCCGCCTAAACAGCCTGTGAATGTCATGACTAAATGTGCTTGTGTTCTGTTGGACGAGGAGGTGCCCCTGGCACAGCTGTGCCAGGATCAGTTCCCACTTCCCGAGCTGAGGAGATCTCTGGGATCAGAGCAGAGTGTTTAGAACAGGATGGTTGTTGCTTGATTAAACACATCTGTCTGCAAAGGGTCACTGCCACTTTGGGATATCACCTTAGACTTTTCCTAAGTTGTTCTTTTTTGCCAAACATTGATTTGTGTCTCGTGTGTCCGCGTGAATTCTGGGTTCCACGCACTGGTTTGGGCTAAAAATCCACAGAGCTCAGGTGGATTTTTTTTTTTTTATTTTTTAATTGAGTCTGTGACAGGTTGTTAGAAACATTTTTTGGAAGTTCCCACTTCTTATTTAAAATCCCAGCGCTAACTTTAGGCCTTGTTTTACTTCTCTTTTTCTGGATAGGATCAGTTCTTAAGAGCAGCCCCTGTAACTGGAGGAATGGGAGCTCAGCTGATGAGGAAAATGGGCTGGAGAGAAGGAGAAGGGCTTGGGAAGAACAAGGAAGGCAGCGTTGAGCCCATCATGGTGGATTTTAAGACAGATCGAAAAGGTGAGTCCTGGTTTAAAAATGTCCTGTGGCTTCTCACCTCTCGTGGCTGCCTGGAGGTGCCAGAGGCCCTGGGAAGCAGGAGGTGATTTCTGGAACAGGAACAGGTTCTGGGGTTTTGCCTCAGGTTTCCCAAGGCCTGGGGTCTGTCCAGAGCTTGGTCCTTGTGGAAAAGCTGCAGTGGTTGGTCTGGAGAAATGGCCAGAGCAGGAACACAGGGGACAGAAGAGGGAGTGGTGGGGTCAGTTTTCCACAGGGGTGAGGACAGAGCTGAGCCCCAGAGCTGAGCTTTGTGAGTGATTCACACTCAGGGATTTGGGGCTTCCCTCTGGATTCTGGTTTTTTGTTTTGTCCCTCATTTCCCTGCTGTTGTCTCCAGTCTGATCCTGCTGAAGACACCTCTGCTCATCCTCAGGGCTGGTTCCAGAGGCAGCTTTAGCCTCCACTTTACATGGAAACCTCTCCTGTGTTCCTTGGTTTCCTGTCCATGGCCACAGGGCAGAACTGACTGGATGCAGCAGAAGCCTCCAGGGAGTCCCAGGCAGTGGTGCTGCTCCTTCAGTTGCTCACTGTGATTTGTGAGCTTGATGGAGATTCCCCATCTGAAACACTCTCCAAGTTCTGACTGCTTTAACCCAAAGGGGCAGAATTCCAGCAGTCAGGATTTCTGATTGGATTGTTCTGTTCTGCATGGAACAAAACAACTCCACACTGACTGTGGGCACATTCCTGCTCTTCTGAAGGTTTCTCTACACTGGGAACCTTCAATCCCACCTCAAAGCAAAGCATGGAAATACTCAGAATTTTCATTTCAAGGCCATGGGATGGAGCTTGGAGCAGCCTGGGACAGTGGGAGGTGTCCCTGCCATGGCAGGGGTGGGACAGGATGAGTTTTAAGGTCCCTTCTCACCCAAACCAGTCTGAGATTCTGGGATTTCAGGGCTTGTGTTGGCTTTTGTCACTGCTCAGAATTGAGCTTGGAATGGCCAAACTCCTCCCATGTTTTTCTTAACAACCCCCTGTGTAAAGAAAGAAATGAAACCCCAAAGGTGACTGGTGACAGTGGTGACAGTGACTGCCAAGGGCTCCTCCTGCCCTGTGAGAGTCATCTGAAACCAGGGATGACCTGCAGACAGCTGGGCTTTGCTTTGGATTTCATGGTTTGGAAATATTTGTGCTCATGGGAAGCCTTACCTGATGATTCCCATAAAAGTTGTGCCTGGATGCAGAATTCCCTGTGCTCCTGGACCAGCCAGGTCTGTGGCACAGGGAGCTGAGGGGCAGGAGGTTTCCTGCTCACAGAGAAGCTGGAAACAGGATTATATTATATAAATATAAAATATATTACATAATTAGGACAAGGAATTTCTGTATTTAGGGATTATATATAGAGGACAAATAGTTCTTCAGGCACCAGTGTTCTTGGGTGATTAAATGGGTAAAACATATTGGTTTTTTTTTAACCTTCTGTGTAGAGTTTTAAAGTAAAGCCCAGAATGTTTGGCAGGAAGGCTGTTATTAACCCACCACCCAGGTTTGTTTTATTATTTTCAACTTACTCCACCAATAAAATGCAATTCCTGGTCCCAGGAATTGTGGCAGGGAGTGACCCAGGAGGCTGCAGCTTGATAGAAATTCCCTGTTGAGGATCCAGAGTGTCAGGGACTCAGCAACAGGGAGAGTTTAATGAGGAGGATGAGAATCCCTTGTTAGGTTTGGGTTTAAAATTCTGTAAGGGGGAAAAGCCCTCAGCCTTTCCTTCAGGGATTGTCTCTGATGGCTTTGTGTCCCTTGGAAAGTCCCTGCTTAGGAGCTGCAGGAATGTTGGAATCAGTATCTGGTAAGGAGGGAAGGATTTTCCTGTAAAGCAAAAGAAACCCAAATTCCACCCAAAAAAGCTGAAGGAACAGGAAGACACTGGAAGCAATTGCAGTATCTCCCTGTCTTTATTCACCAAAGCCACAACAGGAAAACTTGAGGTAAGAAACAAAGGAATATTGAAGGGTTCAGGTCTGAGAGTGGCAAAATCCATAGGGAGAAACTTGAGTTTCTCTCATGGATTGTCACTGGAATTTCAGACATTTCTGGCAATTCTTCAGGTTATTTCTTAGCCTGGTAAGATTTTCAGAAGAGCAGTGGTGAGCTTTGGTGTTTGCCAGTGACTCCAGGAGAGCCCGTGCTCCCTGCATCCCTCTGGGGCTGTTCCATGCTCTGCTGCTTTGTTCCAGCTGGGATGGAGGTCACAGTTGGGCTCTTGGAACACTGGAAAATTCAGAGAGCACACGAGATCTGGGTCTGTGGTGTCATTGCTGGCAGGAGGGGACAGGGACATGGCTGGGTGATGGGAATGGTTCCTGTGCTCCCTGTGCTTGGGGCAAACTGGAGGCAGGGGGTCACTCTGGGCTTCACAAAACAGGAGGAGAATTTTCTTCACTTTGTCTCTTGTTGGTTGTTTCTCCAAGGAGGGCTTGGAAATCCAGGTTTCCCTGGAAAACCAGGTGTTCCTGGCTTGTGTAAGACTACTCAGAGTTCTCTCCTCCTGGCTTGTTCAGAGCCCTCCCGGAGCCTTTGGGGAGAATGTGATGAGTGGAATGGAGGGGAAAAGGCTGAGGGCTGAGAGCTGGGTGGGGTCTCCTGGTGTCCCCTCTGATCCCTGGTTCTGCTCTGCTGATGAGGCACAGGAATAGCATAACTGGAATATTGGAATATCAGCGTGCCTGTGTTGTTTGCAGGGCTTGTTGCTGTGGGAGAGAAGGCCCAGAAGAGGTCCGGCCATTACGTGGTGATGAAGGATCTTTCAGGTGAGATTCTTGTCTGGAATGATGCAGTTGCCAGGGGCTGCTTGGTGCTGACCCTGTGTCTGTGTGTGCCAGGGAAGCACCCGGTGTCTGCGCTGATGGAGATCTGCAACAAGAGGAGGTGGACGCCCCCCGAGTTCGTGCTGGTGGACGACAGTGGGCCTGATCACCGCAAGCATTTCATCTTCAAGGTGGGTCTGGGCTGCCCCGGGGCTGCTTCCCCCTGTGCCAGGGGTGAAATCCATGTTTCTGTTTGATAGAAACACCTCACGGGGCTGGCTGAGGATGGCGGAGCCGTCTCGGTGCTGGAGTGTGCAAGTCCTGTTCCTGGAAAGGCCAAATCGGGTCCTTGGAGCACTTTAACCTGGCAATTAGGGAGACTTAATCCCAGGGCTGGAGCCCCTCTGCTCTGGAGCCAGGCTGGGAGAGCTGGGGGTGCTCCCCTGGAGAAGAGGAAGCTCCAGGGAGAGCTCAGAGCCCCTTGCAGGGCCCCTGGCATGGCGTTCTTCAGGAGAGCTACAGAGGGACTGGGAACAAGGGCTGCAGGGCCAGGACACAAGGAATGGCTTCCCAGTGCCAGAGGGCAGGGCTGGATGGGATCTTGGGCAGGAATTGCTCCCTGGGCGGGTGGGCAGGCCCTGGCACAGGGTGCCCAGAGCAGCTGTGGCTGCCCCTGGATCCCTGGCAGTGCCCAAGGCCAGGCTGGACTTTGGGGCTTGAAGCAGCCTGGGACAGTGGGAGGTGTCCCTGCCCAAGGCAGGGGTGGCACTGGACGAACTTTGAGGTCCCTTCTAACCCCAACCGTGGTGGGATCCCGTGAAATGGCCGTGTTGCCATCCAGCCATGGATTCTGTGTCCCCAAAGTGGAGCTGGCCAGAGCGAGCCTGAAGCAGCCAGGGCCCCTCACTAACACCTGGTTCCCCCGTGCCAGGTGAGAGTCAATGGCAACGAGTACAGGCCCACCTTTGCCAGCCTTAACAAGAAGCACGCGAAAGCCACGGCGGCCACGGCGGCGCTGCAGGCCATGGGACTCGTACCAAAGGAAAGCATGGTCAATACCACCATGTTCAGGAGTGCCTCACACCGCTAAGCTTGGCTTTACTGGGACACTGGTTCCGAGCATTTTACTCTGCACAAGAAATGGTATTTGCCCCTCTCATGTTGTAAATACATCGGCGATTCCCACCTTGTAAAAACTGTACAGACACCCACAGGTTTTTCTTTTGTACCATCCAAATGTATTTAAATCATACTTAGTTTTTGGTATGTTTATATTGTTTACATTAGTGATGTAATTATTTCTTAAACAACTAAATCGGATGACAGACTCTGGAGGCATCAGAAATCCAGACCCTTGGCTGAAGCTCCTGCAGTTCCTCTCCTGCTGGAACGCTGACCCTTTGATACAGTTTTGTAGTGGCTGCAGAATTCCCTGGGCTCGGGGAGGTGCTGCTGGCTGGGCACAGGGACACCTGGGGGCTGTGCCCTGGTGCTGCCCCTCGGTGCCACCTGTGCCCCAGGACAGCCAGAGGGACACGGAGATGGGACACGACCCGGCACAGCCTCCTTCCTGCATGGCCCCAGGAGGGGCCCTGGGGCTGCTCTTCCCAACCAGTGAATCCACTGCCTGATGCTGATTGTACGGATTTGTGGTTCATGTGAATTTTAAACTCTTAACAGATCTACAACTGGATTTGGGGGGAGGGAGGGGGTAGAATGACGCTTCAATTGTTGTACCCAACTTGGTCAATAAAGCAGCACAAGTTCATAATCTTCACCCCTGGTCAGTTAACGGTGATTCTGATGGATGCCAAGCCAGGAAAGAGGAATTTAAACTCGCCAAAATGCCTTCTGCAAGAAACACAGCCCGTGCAGGAGTGGCTTTGTGAGGATTCTCAACAGCCATTGGGATGGCAGGAGCAGGTCTGGTTATTTTTGGTTGCTTTGAACTTTTACAAAATAACTCCTTGGGATGAAATGTTTCCATAAGGATCCTCTGCCCTCAAGGAGCCTCATCCAGATTTTGGGCAGTTGGACAGTGGAGAGGATATAGAAAGCCTTTCCTGCTTCTTATTTTGTTTTTTATTTAAGAAACATTATTCTTTGGTCTGTGTGCACGTGGGATTGGAAGGGGCAGTGCACACTCCCTGAGGGCTTTGAGTTAGGAGCAGCTGCCAGGATTTCTGCCCTTGGCTTGTTCAGGGGCTTGTGCCAGACAAGTCTTTGAGGTGTGAGCCTGAGCTGGGCCTAAGGCAGGAGAAACCCAAACCCAGCGAGGCTGCTCGGGCCTGACATGAGGGACCCTTTGGCCATGGGGCCCTGGAGCTGAGGAATTCCCACCCTGGAGCCATGTGGGTCCTGTCAGTGTCACAGAACACAGAGTCTCCTTGCTCTGCAGGGACAGGGTTGGTGTTTCCTGTGCAGCAGAGAAATGGGGTTGGTTTGGAGACAGAAAAGCCCCTCCAAGTCTGTCCAAGCGCTCTGGAAATGCTTCAGTTGATCTTCATTTCATGGACGTTGTTGTCTTGAATTAAACTTTTTTCCCTTTGGCATCTCGCCTTCGGTCTCTGCTAAATGTGTGGAGCTTGTCCTTGCTGTGTGAGCTGCCTGGAGGTGTGAAATCCCCGGGAATGTGGGAAGAGGACTCAGGGAGTGCTGGGGGTTCCTGGCTCCACCCCAAGGGTGGGAGCAGCTCCTTAACTCGCTCTGGCCTGGCAGAGCTCAAATCTCGGAGCTGCTGAGGATTTTCTTCAATCCATGCTCTCTGTGGCAGCTCTGCCTTTTCAGCTGGACATGAGCAAAGTGGGGAATGTACAATCCCCTGAACTTGTTTTGTTCCCTTTTTTGTGTCCCCGTTTCTTGTGTATAAGGTAAAGACCTGAGTTCTCTCACAGCAGCAGAGGAATCCAGTCCCACTGAAGACTCCATTTTAAAAACAACTATTAGGAAAGGTCTGGGTGGCTTAAAGGTGGGGGCCTGTGTGTTCCTTGGATCCACACATCCTTCAGGAACAGCCGCTGGGATTTGCTCCTGGAGTTGCAGGCAAAGCTGTGACCTCCAACAAGGAGCAGCCCCAGCTCAGGGGCTGGTGCAGGGCAGGTGAGAAAGCTCAGGGGGCAGTTCCTGAAAGGGCAGTTCCTGACAGCAGTGATGGAATTGCAATTCCAGTGTTTTTAAATGGCTGCCAGCTGTTGGTTGGGTCAGTGTCCCTCCAGAAATCACAGCCTGGAGACAGGAATGGTCAACAGCATCATGGAGTGTCCTGAGCTGGAAGGGACCCCCAGGATCCCCCAGTGCCAGCCCTGTCCCTGCCCAGAGCCCCAACAATCCCAGCCTGGGCATCCCTGGCAGTGCTGCCCAAAGGCTCCTGGAGCTCTGGCAGCCTCGGGGCCGTGCCCATTCCCTGGGGAGCCTGGGCAGTGCCAGCACCCTCTGGGGGAACAGCCTTGCCCTGATACCCAACCAAACTGACAGTACCAGGTGTGGTATTGCCTGGAACGGGCTGCAGATCGAGTGAGGATTGGCTGGATTAGGAATCACTTCCTCAGCTGAAAACTCATTGCCAGCAGGAGCAGAGCTGGGGCTGCTGCAGAGTCACTGAAGTGTCATTCACACCCAATCCTGGTGTCCCCCATGCTGCCTTTAGTGTTGGATTTTCACTCCGGGTGTCTGGTGCTAATCAGAAGGAAAAAGTTCATTAATTTGCTTCTAGATTAATTAGGGACAAGTGTAAAAACCTGCATTGTGCTGCCCTGAGCACACCCAGAGAGTGTGACACTCTCAGAGTTCAGTGCTCCAGGCTGTGTCCTGAGGGAGGGCCTGGCTCCTGGTTTGGCTCAGTGCATCCCAAGGCTGGCATGACACAGCAGTTCTGTAAAGCCATGATTCAACACCAAGAATTCCAGCAGAACTTCATCCCTGCTGGATCCCTGGGGCAGGACACTGCTCCAGCTGAGGACAAAAAGGACCTGTAGGCAGAGGAAGGTTTTGCTGGGCTCAGGGGCTGCTCCGTGCCCATGTTCAGTTTGCAGGGCTTTGCTCAGTGATCCCAGACCCCGAGGGGCACCAGCAGGGAAAGCTGAGCTTTGCTGCCCATGGCCTCATTTCCAGTGAGAAACCAGATTAGAAATAGCTGGAGAGCACAGGGACAAGGGGTTCTGCTTCCCACTCAGCTTTGGCTTTCCCTGCTGCAGGAATGTGCTCACCCAATGGCTGTGGAAAAGCCAAACACCCTAAAAAAACCTGTGACCCTTCTGCCTGCAGGGAAACACTCAGAGCACCAGGTCACTGCTACCACTGGGAGCACACAGCAGCTCCTTTCTCTGTCTGTGATTCATGGAATCCCTGGGGCTGGAAATCCCTCCCAGCCCATTGTCCCCACCTTGTCCCCAGCCCAGAGCTCTGAGTGCCACGTCCAGCCCTTGCTGGGACACCTGCAGGGCTGGGCACTGCAAAGCTCCCTGGGCAGCCCCTGCCAAGGCCTGAGCACCCTTTCCATGGGCAAATTGCTCCTGCTCAGGAGCTGCAGCCATTTAATTCCTCCCCTTGCTGCCCTTTGGGCTGTGGTTTGTACAAAGGGCTCTCTGTTTGGACAGGGTGGGTGTGGGAGCCCAGCAGCTCTGGGGAGTCAGATCCAGCTGCAGCCAGAACTGCAGGGCCCTCTGACCTCCATCCCTCCCTGTGCAGTTCAGAGATGACCCCAATCCAAGGGTGCCACCCACCAAGGTGCAGCTCCTGAGGGTGGCAGGGGGCTGTGATCAGTCTGGGAAGGGGTTTTGCCAAGCATTCCACCCATCCACAGGATCCCAGAAGGTTTGGGCTGGAAGGGACCTTAAAGCTCATCTGGTTCCTATCCCCTGCTCTGGGGGGTTCTAGTTCCAACTGGTTATGAGTCCTGCCCCAAGCAGGAGCAGAAATTCCATGCTTGGAACACAAAGTGTGTGTTTGTGTGTGTGTGGGGGGAACACTGACCTGCCAGGGGCAAACCAGACCAATAAAACCACGTTTTATTTAAAAACACTGCAATAAAAAAGGAGCTGTCCAAGGCCTTTCCCTTCCTTCCTTTCAAAGCCCCTGGAAGTGTTCATGTGCAGCAGCTGTGTGGGCTGTGTGACACCCTCGTGTCCCTCCTGCCCTGCCCCAAGCTCAGCACCTGCATCCTGCTGCTCCAGGGACCAGCATTCCTAGGCCTTCCAGGTGAGGCATAATCCATCCTAGGCCTTCCAGGTGTGGCATAATCCCTCCAGGTGTGGCATAATCCCTTCCAGGCCTTCCAGGTGTAGGCATAATCCCTCCTAGGCCTTCCA
>JAHLSL010000075.1:97171-107453 GCA_025920805.1 Petroica traversi
GGCGCTGAGGGAGCGGCGCCGCCATTGCTGCCGCCCTCAGGGGCTCTGAGGGGAGCGCGGCTCCCGCCAGCCCCGCTCCGCCCGCACGGGCAGCAAAAACATCGAGCACAAACACAGACGGCGCTCAAATGGTGCCCGTGCCCTTCCAAAGGCACTCGCACAGCGGCCCCGAGGGCTGCGCTCGCCTGCGCCACCAGCGCTGCCAGGCCCAGCTGTGTGAGATGCGACACTAAACCCACACGGTGTCGTCTATTTGGGATTAAAACCCCGAGATTTTTTGTCTACTGCTGTTAGAAAACCACTTTTGATTGTGCTATTCTGCTGTACACTGGTCTCAAAAGGCATAACAAATACTAGGAAGGTAGAATTAGAAATACATGTGGTTCCAAAGGCATAAAGGGAAGTTAGGAGTAACATCTCTACTGAAAAAGAAACCGAAGAAAAACTGTGCCAGAAAATTTTACACAGTTTTGCCACTTGTTGCTCTTGTCTTTTAAAACTTTTAAATTTGTTTCCGCTGCTCTCCTTTATTTTGGAAACACTGAAGCAAAACTGAGCAGCACCAAGGAAAAAAATCAATAGCTGGGTACGAGGCTTCAGAATCAGCGTGGAACTCCTGGAGGACTCACACACTTCAGACCTGTGTGTGCTCATGAGCACAAAAACACCTCTCCTTTCCGAGGCTGCACACGAGGACTACAATCAGAGTTACTCCTGATTTTCACAGGCTTGCTGTGCATCATTTATGAAGAACCTCCTCCAAGTCCGGTGAGTGAGAGGACGAAGATCAAGTGTGGTTCTGGATAATCTGTTTTCTCTCAAATGTTCCCACTCCTGTGTGAAAATGAGGAACAGAGCTGAAAGAGAAAAAGTATTTTTGCTCTTGAATCAGACCATGTAGGAAGGCACATGCTTTGAGGAAAGAAAAATGCAGTTCCTTCCCCTCTGCTGACTTGCAGATAGGCCACACTCATGGATAATGCTGGAGAGAGATCTGGGCTGTGCTGAGGTTAAAAGAGGGGAAGTGAAAGTGCACAGCACAGGGAGATATCAAAGGGAACAAGCTACACAAAGTGCCTCAAACATCTAACTTGCAGAATTCCACCAGCATGGGGATTCTGAATTTACCAGGTTTACTGCTTTAGTGCTGAAAGGAAGGGAAAGAGCTGGGGGAAACTCCTGCTGCCAGTACCACACCCTTCCCTTCTGGCACCCTTGCCAACCTGGATAGTTGTGCCTGTCCTTCAACTGAATAATGATTTAAAATGTGGATTAAGGTCTTTAGGTGTTGCATTCAGTCTCGGAGCACTCAAAAGCAAAGGGTAACTATAAAGGTAATTACTGGTAGGGGTTGGAGACAAAAAGACTGATAAAAACATTTTTTTTCCCCCTCTTTAATTTCTTAGGGTTGAAAACCAACAGCCTGAGTTGCCTGTAGATGTTTCTGACATTTGTAACTGGGGCAGGACAGACAAGATTTTTATGTCAAGGCTGCATCTTTAGAAGCTGCTGATGGGAACATTCTGCTCAAGGGAACTAAAAAGCCCTGAAGTCATGGAAGCATCAGAGACCATTTGTGCTGAGGTACAAAGAATGTTTAAATTCTGTTTTCTGCCTGCACACTGATTTACTCCACAAATACATTTATCCTCCCCAGGCTGAGAAATCAGAAGCTGTGTGTCAGAACTGGATGACTTGTCTCTTTCTTGCTTGATTCTTCTGAACTATTTCCATAGAAACCTTGGCTTCATACAATGGGATTGGTTCATCCAGCTGAGGCCTAAAATGAAACAGCAAAAAGTGCTGGTGAGCACACTCAGAGCAACAGAAATATCCCAGGGCAGACTTTACTTTCACTGTGTCAACCTCCCTCCTCAAACAAAGAAACAGTTTTATAGCTTTGCTCCAGTGCACAGAAGAAGGGAAAAGCCCCAAAGCAAACAGGAGCCAAGTGAATGAAAAGAAATCCTTCTTGCAGGGGGAAAAGGGGGTGGTAGGGAGGGTTCTGCTTGACAGCAGTTGTTATCCTGCTTTAAGGGAAGGGATCTTCCACTCCCCACCTTATTATGGGATCTTCTTATCTCCTGAAGCTCTGCTCAGGAGTGTCAGTGCTGGCAAGAATCTTCTATTTCTGAATTAAAAAACCCACAAAAAACTCCACATCTCTTACCTGAAAACCCTATTTGATAATTTCTCCATGATATCTTCTAGGATGGGTATCCAAGAGGACTGTTAAGGAACAACAGAGCTGGAGAGGAAACTCTTTACAATCACATTTGCTGCTCAGAGCCCTGTTCTCATCCCAGCAGGATCAAAATGAAAATGAACCTCAATCCCAGGCTTTAGAACAGCTTTTTGCACTTGTTTCTCTATCAGAAACTTCCTTCCCTGAAATAGGATACAGAAATGAAATATGGACTATTTCAAGCATTTCAGTATGAAATTATTCAGTATTTCAATATGAAATACAAGTGCAGCTGCACCAATACAACATCAATTAATCAATGGCATTTTCTGTGCAGAATGAAGAGAACAGATTTTGGGACTGCTGTTGTGTCTGTTCACACAGGCAGCTGATAAACAGCCAGAATGAAGCTGGGAGCACAGCAGAGGTTGGAAATCCTTGGAGCAGAGGTTTGGGAGTTAATGTCCAACAGCCAGGACAGCACAACACATGGGGCTGTATTCAGTCTTTGTATGAAACTCAAACAGTAAAGGTTCATCCTTCATTTAAGGGCAATCAGGTTGATGTCTGAAGCTCAAGTTCTTTTAAAAAGTGATCAAGTTGTGGTTCCCAAGCATCCAAACCTTCCAGGGCTGAAAATGCTCTGCCCAAGGAGCTCAGTTCAGCTGCATCAGCCCAAATGTAGGAGACATTCCTTTTCCTTTTCCCAACCCACGTTTGCCCTCCATTAATTCTGGGTACAAAAAAAATCAGTACATTTTATGTACACAGTATTTCTGTACGTTGCAAATAAAGGAAAGGTTAGGAAGCCAAAACACTTCCACTTCTGCAGTGAACATAAGTGCATTAAGTTTACAGGTGATGCATCTGATGCCCAAAAGCACAACAACAACAAAAAAAAAATCCAAAATGTCACTTGCATAAAATAAAAAACTTATAGAATCAAATCTTCAATTAATTGGTTCCATATTGAACCAAAATAATGCATTTTTTTCCCCCCAGAACAGGTGTTTTGCAGCACTACTTTTAATTAAGCTGTATAGATATTTTCAAGGCCAGGCTGGACTGGGGCTGGGAGTAGCCTGGGACAGTGGGAGATGTCCATGCCATGGCAGGGCTGGGGTGGGATGAGATTTAAGGTCCTTCCTACCCAAACCAGTCTGGAATGCCACGATATATTTAAAAAGAAATTAAGAAAATAGCTTAAAACCTAAGTGTCTCTTATGCTTTAGCTCCACCTTTCAGCTGGGTTGCAGCACTGAGCAGAGGAGGAGCTCTCAGTGGGATTTCCCAGCTGTATTTTCACTCCCATGAGCAGTGAGAATTCCCAGGGCCACCAAAGGATATCCAGATACTTCCCCTGCTGCACACTGGACAAGGTCCAGATCTCATCATTCAGGAAGGACACTGTGGCTCCCTTGAGGAACAAGGAATGGCTGTCTGGAGGATCCAGCTACAGCAAATGGAAGAAACATGGTATTTAGTTACATTTCCCCGTACAAAAATAAAGGTTGTTAATTTACAAAGACGGTTAAACCAAACAAAAAATCACCCCTTGCCCACTCTTAAAAATGAGGAAACTTCTACCACTGAGAGGCTGAGCTGCCGGTTTGATGTGCCACTGTCTGTGTGGGACCCTCCCTCCCCCGGCCCCTTTACCTGCAGGTTCCTCTCTGTGGTTATCCAGCGACCCCCAGCCCCAAGCAGGGTGATGATGTGGTGCTTGTGGGGCAGCAGAGGGCTCTTGGAAGCTTCTTCATCTTCAGCACTGTATAACCTCACTGGGGAGGGAGAATAAATCCCTCTGAGCTCAGAGGAAAGGGTGGAAAATTCAGTGTGTACTTATTCCCACACATTCCAGTGGAATTCTAAGTCCTTCTGTTGTTTCAGCTAAAAATCGCTGAAAACTCTGAATTTATTGTTTTAGTTGTAGCCTGGATATTTGATATACTTTATTCAAGTATTATTTTGTAGTAGCTCTGAAGTTACTATTCAGAATAATATTTGTTTATATTTATAATAGTGAAAATATATAGTGAAAATATATAGTGAAAATATATAGTGAAAATATAATATATAGTGAAAATATATAGTGAAACTATAATATATAGTGAAACTATAATATATAGTGAAAATATAATATATAGTGAAAATATAATATATAGTGAAACTATAATATATAGTGAAAATATAATATATAGTGAAACTATAATATATAGTGAAAATATAATATATAGTGAAACTATAATATATAGTGAAAATATAATATATAGTGAAAATATAATATATAGTGAAAATATAATATATAGTAAAAATATAATATATAGTAAAAATAAATATATAGTGAAAATATAATATATAGTAATAATAGACAAGGAACATAGCCTGTATTATATAACATAATAGTACAGATAATATATTGTACATAACATAGTATGTACAATATATAAAATATTACAATATATAATGTATAGTATGTATAACATAATGTGTAATATATAAACACACTATAAAATAGAGTGTATATAATATAAAATAATATATAATTTAATATATAAATTATACACCTATATAGTATATTTCTATACTGCTATATATTTAGATACTGTTATATATTTATATACATCTATATAGTATATTTCTAAACTGCTATATATTTAGATACTGTTATATATTTATATACATCTACAAAGTATATTTCTATACTGTTATATATTTAGATACTGTTATATATTTACATACTGATATAAAAACACATATCAGCAATGTTATAATATATAAAATATGTAACAGTAACAAATATATAATATACAGTATAATGATATGTAGTAATATTTTCTTTACATATATTTCATTTCTATTACTCTGAATAGTAACTTCAGAGCTTTCACCTCTGGTTTCCAATAGAAGTTGTCAGTGCTGTTAATTAGGGTTAATTTCTGTATCCAAACAAGGCAGCACAAACAACGATGTCAGAACTCTGCTCTTTAAACTCATTTTTCAGCTTTCATTTTTAAACAGAGGAATCTTTCAGCCCCACCGAGCAGCTGCCAGGGAGGGGCTGGCACGGAGGGTGGCACAGGGATCAAGCAGAGGGAATTCCCGAGGAAGGAGGGAGCCCCCGGCAGCACCTCCGGCGTCCAGCACGATGTCCACGCCCAGCCCGCCCGTCTCCTCCAGGCAGCTCTCGGCCACGTCGATCTTCCCGTGCGACACATCGATCACCCGGGCTGCACGACACCAAAAAAACCACTTCACATCCACCCAAGTGGAGTTCAGATGCTCAAACTGAGAGCTCAGATCCCCAGCAGCACACGCAGCTTCTGCTCTCTGCAGGTACCACAAACGGGTTTGCAGCTACACCCAAAAAAACCCTGGCACTTCTAAATTTTTTTTTTAATTTTTTTTCAGCACACTGCAAAATCAGCACCAAAAAGTATGAATGCACAAGTTCAACTCATGAGTTTGTTGGCCCAAAAGGATAAAGTGTGGCACTCTTAGAGTAAGAATCCTTCTCTAAGCCAGTTCTTTGCTATTCTTGTCCAAGTCCTGGCTCTCTGGGTCTTTAATTAAACATTGAGATGAAGGGATTTACACCTGCTCTTGAAATATTGCTGAACTGAAAGCCACCAACACATTTTCCTGTCATGACATTTTCCTATCATGTATCTCTGATGCCCTGTTTGTGGTTGGTTATAAAGAAGAACCACAGAATCAGGAAAGAGAGAATCCTGGAATGGTTTGAGTTAGAAAGGACCTCAAATCCCACTCAGTGCCAGCCCTGCCATGGCAGGGACACCTCCCACTGTCCCAGGCTGCTCCAGCCCCAATGTCCAACCTGGCCTTGGGCACTGCCAGGGATCCAGGGGCAGCCCCAGCAAATCTGGGAATTCCATCCCAGCCCTTCCCAGGGAACAATTCCTGCCCCAAATCCCATCCAGCCCTGCCCTCTTTCACATAAAAGCCATTTTTAATATTATAACAACACACTAGGGCAGAGAAGGAGCAGCTACAGGTTTGGTTTCATCATTAGCAAGTAGAACGAACATTTAGAAACTCAACAGGCCAAGGAGTTCATAGCAAAATGAGAACTGAAAGAGCACCAAACAAATTTGGAGGCCCATTTCCAGAGGCTCCTGGCCTGAGCTGTACTCACCCACCAGGGGCTGCCTGACTCCTTCTGGAATGGGATCCCAGCAGGGAAGGAAGGATGGAGGGAGGGAAGAAAAAATGCAAGGAGCTGGTCATTAAGGATATTAACAAATCATCAATAAATGCCTTGGCTTGGGTTCTTTTTGTCCCTTCAAATCCCCAATCAAATCATAGGATGCATTCAAATCCTAAGTCATTCCCTCTGTTTTTTTCACTGAAGTCAAATGATTTCACTAGAGAGAAAAAACAATCAGAATTTACTGAAGAAGGGATAATAATTAATTGATGATACCACATTCCCCATATGCAAATAAACTCCCCTAATTCCCTTTTCTTCTTAGTTTTCATAGGTCAAGAAGTTAAAAGGTTCTCCTTAACAGGGCCATTTGTTAATGTATTATTTCTGCAAATCATTTCACTCTCCAAAAATAATTCTGGTTTCATAGATCCAAAGCTTGGCAATCAAAAAGAAAGGCCAGAGTTCCACCAATTTGACTATTTTCTGATTTCTGTATAGCAAAAATGTCCAGTGTTGTTCCTTAACCCAGTACAATAGTTCAATCAGTTATCATCAAAATCCTGGTCAACTTCCTTCCTAAAAAAGTGCTGGAAAAAGTTCTCCCCACAGAGGAAAAGGCTGAGCAACAAACTGTAATATAATTTTCCATAATCTTTTGTCATTTATGTATTTCTCACCAAATACTGGTAAATTAGTTCAGTTTCTTCCACTCTGACTTGCACAACTTCCAAAGTAACATTTTTCTACCTGGCAAAACTTCAGTTTCTCTCCTCCTCCACTGAGGCACAGAAACACCAGGATTCCATAGAATCTGTTCTCAGAGTTTGCTCTCCCCCAGGAAGTTCAGCTGCAAAGTTTAAACCCTGTCCCCCAGAGGATGTGCTGGGGGTTTAGGGACTCAGGACAGCCAGGACATCACTGGTGGGTTCCAAGCAGAGGCATCCCCTGAGAGCTCAGTGTTGGTGGGAGAGGAAAAAAATCTCACAAACCAAATTAAAAAAAAAAAAAAGAAAAAAGCAGTGGGTGCCCTTGGGAGCAGAGGAAATATCTGTGTATGTAAATACTTTTCCTTGGGTTCTCTAACAGAAACTCATCCCCTTATATATGGAATATTTTGTCTCCAGCCTGAAACACAGACATTAAAATGCCAAAATTTGTTAAAATCCCCATCTTCCCAGAGATTATTGATGGCAAAAAAAGCCCCATCCTGTTGATCTAAATACAAATCCTGAAACATTACCAGGAACTTCTACTTCAGGCACTGGAATCACATTGATTAACAAACAAACAAGCCTGAACACTTAAAAAACTTTTTGCTGTAGGACTCAATTTGTTTCTCTCTAATACCCAGCTTCTATTTCTTTATTTGAAATAAAATTGCAGTTAGCATTTTTCTCCCCAGACATTCCAGGAAGCAGCTTGTTATGCTCAACAATGATAACACAAACTACTGCTCACTGAAAGCATTGCCAAAAACCAACCCAAAATCCACTGAAGAAGCACAAAACTGAAAATTCTCCACCCACGCACACAAGAAGCCACTTAGAGCTTGGGTTACTTAGGATCTATATGATATTAACATTTAAAGATCTTAAAAATGCTGTAAAAAGTAACCCAGGACTGTGAGAATAAAATTGCTAAGTCCTTTTTCTTAGCTCATGAATTTTTCATATAATTAGCAAAATATACCCATAAAATATTACAAAAGGAAGCTTTAGTTCTTCAGTCTCTCCTGTGTCCCCCAGCCCTGGGGTGCAGCTGTAACCACACAGAGGTGACTGCACAAGGCTCCCCCAAAAGGCATTTTACAGCTGCTGTTCTGTAAACTTCAGTGAATGCCAACAGAAATCATACTCTGAAAAATAAACCTGGGGTTACACTGCAGCACTTGGTATTTGCAGCAGGCACCAGTTTTAACCTTCTGCTACAATCCAGCCAGACTTGACAATCATCCTTTATTTTAAAACAGTCTGAATAAAGGAATGCTCCATTTTCCTCCACAAGACACCATCAGAAAAGAGGCCAACAGCTCCTACATTGAGTATTTTCTCATGTTGTTTCAGAGGGAAAAAAAACTAAGTTTGAAGCATCAAAGGGAAGAATGCAAGTGCTGTGTGTGAGGCCAAGCTCCTCTGGGAAGCAGGAGAGTGGCAGTACCTGAAACTTGATAAAAAACCCTGAAATTGAAGCTTGATTACTACTAGGAGTAATCTGAGTGCTGGATGCCAGGTGTGTGAGCTCTGGTACACACTGGGGGAGTGGAGTCAGCAATCCTTGCTGTCCACAGCAACCACTTCATCAAATGGAAAGATTTCCTGAGCACTCAGGCCAAAAGCCAGCACTCAGCACTGCTGCAAAGTATTGCCAGTCATTACAACTCAAATGGAGGATAAAAATGCCCTTAAGTACACCTAAACCAGACATTAAATACCTGTGGAACAAACCTAAAACTATTTAATTTGACTATTCATCAACTTGTATTTAATTTTTACTGAAGTAAGTCTCGAGACCAGACAGAAGAAAATCTTTTGAGAGATTCTTTAGGACAAACTTCAGCACTGAAGGATAAAACTCACCCCCAGCAGGTCTGAGCCTCTCCAGGTACTGCTTGTCCTCCAGGCTGTGGGCAGTGGAGATGACTTTGGCCCCTCTGTGCTGAGCCAGCTGAATTGCAATGGTGCCAAACGGCTGAGGAGGAAAAAGCTGGGTCACTGATTAATTCATTGATTCATTTATTTACAGCAATCATTTAATATTGTTGAAGAACAGTTCTATTGCAAAGAAATGAACTTACTCCTGCACCAAAACACAGCTGAACCAAGAACTGAATATTCACAGATCTGCTGCTGTCCCAAGTGAGGCCAAAACAGCTCTTCAGTCACTGGGAAGCTCTGAATGAACTTTTAATCATTAATTGGTTCTTGTCTTCAACAAAACAGCCCAGATTCTACATTAATTACCACAGCCACCTTCACTGCAGTTGGAACTTAAGCTCCAAAGAAAAAGCCCCAGCTTTTTTTACACTACAGAACCTCAGCTGAGGGAACCCCACATCTTCATAAGCAACAAAGATTGCAGGGATGCAGATAAAATTATTTATATGCAGAAAAAGGTAAAAAAGCAGAGCTGGGAGAGGACTATAAAATAAGGCATTTTCCTGCAGCTACTCCTGAGGACTGAGGACAAAGCTGTCCCTGTAGAACCCCAGACCACCCTCCCTCTCTGCACCCCATCACTCCACGCAGGACAATATTCCTGATGAGGATCTCATGTGGCTGAGCCCTTCCTGCAAACCCATGCAGCCCCACAGAAACCTTGGAGAGCCCAGCAGGGAGAAATGCAGGGGCCCCACAGAGACCCTGGAGAGTCCAGCAGGGAGAAATGCAGGGGCCCCACACAGATCCTGGAGAGTCCAGCAGGGAGAAATGCAGGAGCTGTGTGCCCCACAGAAACCCTGGAGAGTCCAGCAGGGAGAAATGCAGGGGCCCCACACAGATCTTGGAGAGTCCAGCAGGGAGAAATGCAGGAACTGTGTGCCCCACAGAGACCCTGGAGAGTCCAACTGAAAGAAATGCAGGAGCTGTGTGCCCCACAGAAACCCTGGAGAGTCCAGCAGGGAGAAATGCAGGGGCCCCACAGAAACCCTGGAGAGCCCAGCTGGGAGAAATGCAGGAGCTGTGAGCCCCACAGAGACCCTGGAGAGTCCAACTGAAAGAAATGCAGGAGCCCCACAGAAACCCTGGAGAGTCCAACTGGAAGAAATGCAGGAGCCCCACAGAAACCCTGGAGAGCCCAGCTGGGAGAAATGCAGGAGCTGTGAGCCCCACAGAAACCCTGGAGAGCCCAGCTAGGAGAAATGCAGGGGCCCCACAGAAACCCTGGAGAGTCCAGCAGGGAGAAATGCAGGAGCCCCACAGAAACCCTGG
>JAHLSL010000075.1:135609-147198 GCA_025920805.1 Petroica traversi
CTGTGCCCTGCTGGGAGTGCTCTGTGCCCTGCTGGGAGTGCTCTGTGCCCTGCTGGGAGTGCTCTGTGCCCTGCTGAGAGTTCTCTGTGTCCTGTGCCCTGCTGGGAGTGCTCTGTGTCCTGCTGGGAGTGCTCTCTGTCCTGCTGGGAGTGCTGTCTGTCCTGCTGGGAGCTGCTCTCTATCCTCCTGGGAGCTGCTCTCTATCCTCCTGGGAGCTGCTCTCTATCCTCCTGGGAGCTGCTCTCTGTCCTGCTGGGAGCTGCTCTCTATCCTCCTGTGGGGCTGATTCACTTCACTGTTGGTCCACGAGGAATTGCTTAGCTCCGAATCCAGCAGCAGAGCCTCACTGTCCCCTTTCCCCCGTTTGTTCCCACCAAGTGACGTTCGAGGACAAGAAGCGCGAGAACTTCGAGCGGGGCAACCTGGAGCTGGAGAAGCGCAGGCAGGCCCTGCTGGAGCAGCAGCGCAAGGAGCAGGAGAGGCTGGCCCAGCTGGAGAGGGCCGAGCAGGAGCGCAAGGAGCGCGAGCGGCACGAGCAGGAGCGCAAGCGGCAGCTGGAGCTGGAGAAGCAGCTGGAGAAGCAGCGCGAGCTGGAGCGGCAGCGCGAGGAGGAGAGGAGGAAGGAGATAGAGAGGAGAGAGGTAATGGGGAGCTGTGGTTTCAGCTCAGTTTCATACCCACTGAGGAGTTTGTGGAGGCTTAGAGTGAGGTCTCTCTGAGGTAGAGTTGGGTTTGGCCTTGGAAGGGGGGTTGAACTCCTGATGTCTTTTCCTGGTGTTATAAAATGCAGCCAGACACAGTTAAAGGGGTTGGGGTCTTTCCCTCAGTGTTTGAATCAGGATCCTGTTTGGTGCATCCACTTCCCCCAGGTGCCAGCGTGGCAAATGCACCCCCGTCAGTCACACACACCAGTTCTAGACTTTGCACAGCCCAGATCCAACAAGGGAGCCCAATGCTGGGGCTGGGCTGGGCTCAGCTCGAGTTTCCAGAATCTGTCCTGCCAGGGGCCCTTGGCTTCCTGAGCCAGCAGAATGTTTGGTGTCCCTGGCTCTGCAGCTCTGGGCTCTTCAGCCTCAGGGCCTGCAGGGCCCTCACAAAACACTGAGCACTAAATTAAATAAAAGGTTGCAAGTGTGCATTCTGATACTTGTGGATACAGAGAACTGTGTAAAAGGGATATAAAAGAAAAGGCAAAAATCATCCAGCATCACTAGTATGAAACAACCTGTTAAATCAGCAAACTGGGTCTTGGGAAAGAGGAAATTTTCTGTTCAGTCACCTGTGCTGTGCAGGGCAGCATTGCAGCAATCTGTGTGTGCAGAGCATTGGTGCCAGTGCTCTGACTGAACATCACAGTTGGAGTTTCTGCCATGACAGATATTTATTTTTGATGTGCAGGCTGCCAAAAGGGAGCTGGAGAGGCAGAGGCAGCTGGAGTGGGAGCGAAACCGGCGCCAGGAGCTGCTCAACCAGAGGAACAAGGAGCAGGAGGACATCGTGGTGCTGAAGGCCAAGAAGAAAACCCTGGAATTTGAACTGGAAGCTCTTGTGAGTGCTGGTGGTGCTGCTCCAGCTGTGCCCTGCATGTGCTTGTTTTCTGTAATTTCTGTAGGTTTTCGATCTGGATTTACACAAGCAAAATAAATGAATAAATGAAGTCGATATTTTTCTTTTCATTTAAAGAATGATAAAAGAAACCAGTTGGAGGGGAAGCTTCAGGATATCAGGTGTCGGCTGTCGACCCAAAGACAAGAAATTGAAAGTACAAATAAATCCAGAGAGCTCAGAATTGCAGAAATCACCCATTTGCAGCAGCAGCTACAGGTGAGAAAGCATTTTCTAATTTTATTCTTAGCCCTGAATTTTGATCTCCTCAAAAACATCAATATCCTGAGCAAACCTTGGATGAGCAATTTCACACTTAAAGGATCATTGCAGAAAATTGGTCACTCCTGTAAATTAATGTCCTTCAGACCTTGAAGGTGTCAGGGATTATCCCCTCATGCTCCTGGTGTGGGGAGCAGGAAATGCTTGGGCTGCAGGTGGTTTTGGGGATGAGAAGGAAATTTTCCAGTGTAAATTTTGCTGTTTGTGTGCTGGGGGAAAGAACTGGCTGCAGTGAAGTGGCTTGTTGATGTTTTTTTTTAATTATGAAAAATAATGAACTTTGCAAATGAAAGTTCCCAGTGAAACCAGGGAGTTCTTGATCTAAGCCTGGTATTTGCCTTTCTTACTGATCTAAAAATCTGTCACATTAGAGGTGGAGCTGAGCAGGTGTCTGCCTTCACTGAAAGAATATTCTCTGTAGTTTGTAAGGGTCTTTCAGTGGCTTGTAGTGTTTGATTTAGGAATTTTTCTCTTCATTAAATACTTCGTGTTGCTTGAAATTAATTCTTGGCTGGTCACAGGGGCTCTCAGTGTGTTTGTACCACTTCAAAGAGAATCTCACACTTATGCTGTGGGGCTGAGGTGTAAAACCTGGCTCAAAACCTAATCCTGCTGCTCCATCCCAGCTGCACTCTGCTTTCCCTGGCACTTGTTCTCTTGGGGTTTGGCAGCAATAGCTGGGGCTGTGGGGATGCCTCTCATTGATCTCCACCCCTGATATTTCCCTTAGTGTCACTTGAGATGTTTTTATCCCAGTTGTGATCCCAGAAAATGTTGCTGCTTAGGAGAAAAGGCCACATTTTGTCTGGGGAGAACCTTAAAACTCTTGCCTGAAAAAAAAAATTATGTTTTCAACTACCCTGTTAATTTTCCTATCTCATCTGTAGAGGACAAACTAAAGATGTAAATGAATTTTGAAAAAGGAGATTTTCATCCTCTAAACTCTCAACTAGGTTAAAAAGTCAATATTGTCATTAGCTTTGTAGGGTGATGTATCTTTGTTGGAAATAGCTTAGTTTAATAAGTCTGACACTTCCTTTGGGAAGATGAGTTAATTCAGAGGAATAATTATTCTTCAACCTCTTAATTACCTCCAAGATGCAGTTTCATGAAACCTGTGGGAGCAGAGGTGTCCCAGCCCATGCTGGGAGATGAAGATGTGTGCCAGATCTCTGGCTGAGAGCTCTCTGCTCCAGTGCTGTTTGCAGGGGTGTTCAGAGGGATTCTCTCTGTGTTTGAACACATTTGTGCTCTGTGGGGCTTCCTCAAAACCTGCAGGGATTATTTAATGCCTCCCTGGTGAACTCTTTGCCTCCCAGGTTGGATTTGAAGGGCATTTCTCCTTGTTCAAGGAGCAACATCTGGGTTTTGGGTTCCCCTGCCATGTGGGACATTACTCAGCTCTTGGCCATTTCTTGCTGCACGAGTTCCCAGAGTTACTGGTGCTTTAATTTCCTTCATCTGTTTCTTCAGCAGGAGGAAGGGATGTGGAATCCATGGGGTGGGTGTTCTTGGCTTGATGCTTATTCCATGGCTGGCTGTGCTTTCAGGAAACAGGACTTGACCTTCAGGATGCCTTGGCATTCTCTGTCCTTACACACTCCCCAAACTATTTGGTGCATTGAGTAATCTGGGATGCTTGCAAGTGCTCTGGCCTTTGCAAACAAAGCAGCTGATGCTGTGATCACATTCTGCCCTCAGATGCTGTCCTGTGCTGCTTTCTGTACAGAAGGAGAATTTTTCAGTTTCATGTTGACATCCATTCTGCTGCTTGGTACATCTGCAGCATTCTCAGCATCACAGAAACACAGAGGGGTCAGCTTTGGAAGGGACCTTAAAGCTCAACCACCCTGCCATGGGCAGGGAACCTCCCAGCAGAGCAGGGTTGTATTTTGTGTAGATTGCTGTTTGCCATTTGTTCCAGGTGGATAATAATCCCAGAATGGAATCCTGGAGTGTCCTGAGTGGGAATGAACCCCCAGGGATCACCCAGTGCCAGCCCTGGCCCTGCCCAGAGCCCCCAACAATCCCAGCCTGGGCATCCCTGGGAGAAATTCCCATTTCTCCTGGAGCTCTGGCAGCCTCGGGGCCGTGCCCATTCCCTGGGGAGCCTGGGCAGTGCCAGCACCCTCTGGGGGAACAGCCTTGCCCTAAAATCCATCCCAAATTGCCCTGGCCCAGCTCCAGCAGGATCCTGTCCCAGAGCAGAGCAGAGATCAGAGCTGTCCCCAGGAGCTCTGAGCTCAGGCTCCTCCAGGCTGAGCTGACCAAGTGACCTCGTGTGGCCCCTCAGACCCTTCCCCATCCTCGTGTCCCTCCTTTGGACACCTCCCAACAGCTTCTGATCTTTCATTGAGACACCCAGAGCTGTCCCCAGCCCTCGAGCTGAGGCCTCCCCAGTGCAGGGTAGGATTGGGGTATCCAGATTTGGGATCTCCCTGAGGGCTGGCCAAGCTCTGTTGCTGCATCAGGCCCTGCAGCTGAGCAGTGAGGGACACCTGCAGCTCCTGAGAATCCAGTCTAAATTTATCTGAATTTTGCTACTTTGCTGCTTGGGAATTCCTGAAGTCCTTGACTGGGCTGTGCTGTCTCAGGGTATTTTCTGGAACACAAGGAGCTCACAGGAGGCTGCAGTTGTTGCATAATGCTCAGAGCTGAGCTGGGCACTGCAGGGCCCCATCAGGGTCTGGCAGGAGGAAAGTGGGACAGCCCAAAGCCATGGCAGTGCAGTCAATCCTGGCTTCTTGGAACCAAGATGAAAACTTTTCATGGAATTGTGGAATTGCAGAATGACTTGGGTTGGAAAGGACTTTAAAGGGACACCTCCCACTGTCCCAGGCTGCTCCAAGCCCCAGTGTCCAACCTGGCCTTGGGCACTGCCAGGGATGGGAAGTTCACAACAGCCCTGGGGCTCAATTTGGTGTCCAGGGATCAGGGGACATTTATTCTTAGCACTGAGTGATGTCATTTGCAATCCCCTGTGACAGATTGGAGCTGTCAGCTGCTTGATTCCTCAAAAGTCTGCAATTCCAGAGAGCTGCTCAGAGAAGCTGCAGGGGTTGTGGGAAGGATGGGATGTTGATATTTAGGTGTTGTTTCACCTCGTGCTGTGAAGGTGTTTTGACAACTTGAGCTTGGAGGTCAAGGTGCATAAAAGTGTGTGAGCACCTCATGCTCTGGAAAGGGCCAGGATTCTACAGGAAATGCACTTTTGGGATCCTCCAAAGGGAGGGAATCTTCTGCAGGGACCCCTGTAACAGCAGTTCACAGCATTCCAGCCACGTGCTGAGTTGGAGAGAGATCAGAATCCTCTTCCCAGAGCTCTGGGGATTCTCATCCCATGGGAACAGGGACAGGAGGAGAGGGAACGGCCTCAGGCTGGGCCAGGGGAGGCTCAGCTTGGCCAGCAGGAGCAATTTGCCCATGGAAAGGGTGCTCAGGCCCTGGCAGGGGCTGCCCAGGGAGCTTTGCAGTGCCCAGCCCTGCAGGTGTCCCAGCAAGGGCTGGACGTGGCACTCAGAGCTCTGGGCTGGGGACAAGGTGGGCACAGCTGGCACTGCATGGGCTGGGAGGGATTTCCAGCCCCAGGGATTTGGGGATTTTGGGTTTCATTTATTAAAATCAGAATGAAACATTTAGTAAGTGCTTGTTGGAACATTCCCTCAAATTTAGCCTGGTCTCCTGCCCTCAGTTTGGGATATTTCCAAGGCAGGTTCAGGGTTCAGTGAGGATCAGTTGAGGTTGATGCATCCACTCTTTTGGACTGGCAGAGAATGTCTGGGATCTGTGGGGGTGTCACACAGACAGTGTGTGATGTGCCAGTAACACATCATTCACTGAGGGAAAATGTAAAGCAGAAATGAAAAAGAGAGGTCTCAGGGCTGCAGCTGCCCCTCACTCACCTTTCTGCTGTTTGTGTTCTTGTTCTCCAGGAGTCCCAGCAGATGCTGGGCAGGCTCATTCCAGAGAAGCAGCTGCTCAATGATCAGCTCAAGCAAGTCCAGCAGAACAGTTTGCACAGTGAGTAGATTTTGGGGCAGGACACGTTCCCTCACTGCAGAGCCCCTGGAGTTGCTCTCTGTGTGTTGCAAGATGCAGATGGGAAAATGTTGCTTTCTATGACCTAAACTGTTCCATAGAAGAAAATACTGACTTGGCCCTGTGTTCAAAACCAGGGGATTCCCTTCTCACCATCAAAAGAGCCTTGGAAGCCAAGGAACTGGCACGGCAGCAGCTCCGGGACCAGCTGGATGAGGTGGAGAAAGAAACTAGAGCTAAACTGCAGGAAATTGATATTTTCAATAATCAGCTGAAGGTAACCCAGGGCTCATTAAGCCTTTCTGAATGTTCAGTTAATTATTTTCTAACCTGATCATGACAAGAAAAAATGTACTGAAGTGATTAAGGATGTCGCTGTGGGGAGCATTCTCAAATCTGTTGGGGATTTTATTTAATTTTTATTTTATTTTTAAGAAAATGCTGCTCAGCTTTCAAACATGGGGTTTGAATCAGTTTAATCTGCAGAATCTCTTTAGGAGGAAATTTGGGCCCTGATTCCAGATCTGTGATTGCAAAACCTGAAATTGCCAATTTCTGTGCTTTTGCACCCAAGAAGTGCAGGACAAGGTCAGCAGATCTGCTGGAATCAGGAGTTCAAACTGAAATCTTCAATAAAAGAGACTTGATTTTCTACTGCCACCTGGAATTGTTACCTGCTGTCTGTGTGCTCCTGCTTGTCCCTGCCTGTGGTTTGTGGTTTCATGCTTTGCTGCTCAGTCTTTGTTAAAACTGATTTATTTTTGTGTGTGTATTTCTGCACCAGAAACATCAGAGTTCTGCAGAGAGAAGTTGGAAATCAAGCTGTAGTTAGAAATATTTCATAGCATTCCTTTTTTCATAAAATATTCCAATGTACAAGTACTTTATCTGCCAGTTCCACTGGTGGGTTCTCCTGAAAGCTGACCAAAAATACTCAATTTCCTGCAAGGTGCCCCAGATTGTGCTACAGGTATTCAGCAGGAAAATCACTGACAGACATTCATGGAGATGTTTTGAAAGTTGATCAACTGGGATTCAATCAAACAGTTCAGGATGGAAGGCAGGGTTGAATTTAAGCAACAAATAGCTTCTTTAAATTAGAGTTATTAATAATTATAGGCAAAATTAAAAGTGTGGCCCTGTTCTAAAGTAAATTTCAAGATGATTCTCCCAGTGTGAGACAGGGAGGGTGGAAGGGGAGAATCTCTGGAGACACAGAGCAAACAAAATGAGCACAATTTGTATTTAAAAGAAAACAGAATTGTTTAAACCTTGCTTAATTAATCCTTGAGGTTTAAACCTCGCTTAGTTTTTCTTCATGTGTGGTTTTTGGATCATCTTAACATGTTGTGCTTCTTGATTATTTTTTTTAATGGAGTCCTTTAAAATTGCTAAATTGGACCAAAGGATATTAATTCTAAAATTAGTGTCAATATTTGGTTTGATTATAAATTACCTACATACAAATGAGAAAAGGGCAAAGAGTCTTGGTATTGTGGCAGCAGCAAAAAAGCCCCCAAACCAACCAACCAATCATCCAAAATTCAGTCTTTTCAATACTGAAGGGTTGCACTTCAGAGATAACAAGCTGATGATAATTAGAAATTGAAGTTGCCCATGCAGCTCAGATTTATCAGCATGTGCCAGGAGTCCAGGAATGACTTGACTGAAGGTAAACAATTTTGCAGTTTAACAGGAAAATTGGTTTCAATCAATTGATAAGGAGTTGTGAAGTCACTTCTTGGGGAAGAGCAGTGAGGAGATTGTGGGACTCATCTGCCAGGAGGAGGAGCAGATTTGCTGCAGTCTGGGGGGATTTCAGCCTTGCTGAGCTGCCTTGGCTTTCTTGGAAGGGCTGAATTTAGGAGGAGCAGTCACAGAATCCTCCAACTGTCAGAGAGGGAAGGGACCTTCAGGATCACCCAGTGCCACCCCAGCATCACCCAAACCCTGTCCCCAGGGCCACCCCCTGGTCCTCTGGGACACCTGCAGGGCTGGGCACTGCAAAGCTCCCTGGGCAGCCCCTGCCAAGGCCTGAGCTCCCTTTCCATGCAGGAATTTCTCCAAATATCCAATCTAAACCTCCCCTGGCCCAGCCTGAGGCCGTTCCCTCTCCTCCTGTCCCTGTTCCCTGCCAGCAGAGCCCGACCCCCCTGAGCCCCCTCCTGGCAGGGACTTGTGCAGAGCCACAAGGTCCCCCCTGAGCCTCCTTTGCTCCAGGCTCAGCCCCTTCCCAGCTCCCTCAGCCTCTCCTGGGGCTCCAGACCCTTCCCCAGCCCCTTCCCTGCCCTGGACACCTCCAGCCCCAGTTGTACCATGGAAATGGAGCAGTGGGAGCTGAATTCAGAGAGTTCTCCCTCTTGCAGTTTCTCAAGATGTGCAAGGTGTACTTTGGGGGGCCTTTATATCTGGATTTTATAACTGGATTTTATAACTGGATTTTATAACTGGATTTAAATCCCTAAAAAGTCACATGGATCTTTGTGTGGGCTCACTCAGAAATTGCTGATTTCCTGGCTGTTCTTCATGGAATATCCTGAGCTGAAGGGACCCCCAGGATCACCCAGTGCCAGCCCTGTCCCTGCCCAGAGCCCCAACAATCCCAGCCTGGGCATCCCTGGGAGAAGTTTCCAAAGGCTCCTGGAGCTCTGGCAGCCTCGGGGCTGTGCCCATTCCCTGGCAGTGCCAGCTCCAGGCTGGTGAAGGCTTTCCTGGATTGACTGGGGTTTGTGTGAATGGGAGTTCCCCAGCACTGATCACCCCTCTCTTAGGGGATCACACCACTCCAAACCAGGCCATTATGAACTTCCATAATTATCACTCACAATTACCTAACAAATCAAAAATCTGGGACAACTTTTAGGAACCACCACTGGAAAAGTGACTGGCACTGAAAATAGGCAGAAATTGTAAATAATTGCTGAATTAATAATTCCCCCAATAGAGTTCTTGTTGAGTTCTCAGTTCCTGGGTGTGTGCAAACAGCAGCTCCTGTGGTGCCTTTGTGTGCTCATCAGGCAGCTGGATAATGCTCACAATGAAATAGGAAATTTTTCCAATTCTGTATCAACAATTCCACCACATCTGGGCTCTAAATATGATAAAGGCTTCTTGTAAATTAAGGGACAATAGGTCAGGATGGGAAAGATAGAAATCTTTCTTTTTAAAATTTATTTTCATCAAACAAGTAAGATACAAACTCTGCATTTAATCAAGGTAATTTAGTTTACCAGGTAATTTTTTCAAACCACAGTGATTTACAGGACACTCTGGATTTGTCTCCATGTTTTTTATGTTCTGTAATAAGTGTAATTTTACACAAGTGTTAAATTACATCATCCTTGCTGTGTGTCTTAATATCATAGGAGTGATTAGGGAGATGAGACTTTTTTTTTCTGCTGGATCTTTTTGTCATCCCTCCAAAACAACTGATTTCAGTTCTTTCTGATGAGTCCTTTGGAATTGGAAATTCATAGAATTTGGTGCATTTCCAACAGCTTTCAGGCTTACAGAGTGTTACTAATATTTCAAATCAGATCATTTGAATTGTAGTGTTGGATATCTTCAGGTAGAACCACTTGCTTTCAGGGAGATGGTTGATGCTTGTTTGGCTGCTCAGGTATCCTTTGAAATGAGATTTGGGACATTTTATGAGATAAAATAATAATCTTGAGGATTTGGCTCCAAGGCTGAAAGTTTGGCCACTTCTTTGAGTTTTACACTTGAAGGAGTGAAACTTCCAGTACTCTTTAAAAATCTCAGCCTAGAGATCAAATCATTCCTATTGATACAGGTATCAATAAAATGGAACTGGTCACTGGTTTATTTTAGGATCATAGTGTGGTCTGGATTGGAGGGACCTCAAAGCCACCCAGTGCCACCCCTGGGACACCTCCCACTGTCCCAGGCTGCTCCAACCTGGCCTTGGGCACTGCCAGGGATCCAGGGGCAGCCCCAGCAAATCTGGGCACCCTGTGCCAGGGCCTGCCCACCCTCAGGATAAAGATTTCCTTCCCAAATTCCCAATTCCTTTCCAAAATCCCTGGGTCTAAACTGACCCTCCAAAAAGCTCAATGTGACTCCAGTCCCCAAGGACCAAATGCCCATTTCCTGTACCATGGGAGAATCCAGAATTTGCTGCTGTTCCCACCCAGGAGCCCCCAAGGAATGAGATCACATTTCTGAAACAGTTTTGCTGAGGTTTTTTTTCCTGGAAAAAGCAGTGAAGCCCAGTGGGCTGAAGCTGTGGCAGTGCTGTCCGTGTGTCCCGTGGCTGTCAGTCCTGTGTGTCTGTGTGGGCAGGGCAGTGCTGCTCCCAACCCCTCTTTACATCTGAGCATTTCTTTCTTCCAGCCAGTGGCAGTGGAAGGGGCAATGCTGCAGTGCCTGGCTCTCCTCCTGGGCTGCATCCAGCACTTCCACTCCTTCCCCAAGGTCTCCATGCCCTGCTCAGGCAGGACCCAGCTCTCTCTGAGTGAGGAGCCTCCTCCAGTTATGTGCTTCACTTTTTGAGTGTTCACTGAGCTCAGGGTTTGCTCAGGGTGCCAGCACCAAAACCAAACCAGACTGAAGAGTTTAGAGTTGGATTTTTAGCTCATCCTCGTGCCTGCATGAGGAGTGAGCCATGAGTGGCAGCTGGGGCAAGGGTCTAGTGAGGTGTTTTTACCTTTTGTTTATCTAGAACTTCAAGAGTTTAAGTAAATTGCCTGGTTTTGGTCATGGTTTTCAGAATTTTTCAGAAGCAAACACTTGGATGGGAAGTGTCCCTCCACATCAGTGTCATCTGTGATTCCAGGTAGGAGAGAGGCAGCAATTCCTTCCTTTGCCCAGTCCCCCAGGATGGGCTGAAGGGAGGAATTGGCTGCCAGGGCCAAAGGCTTTGGGAGCTGGGGAAGGGGCAGGAAAGGGTTGCTCTGGAAAAGCTCCAGGGAGCACAGAGCTGCAGGGCCCTTTCCTCTGGGATCAAATGCTCTGCTGGTTTCAAGATCTGATGGAAACCTTGGATTGTAATCCCTGAATATCCCAAGTCTTGTTGTCTTTCTGCCAAAGAGGCACAACCTGGGCTGAAACAACTCCATGAAGGTTTTACAGCAAATGACTGGCTGTATATACTGAATATTTCTCTGCTCTATGAAATGCTGTCATTCCTACTCAATATTATGAATGTGGCTGTTGTAACATCTCAAAATACTCTTTGTTGGGAATTAAATACCAAGGTAACAATTTCTCTGCTTTTAAGGTAAGGCATTCCTTGTCCTGCATCCCAAAGCCTTGATGTGCTTTGGAATTGCAGCACAGGAGCAGGACATGCCCATCTGGGAGCTGAGTGAGGGCAGGGCTGTGCTGAACACCCAGCTGGAAATGTCTTGGCTCTTGAGGTGTTATCAGAATTTTGTTTTGCTTTCCAGTAGAGCTGTGGCTCTTCCTCCCCATCTTCCCACTTAGCAAAGTAATGGAGCATCTCTGCTGCATGAGATGCCCAGCACATCTTTGTTTCCTCCTCACTGACCCAAAAGGGATGCCTGTGGAATTTTTTCACCTCCAGAAATGCTCCATGCAGTGCCAGCACTATAAACTGGGTTTGATTTTCTCAACACACAGTTGTGTCACAGAAAAATCCCTTCACAGAGCACTGACCCAGCACATCAGCTTGGCTGGGGGGGG
>JAHLSL010000075.1:440565-464207 GCA_025920805.1 Petroica traversi
GGACACTCAGTTCCTCACCCAGCCCGGCTGCCAGGGGCCTCCTGCCCCACACCCACACAGGTCTGAGCCATCTTCACCTTCCAGGAGAGGAATTTTCATGGATCAGATCCTGCTCTGGACACCCATCCTGCACCTCCTCCCTGCTGCCCAACGAGTCAGGACAAAGACAAAGCTGAGCGTGGTGAGTAAAAACCTTCCCACAGCACATTTGAAGGACCACAATCATTAATTTTTAAATCCTCCCACTTTTGCAGAGCGCACCCAGCCCTGGCCCTGGAGCAGGAGAAGGTTTAAGGTGGAAGTCACAATGTTTGCACCAAGTGAAGAGGGAATTTTGCCAATCCTTGCTCCAATTCTGCCTAAAAATCCTGGAACACACAAAGCCACCTCACAAACAGGGTTCAGGCAAATATTCAAAATCACTGCTGAAAGAGTTAGAAAGATCATAAAGCTGAGTTATCTCCTATCACTCCACCAACACCTCAAAAAGAAAGCCCAAAACACCCAGAAAAAGCAAATCCTCGAGAAGAACCTCAGGTGAAGAGAGAAGGCCCAGAGGTGAAACCTCCTGCTTTGTTCCTTTTCTCAGCACCAGAACATCCACAGGGAAACTGGGGCAGCCACATCCCAGGAGGGCAATTCCCTGCAGGAAAAATCCTCATTGCCACCATCTCCGTGGGATTTTCCACAAAAATCAAGGTTCCTGAAGCTGCCCAGAGCCCCCAGACCCAGAAAAACCTGAAATCCCAAAAGAGCAGGAAATTGAGGTGGCCTGGCCAACACAAACAGCACCAGCTGGTGACAAAGAGGCTGCTTGAACCGCTTTGAGAATCGCTGACCTGGAAAGCTGCTGCCTGAATAAACACCTAATAAACCAATTAGGGAACCAGTTAATTAATAGTTAACTCATGAAAACGCTCCCTCCTGGAAATCCCCAACCCAAACCCAGCTGGTAAGGCAGGAAAATGCTTGTTTTTCATCCCAAATCCAAAGTTTCCTCTCAAAAAGTGTTTCTTGTCCACCCCTTGAAAAAAAACCAACAGCAAAACTCCCGTTTTCCTTTCACAGCACAGCAGCAAGTGAAGAGAATGAATGAAAAATTTTGCTTATATCATTTTCTCTGCAGCTGAAATTCTGGGTTCAGCAGCCTTGCCAGAGTTTTTTGCCATCTCCAAACATGAATCCCTTACTTTGACACCAGGCCTGCCCCTCTCCTTGCTGAGCCACAACACCAGAAAAGGAATTTATGATTCTCAAGTTCATCACGTCCTTATGGGGGGGCCAGGGATGAGGAGAAGGAAGTGGAAGATTCAGGGCTCTGCCCACAGAATGTGCTGATGTTTGAACTCCAGAATCAATGAGAAGGTGCTGCTCCCTCTCAAGAACTGCTGAACAGGATATTTAAAGATAAAACCAAAAAATTATGCAATTCCTCAGCTCAAGGGGGGTCTGTGCCCTGAGCCCAGCCCATTCCCACCTCCCAAAACCAGCAGCCAAACCCTCAGGAGTTTCAGGGATCCTGAAATTCTCCTTGCAGTTCTCAAGAACCCCAAAGGCTCAGCCTTTGGAATAACCAGGAAAAAAAGGAAATTATCTTTACAAGGACGCAAGGTTTACTGAAAGTAAAATACTCCAAAACAGCTGCACAAATCTCTGTTCTGGTGGGTTGGTCGGTTTGGTTTCGTTTTTTTTTGTTGTTGTCTTTTTTTTTTTTTCTCTATTTTTATTGAAACTTTGTACAGAAGTTTGAAACATTTCCATACAATACTTTTGAGACAGGACAAAATGCCATGGTAAAGGAATGTAAACTGCAAGAAACACAGTCTGAAAGTATCCAAATACTCTCTAATAAGAGTTTTAGTTTGAAGACTAATGCAGGAGGCAAAATAATATGCATACAGTATACAAAGAACAGTATACACAGGGCCAGCAATGCTAACTATGAAAATTTTGCATCAGATTTACTTCAAAGATTGATAGCAATATGATAATTCTATACACTAGACCAAAATTAATTTATCATACATCGTTTCTATGACAAAAAGCTTGTCATTAAGGACAGTAGCAACTTACAATATAATTAAGCTGTATTAATCTCATTAACACTTCTAAATCTATATTCCTACTACAGTAAAGGTTTTTTTTTTTTTCAGTATATTGTCTTATAAGATCTTAACAGACCTTTAAATAACACTTTACCAAAAGAGACCTGGATCCATTATAGTGATCTTATCTACATGCCCATTTGGCTTATTTCCAAAAAAACAACCAAGGGACAAGGAAAAAGGCAGGTTTCAAATGCTATATGATATCATTTGGTTTTGGTCTGAAATGTATTTTAGAGAGTTTAAAAAAAAACCAACAGAAAAAAGGCAGTTCATTAACTGGTAATTTTATATAAAATCTGCAGAAAAATACAACAGCAACAAAACCCAGAAATACTTCACAGATATCTAAAAAAACATTTTTTTTTTTCTCAGAGATACAAGGTAAAGCAGCATCACTTTGACACTGTGCTTTAAAAAAGAAGATGATGAATGAAGAGACTGCTCGAGTGAGATTAGAAAATTTCGCTTTCTTCTTGAAGAAGACTACTAACATTTTGCACAGCAACTATTTTTATAACCACCTCATTTGAAAAGCGTGTACTCCTAGACACAGAATTGTCATTTCACTGCCAGTTTTTGCTCAAAGTGTCTGACTTTACACAGTGGAACTGAGAATGCCAAGTGTCACCAGATGTCACTATACCATGAGTTCAAGATTGGAACAGAAGTGAAGCAAATGCCTTGAAACCAACACCAGGAAAGAATTCAAAGAGAAAGTGTTTTGTAAACAAAACAAAACCACTTTGCAAAAAAATTAAAAAAAAAAATATAGAAAAAAACCAAAAAACCAAGAGTTCAGAGATCTCACAGTGAAATCAGAAATTCTAATTATATATGTTTTACATTCTAGGACTACTCTTTACCTTAGGCCAATTAAAGCACATTAAACCATTTAATTATATACAAACATTTTCTTTAAAAAACAAACAAAAAAAAATTAAAACATTGCACAGAAGTCTGCTTTTAACATCACATAACAAGGTTAGATTTATTTTCAAAACAATTACATTTAAGGGCACAGAACATACAGAATACCAAATTAACAGATGAATAATTTTGCTTCTCTGTACATGCTAAATCCAAAGATTTCCTCGAGAAAGCTGGAGCTTGGCAACTCCAGCTTCTTCCATGTCTCCTGCTCTCTGAAAGGGAGCAATTCCCAACACCTCCTCTATCTCAGGATTTAAAAAAATAGATATATAAAAAAAAATAAAGCTGTTTTAAAGTTGTAAGCATCTTCTAAGTGCTGGCAGAGCTGCCTGGGTGGCTCTGCCCCCTCCACTGTAACCTCGTGGAAATAAATCCTTTTCTCTCCTCTGTTACAGGGCTCATGACTCTCATCAGAAGTCTCATCCTGGCCCTTCTGGGATCAGGGAACACACAAGTGGAGAAGTAAAAAATACACAATATAAGGAATATACTCAAGGCCATTTTTTATTTCTTACAATCCCGCACTGTTTCCTTTCCCTAAAAGCTAAACGAGAAAAATTCTTTTTAAAAAATTACACAACAACAAAAAACCCCACTAAACTTTGGCAGAGAATAGCATCAAATCAGCCATTAAAAAAAAAAAAACTTAAATAAAACCAGTCTCCCAAAACGTACTATTAAACTCTCAAGAAGCCTCTTCTTTTTTGTGTTTTTTTTAAATTATTTTTTTCTTTTTTTAAATAAAAGGCTTCTGCCATTTCCAGGAGCAAAATTCAAATATCTTACCAGAAAAATAAGTTAAGGGAAATAACAAGAAGAAAAAAAAAACAAAAAAAAAAACCAAAAGCCGTCATTCCAAACTCAGTTTACCAAGACTTGTCACCCCCCCAAGCTCAAGGCAATAATAAATAAACCCATTGCTGCAAGACAGAAGCACAACCAGCCCCACCCAGGGGGAGGAGGCCAGGCAACAAAAATTCATGGAGCTGATTGTCCATCATGGGAAACACTTCATGGTTCTGGTGGACCAAAAAAAACGGGTGTGAAAACCCCAAATTCAGCAACTTCCCCCCTCAGCAAAGGCTTGTTTACGCTATAAAAAATCCCTTCTCCTGCACAAGGTCCTTCTCAACAGCAGGCAGCTTGCTTGGAACCTTAGAAATATCTCGATTTGATAATAAAGGCTTTTTATGAAGTGGTTTTTTTATGCAGCAAAGAACATCAGCAACTTCCAGGACCTCTAGGACACAACGAGGCTGAAGAGGAGCACACACAACACCTTGGGGACGCCTGAAGAGAAAAAGCACTGGAGAAAAGAATTTGCCTCAAAAGCTTCACACCACCAGGTCCAAAGACGGGGTGGGGAGGCAGATTAGTAATTTCTGATGATCCTGCCTGCCAATTAGCAGCGTGATTAATGTGGCAGCTCGTTAGTGTAGCAGGAGGGAGCAGAAACCAAGTGGGAGGTGGAGCATCTCGGGCTCCGAGTGCATTTATGGAGGACTCAACCTCCTTCCACAGCCAAGAGGATTCCCACATGGATCTGACTGACATGGCACTGGAACCGTGCCCATAACTCATCCTGGTGTCCTCTCTGAGGAGGTGACTCTGATGCCTTTTCCTGGTGTTATAAAATGAACCAGACACGGTTAAAGGGGTTGGGATCTTTCCCTCAGGATTTGAATCAGGATCCCGTTTGGTGCATCCACTTCCCCCAGGTGCCAGCGTGGCAAATGCACCCCCGTCAGTCACACACACCAGTTCTAGACTTTGCACAGCCCAGATCCAACAAGGGAGCCCAATGCTGGGGCTGGGCTGGGCTCAGCTCGACTTTCCAGAATCTGTCCTGCCAGGAGCCCTTGGCTTCCTGAGCCAGCAGAATGTTTGGTGTCCCTGGCTCTGCAGCTCTGGGCTCTTCAGTTTTAGGCCTGTAGAACACTTATAAAACACTGAGCACTGAACTGAGTGAAAGGTTACAAGTGTTCATGCTGCTGATACTTGTGGATACAGAGAAGTGTCTAAAAGGGATATAAAAGAAAGGACAAAAATCATTCGGGCATCAACTCGGGGAGGGGCAGAGGGATGAGAGGAGCAGGGAGAAGCCGTGGAAGCGCCGGGAGCGCCTCCTCCAGCCGCGCCTTCGGCCGCCCGCCCGCGTAAGGCACCCTGGGGAACAGCACAGGGGGCGATGGAGCCAAAGGGTCCCTGAGCTAACCTGGCTTCCCAGGTGCTGGCAAAGCACTGGATGTGGAGGGCAAAGAGGAGCAGCCCGGAAAATCCCAGGTGCTGGCAAAGCACTGGATGTGGAGGGCAAGGAGGAGCGGCCTGGAAAGTCCCAGTGGCAGCCCCGCTGCCGCGATTCCAAAGGGAGTCTCGGGACACAACCAGGTCTGAGCCACATCCCAGCCTTCCCAAGAGGGTGGTGTTGGGCTGAGAATTCTCCTTACCCTCTGCAAGGTGTTGGTTTTCATCCCACTGAAATGCCCAGAGTTGTTTTGGGAACAATTCCCTGCGCCCTTCGCAGCTCAGCCCGCTAACGAAGAGACTTGAGATGCCATTATTTCACACGCCAGGATTCCACCCTTAAATTGGATTTAAAGTATTTGCCCAAACCAAGATGTGGCCACACGAATCCTAAGGAAATGTGTCTTGAAACAACATCAGCACCAAGTATGGTGACTCCTCTCTACAAGTACTGCAACAACACTCCGAGTTTTCCATTTTGGAGTAGTTCTACTTCCCAACAGCAACAACTAAACCAAGTGGAGAAAGTGGGGCAGATCAGCCTCTGGTCAAAGTTTAGGAATGAGTGAGATTAAACTGATATAAAAACACCACTAAAACAAACAAGAACACCCAAAAAAATAGAAGTGAATCCCTTTATCTGAAAACATATGGGAAATTATCTACTGAAAGCCACTGGAAAAGCAAACTTTCCCCAGCAGTCAAAGGCAGGATTGACCCAAATTTCATCTCTACGAAATGGTTGCTCCCACAGGAATTGGTTCTTGTTTATGTGCCATGGAAACATCACTGGACCCCTGGACTGGTTTTGGTGAATGTTCACAATGGTCCCTCAGCCTGATTTTGGCCCAGCCAGTGCTCTCCTGAGCTGAGCTCAGCAGCAAAGCCAGCTGGAGGAATTATTTCCATGGAAAGCCTGGATATGACCACTCTGTCCTGGAGAGGGAAGGAGTTGAACACTGGTGGGCTCTGCTCCCAAAAGCAGCACCCAGCTTGGCCTGGGGAGGGACTGATGCCTTTTCCTGGTGTTATGAAAATGCAGCCAGACACGGTTAAAGGGGTTGGGGTCTTTCCCTCAGGATTTTAATCAGTTCGATGCATCCACCCAGGTGACCAAGTGGCAAAATGCACACCCATCAATCACATACAAAAGTTATAGATTTTACACAGCAGCAAATCCAACAAGGGAGCCAAATAATGAGGTTGGGCTGGGCTCAGCTCGAGTTTCCAGAATCTGTCCTGCTCAGAGACCCTGGGTTCCTGAGCCAGCAGAATGTTTGGTGTCCCTGGCTCTGCAGCTCTGGGCTCTTCAGCCTCAGGGCCTGAGAACACTTAAAAAACACTGAACTCAGTGAAGGGTTACAAATGTGCATTCTGCTGATACTTGTGGATGCACAGAACTGTGTAAAAGGGATATAAAGAAAAGACAAAAATCATTCTGGCATCAGGACAGCTCCAACCTGCTGCACACACATCCTCCACCCCTGGGAACTGCTCATCCCCGCCTGGGCACCCACCCTGCAGGAGAAAAGCACTTCTGGACCTGGAGACCTACAAAGAGCTGGGACTGGCAGGGAGGAATGAAGGTTTTTGGAAAAATCCTGAGGACAGGACAGACCTCAATTGCCGACACAGATTGTGCTGTTGGTCTCCTGATGCCAGATCCCTCAGGATCTTTCTGAGGAGGGAGGGAATTTCTTCACAGAAAGGTCACTCATGGGAAGGGGCTGCTCAGGGAGCTGGTGGAGTGTCCACCCTGGAGGTGGCCAAGGAATGGGGCACTCTGGGCTGGGTAACAAGGTGGGGATGGGGCACAGCTGGAGCTCAGATCTAGGAGGGCTTTTCCAAGCTCAGGGATTCTGGGATTCCTCAAAAAACCAAAAAGTTTGGCAGGGTGGAAGGGGAAGTGGGAGAAGTCATGAGGCAAAAGGACTCTGGAAAGCATGGAGCACTTTCACCTCTCTCTCCCATCTCCTCTTCCTTGCCTGCCCAGCTGTTCTCCCCAGACACAGCAGAGGAAAACCCTTCTGCAGGATGAAAAACAGTTTTTCAGGATATGTCAAGCCTCATGTTTCTCCTTTTTCCCCTCGTGGTAGAACTTACAAACAGATTTTTCCCTAAAAAGAGACTAATCCTAACAATGCCCTAAAGGTTGGGAGGCTGGAGAGGCTGAACGAATCTTTTTGGCCATTTACTGAAATTCAAGAAGTTCCACCCAAACCAGAGGAAAAATGTTTTCCCATGGAGGTGTCAGAGCCCTGGAAGAGCTGCCCAGGGACAACCCAAACCCATCCTAAAAATTCTGGGATTCTTCAATTTCTTTAATTTCAATACACTACCAATCCCACAGAAAGAGTATTTCTTTTTCCTCCTCCTCCATTGACAGTTTGTCATCTCCAGGCTTATTTTTGTTTTAGTTTTGGGTTTTTTCTTTTTTTTTTTCTTTTTTAATACAGAAACTTTTCAGTAATGGAATTTACAGTGGCTAAAAATCAAAAGACAAAAAATCTCTTACAAAGAATTTTAAAAAAAGGCAGAAAGCTGCTAAGAGCTATCATGTTTTAAGTGCTATAAAATGAGACAAAACAGCTTCCTGTTGTTGCCAGAAATGAGAAACTGGAAAAGAATAAGAAAAAAGCAGGGAGTGCAATTCAAAAGTGCTAAGTTGGCCAAGGTAATAAAGTTGTTTTATACATGTGCATCACAGCTCTGCTTTTAAAAAAATCCTTTGACACAGCTTTAATCACTCAGGTTTTACACACCAGTAACTGATTACCTGTTATCTTCACTTAATGCTGACCGAGCTGTAACTGCCTGACTTCAAACACAGCCACCTGCCTGCCTTTGGTATATTTATACACAGAAAAACAAAAGGTTAGCGCTGCAAATGGAAAAAAAAAAAAAAGGAAGAAACAACAACAAAAAAAAACAACACAAAAGGGAAAAAAGAAAAAGCCGCCACAGGACAGGTTCTGCTTTCAGCAGAGGGAGGACAACACATCTCGAAATAGGCTAAAGCTGAGTTGATCTTACAATTATAGCGTAAACAATGCCTGGGTTGTGGTTATGTTGTTTGAAAAGAAAAGAGAAGAAAAACCAAAAATCTCCAGAGACCTGTATCAACTTCTGTATGTTTAAGCCATACCCTTAAAAGTTCACTATTCACTCACAAAGAGAAGTAGACAAACATGAAGATTCCAAGCGAACAGACACAGACCAGTCCAGTATTTAGTAATAGTTTAACTTTTGGAGTCTCTTCCAGCATTTGTAAACAAACAGTCTCTTCCTCGACCTCCCGAACCACTCTCTTGTTTACGTTTTTACTTTTAAAGCCACAGAACCAATCTATGAATCTCAACTGTCTCGCCTTGTCGTCAGTCTCCTCCTCGTGCTTTTTCTCCCCCATCAGGGCCGCCTGCCCGTTGGAGTAACAATCCACGGGCGTCTCCACCTCGGAGTGGCTCACCGAGATCACCGGGTTGCTGTCATCCCTGCACGTCACCAGGAGGTTGATGTCCTCCGGCTTCACGTTCTTAATGTTCTCCTCAGACTTCCCGTTGGGGATGATGTGGTTGGCGTTCTCGTTGCACTTGAGGACGCTCTTCTCCTGCGCCTGGTACAGCTCGCCCTTGGCCGCGCCCTCGGGAGCGCCGCGCTTCCTCAGGGCCCAGAAGGTGGTGGTCCTCACCTGCTCCTTGGTGGGCGGCGGCGTCAGCAGGCTCACCACGACCGTCACGGTGCCGGTGATCCAGAAGAGCCCCGTGGCCACGTACATGTAGTGGATGTTCTTGATGAAGGCGGGCCTGGTGTCCGGCTGGTCGCACTCGGGAGCGCGGTAGAAGAAGGCCAGGACCAGGCGGATGGCGCCCAGCACGAAGCCGGCCATGCCGCCGTAGAAAGCGCCCTGCTCGTTGCAGCGCTTCCAGAAGATGGCCATGAGGAACAGGGCGGCCACCGGCGGCGTCAGGTAGTCCGCGACCTCCTGGATGTACAGGTACATCTGCCCGCCCTGCATCTCCACGATGATGGGCACCCAGGCGATGCTGATCACCACCATGAAGGCCACGAAGACCCTGCCCACCACCATGAGCTCGCGGGAGGTCGCGCTCTTGCGGATGAGCTTGTAGACGTCGAGCGTGAAGATGGTGCTGGCGCTGTTGAAGATGGAGTCCAGGTCGCTCATCAGGGCGGCGATCATCACGGCCATCATGAGCCCACGCAGCCCCACGGGCACCAGGTTCATCACCAGGCGCGGGTAGGCGATGTTGGAGCAGCCAGCCCTGCTCCCACACACCTGGAAGCAGTGCTCGGGGTTGATGCAGGCGATGTCGTCCACGAACAGGATGCGGGAGATCATCCCCGGCACCACGATGATGAACATGGGCAGCAGCTTCAGGAAGCCGGCCATGAGGGTGGAGCCCTTGGCGTGAACGATGTTTTTGGCGGCCAGAACTCTCTGCACGATGACTTGGTCGGCGCACCAGTACCACACCGAGGCCGGGGTCTGGCCCATCAGGAAGCCAGGCCAGGGAATGTCTTCGTCCGTCGGCTCGCGCAGCATTTTGAGAGAGTCGGGCTTTGGGCTGACGTTGCAGGAGTTGGTGTTGGAGATGTTGTAGGTCAGGAGGATGGAGGTGATGTTCGGCGACGCCAACATGTACCTCCTTTTCACTTCTTCGAACCCTCCCACCTCAGTGAGGCTGATGATCATGAGCGTGAGGGCCCCGACGATCATGAGCAGGGCTTGCAGGGTGTCCGTGTAGATGACGGCCACCAGCCCTCCGGTGACGGTCAGCAGCGCCGTCATTCCGATCAGCAGGATCACCGACACGTAGAGGTTCCACCCTAGGGACTCTTGGATAAAAAGCGCCCCTGAATACAAGTCAACCGAGAGTTTGGTGAAGATATAAAGAATTAGAGACAAGGCTGCAAAATAGATTTGAATCCTATGCCCTCCGAACCGCTTGGACAAGTATTCGGGCATGGTGTACACTCCCGAGCGGATGTAGACTGGCACGAAGACCCATCCCAAAAGCTGCAAAAGCATTAAGGCGTTGAACTCCCACGCGCCTACGGCGAATCCGCTCGCCGCTCCAGATCCTGCGAGCCCAATGAAATGTTCACTTCCAATATTGCTCACAAACAACGAGGCCCCGATAGCTACCCAGGTCATAGAACGCCCTGCCAAAAAGTAGCCACTGACGGTGCTCCGATTGTTTTTCCACATGGCAAAGAAACCTATGCATATTACAAGCACGAAGTACAGGGCCACAATGGCAATGTCTGCTGGCTCCAAAGCAGCCCTCATTTTGTAACCAAAAAAGCCTTCGCTGACGTCCACTTCTCGCCCCCCAGCCAACGTCTCTTAAGCACCACGTGAACCAGTTTTAACCAAAATCAACACAGCGGGTCAAATTCTTTGTCCCTTGGTTTGCTGTCCTGATGCTGGTGGCAGTGGTACATTTACTTTTCTCCGCTTCTCAAATTTGGGAACTTAGCACGCACTTTTAATCCACATTCCACAAGAGCATCAGCCTTAACTCAGTTGATGTAGGAGAAATTCTTAGTTGCAGCTAAGTTTAGTGAGGCCTACTGTACCAACCCTGCAAGGCAGCAAAGACAAAAGACAAAGATTGAATTAGAGAGGAATTTCATGAAGTAATGAGAAAAAATTTGAAGTGTAGTAAAACAAATCACTGAACACCACAGATTTTTCCCCCTTTATATTTCCTGCAATCCGTAACAGACATCATTGAGTAGTTGCAGGGCTAAGTGGTAAAAGCCTTTCACAAGTCAATGTTTACAGGTACCTTCAGAGACGCAGCAATTTGGGAGGACTGAGTGACCCAAATTCCCCAGAAGACGGCAAGAAACAAAAACACATTTTCTTTTTCTTTACTCCGGTGTCTCACAAGTCTCCTTTTCGAGCCACTAACCAGATCTTCCTTTTTCAAGCAATCTTAGGAAAATAAAATCCAAATAACCCAACAAATAACGATGGCCAAGGAGCCCAAACCTGGCTCAGCAATTCCTGCACTGCACGCCCCAAATCCTGGGAGATCCTGGCACCACAGGAATGCACTTGAGACACCAGCTGGAAAAATCAGAGTGAGGTCACAGCGCTGCCAAAAAACAACATCCATTTCAAATCAGCTGGAGAATCAAGGGTACTCCGCAGGTTTTGAGGTGCTCCTGTCTGGGGTACAGATAATCACAGGGTCATTTTTCACTTGGAAAGCTCTCTGTACACATCCATGTGATCCAAGTGGCAGAAGCAAAACTCTGCCTGACATCCCATTTTAGGGCCAGGGACTTTGGATACCCACACCTGGGGTTTTGTGGAAGCACCAGAGACACAGGAGGGAAGCCTGGGTGGATTCTGGCAGCTGGGAGGATGCCAGGAAAGGCCATTCCCAGCTTCCATTCCCATCCCAGCATGGAGAGCTCGAAGGTTTGGAGGCAAAGCTTTCCCTGCTGTGCCCTTCCCGAATTCCCAATCCCACCTGACAGCACCCAAACACCTCAGGAAACAAAACTCATTTTGGTAAGCAGGACTGAAGCTCTGGAAGTGAAGGGGACAATAAAGGCTTGGTGGCAGAGAGGTGGCAGAGGAAGGGGCACTGAGGAGCTGCGTGGTGGCTCCCTCATGGATTTGGGATGTGCTCCTGTTTATGCACAGGGAGGTACCAGAGAATCATGGAATGGTTTGGGATGGAGGGACCTCACAGCCCACCCAGAGCCAGCCCTGCCATGGCAGGGACACCTCCCACTGTCCCAGGCTGCTCCAGCCCCAATGTCCAACCTGGCCTTGGGCACTGCCAGGGATCCAGGGGCAGCCCCAGCAAATCTGGGCACCCTGTGCCAGGGCCTGCCCACCCTCTGCCAACCCAAAACCTTCCAATGGGTTTAGAGAGAGCTGGACATGGGATTCCTCTAGTCCCTACACCTTCCCATGGGAAGGGACACCAAAGCAAAGAACAGGTTTAGTCTAAGAACCCCAACACAAACCTTTAGCAATGAGATTATTACAGAAGGTGAGGAACGGGGTCAGACTCCACTCCCCTTTCCCACCCACTGGTAAAGGCACAAAAAAACCAGCACTGGGTCCTTTTTCTGCCCATGAATTCTCACAAGTCCTACAAGCATCAGCTCCAGGCATCCCCTTCCAGTTCACTGTCTGGCACGAGGCTGAAACTCCCATTTCCCCATTAATTAATGATTAATACAAACAGCCCGATAATGTATTCCAATATTTGGCTGATTTCTTGTTTGGCATCCCTGCCATATATTGTGTTTGTTTAAAGGGCCAATAAAAGCATTTCAAATTGCAGGAGAGTTAAGGCTGCAAATGCACACGTTGTGTTGAGGGCAGCAATGGTGCTGAGGTAAAAACGTGCAACTCCTCACGGATTTTAAAAAGAGCTCCCAGCAAGCCACAACTTCAACCTTAAGGAGAAATCCAACATCGTGTCATTTGTACGATCCAGCTGTTTGTCAGGAGACAAATTTCAAGAAATAAAAATAAAAATAATAAGGGTTCCCCCCCCAGCACCACAAACTCACTTGAGAATAGAGATATTCCTTCTGCTGGAATTCCAGCCAATAATGAGAGACTAAGGAGACATGGCACAAAACGGACTGATTACAGCACTGGGCTAAATTTATCATTCCTCAGAAGCCTCAAACCACAGATGTATTTTCAATTCTTCCACAGAAGAATTCACATTTCTCCCCACCCGCAAGTACAGGAGCAGTTAAATGGCCTAATAGCTTAATCCAACCCAAAATTATAAACACTTCACATCAGATGACGCAACCAGAGCCAAGTTTAATGGACTATTCTTAGTTTTAAGCACTTTGGAGCAACACTTTAATAGTGTTGTGTCTTTTGCTATATTCAGCTAAATTTTCAACTAAGTTATGTTTATACCAAAACTATAAATATTTGAAGGGAAAGGGAAGAAGAGATTTTAGTGAGATCTGATAGAAAGAAAAACTACTACCCAGAAAACCAGAGCAACATCAAGAGAAAGAAATGGTAATAATTAATATTTTTTCATGTTCTTTTGTCCTTTTCATGACTGACAAATGTTTGATCTGAACTGGATTTTACCCCCCCCACCATCTTCCCTGTAGGTTCATCAGTGACCTGTCAGAAGTATCCTACAGAGCAATACAGAAAAATCACAAAAATATCTATTAAAACAAATTCTGTTTGGTACCAGAAGCATCCAGAGCTCAGAGTGTTAACGGGGAAGTTGGGGCTGTCCTGGATCCCTGGCAGTGTCCAAGGCCAGGCTGGATGGGGCTTGGAGCCACCTGGGATAATGGAAGGTGTTCCTGTCCTGGGATGGGACTGGATGGGCTTTAAGGGAATCCAAACCTTCTGCAATTCCAGGACCCTGACAAATGTGTCAGCATTCCATGCAGCTGCCCTCAAATAAATGGTGACATTCCTCAATTAAGTCACTTCAGCTCCAAGGGGCTCCTTCCAACCAAAACAAACAACAAGTGAAGTTCTGGAGCATTTTCCATAGGAAGATCCAGCCAGACCATGCACCTGAAATAATCCAATTCCAGAGAGCTGAATTCACCCTGTCTTTTGTCACCAACACCTGAGTTTTGCAGGGCTCAGCTGGCCTGAGCTGGAAGGTGGAAAGTTTTCAGCAGCCACCACAAATTTGCTGCACTGTCACTAAATTACAGCACTGAAGTAGCTTCTTGTACCAGTTTCTTAGACCTAATTCCAAAATAACCCTGGAACTTTTCTTCATTAGGAAAATGAGACTCGTCCCTCTGAACTTTCAGCAAGTTCTGACCTCAAGTCTTACAAAGGACTTTTGAGATGCCCCATGTGAGTTTAATCCTGAGTTATTAGAACAGTGAACATTGTGGCACTGACAGGGGGAAGAAGGGAAAAAAAAAAGGCAGAAAGACAGTGCTGCTGCCAAGGACTGGGAATTTTCTTCCCCGAGGCTGTTTTCTGGCTGGATCATATCAAAGACACAAAACAATGTGCTTCCCTCTTGCCTGGAAATAGAGGCTGCAGCTCTGCTGAAACAATGCATATGTCTCTCCAACACCCAGCCTGTTCCTTAAGGGAAGAAAAAATCCCAAGCAAATCCCTGAAGAGAGGTTTCATAATGTGAAGCAGACCCAGGGTGGGATTTGGAGGAGAAATTTGTATGATTGTTCTAAAGGAAAACTTTCTCCACGGTGCTTTTCTAATAAAATGGGTGTTTAAAACATGCCAGAGTCCAACTGCTCCAGCTCTGAAGCCACTATTTGTTCTCAGCTCTGCTGGCTTTTTGGTGGATGGGAAGCTCCTGAGCTGATTTTTCCTTTTTTTCTCACCAATCCTGATGTTTTAAAGGTTAATTTGGGATGCAGATGCCCACCTATCCCACAGGAGCGACCACTGTTAGCAAATTAAGTCCTTTGTTCAAAGATTTCCAAGTAGTTCTGAGATTATTTCTTGGAAATGAAATTTTCCCTCTCCACCTCCAAGCAGGAATATTTGAAGTGCAGCACTTCACCTACTGAACAGCTCTGCCGTGTGGAAGAAATCTGTCCAGGATCATGGAAAATATTAACTGTCTGCCAGGGAAAAATCAATAAAGAGCAGAAGTCTCGTGCCTTGAGTGGGGTCTGTGCAGTGTCCAACCCCCTGGGTGTGTTTTCCATTCTCCTCACACTCCTGCCATGGACACACCAGACAATTCCTACCTGTGCACTGCTCCACAGTAAACACAAGGGAAAAAACCTCTCAGGAAAAGGAAAAAAAAAAAAAAAAAAAAAAGGAGGAAAAGCTCTGTTCCATTTACTGCAGCACTCCAGAACACACACACAAAAAAAAAAAGGAGCACTGGAGCTCTTCATGGAGTAAGTGGTACATAAATTATGTAGCACATGCCCTTGAGGAAGCAGGGGCTACCCTTGGCAGCTGCTCAGCAGAGCCCTCAGCATCCAGGGCAGCAGTTCCAGGCTTTTCCTTGCAAACCAGGAGCTGGGGCAGAGGAACCCCCCTGGGACAGACAGGAGAGGCACAGGCTGACCTGGAGCATCCAGTGAATCCCTTGAGCTGCTGGGGATGCCAGGCCACACTCAAGAGGCTGCAGCAGGACAGGTCACATTTCCAGGTTACCTGAACCTGTTGGGCACTGAATGGTCCCCACATCAACCTCCTGCTGGCCTGGAGAACTCAGGAGCCAATCCAGGAACCAGCAGGACAAAAAGAAATCCAGTTTGAGGGGCAAGGATCAAGGCACTCACTCAAAGGAGTTGCAGTGAACACGTAATGAACTTTTTTTTTTTGGTCGGGAATCACTCCAGTTCTGGTCTTCCTTCTACTGCAGCATCCCAAAAATGCAGCTTGTTCCAGCACAAATTCTTCTGGATCCTTTTCTACACAACTGCTGAGGGAGACATGAGAGAAGTAAGTAACCCCAGAGCAGGGGACAAGGAGAACTCACTGTGTTTGCCAGCCAGAAATGGGATGGGCAGGGGACAATCCCAGAGCAGAAACTGGAGTGATGCCCGAGGCCAACTGCAGCTCAAGGGCACTGGGACTGATGCTGTTAGAGCAGGACATCATTTCATTGTCATTTTTGGGCTTTTTTCACCATTTTCCCCCCTCATCCCAAGCAAATACACCCAATCCAGTGCCCCACCAGTGAAGGAGGGGGAGAAGGCACGGGAAGGACACTCCATGGACAGAAGAAAAGCTCCAGCCTTGCAAAGCAAGAAAAGATGGATTTTTTCAGGCTCTGCATCACCCTCCCCGAGCCACTTCGTGCCACTGCCTGTGACATTCACACTTGGCTGGTTCCCTTTGCCAAGAGCCAGTCCCCAGCACTCCAGCAGCAACAAGGAACTGATTTGCTTCCACTGTTCTTCCCAAAACTCCAAACACCTACAGGGCAACGGGGGTAAACTGGGGACAGACAGAAGGAGACACAAAGTCCATTTTATCTGTAAAAATACAGACACCAGAAAGAAAATCTGTCTTCTCCAGGCCTACCTAGACATGATGTAGCATCTTCCCCAGATTAATCCATCAATTACCAATTTAAAAAAAAATAAGGAGTTAATAACTTCCTTTTCCCCTTGTCAGCTTGAGGAATTGATTTATGTTTCCCTGGGTGACAAATGTTATCTGCAGGAATTTCTTCATGGAAAGGAACTGGAAGGGGATGCCCAGGGAGGTTTGGAGTCCTCAAGGAAGGGCTGGATGTGGCACTCAGAGCTCTGGGCTGGGGACAAGGTGGGCACAGGTTGGGCTCAATGGGCTGGGAGGGCTTTTCCAAGCTCTGGAATTCTGTGAAGGGAGCAGAAACTGCCAAGGATTTGGGCCTCTCTTGAGCAGAACCCTTCCTGCTTGGGCTGCAGCTCCAGCAGGGCCTTGCTGAGCTCAGTTTGTCACCACAAACGCCAGCCCTGAGCAAGGAAACCACAGAGAGGTGACGTCCCCCCTGCACGGGGCACAGTTCTTTTCCACAGGAACTGAAAGCCAAAAGGGCAGAGCCAACCCAGCAGCCACGTGCTCAACAGCAAAACTGAGTTTGCACCCCAGGGCAAATGGGAAATCAGGACCTTTTCATGGAAATGGGAAGGTTCTGGCAAAAACTGGAAGGTTCTGGCATCACACAGCACCAGGCAGGATTGCCCTGCACTGGAAGGGGCAGAAGGACACTGAGTGCCAAAGCTCAAATCCCTCCTTTTTGGCAACCCAAAATCCAACATTTCCCTGCTTTGGGAAGCTCTTGGTCACCAGAGCAGCAGCAAAAGAATGGGCCAAAGCAGCCTCAACAGCCAAAAATCTGATTTCTGGAGTGGTTTTGGGACCGTTTCAGCTCTCTGGGCATGGTTATCACCTTTGCAGAAGGAAATACCAGAAGTGCTGCAAAATCTTTCCTCCAACTGGTGGTGATCACCACTCAGCAGGACCTGGATAATCCCAGCTTAAAAAATGTGCTGCTTCATCCCACTTGAGGAGGATTCTTGCTGGGAGAGTGCAGAAGTCACTTGGGAAAGGAGAAGTGGCAGTGAAACTGGGCAAGATACCAGCAGGAAATTCTTCTTCAAATTTCTAAGAAGAGCCAAAAAAGAAAAACCCCCAAAAAAACCAGACTCATTAAGCTTCTTCAGGACTCCCCCAAACTCCCATCACATTTATGGCTGCCCACAATTTGTGGAAGAATGTATTATTGATTATTGATAGGTGAGACAGAAGTTCAGGATCACACAGAATCCAAGATTTGAGGCTCTCCAAGCTTCCCAGTCAGCTGGGTGCTGTTGCAAGATTTCTGATTCTTCTTGGGCATTTCAAGACACCAAAACCAGAGTTCAGTAAAATTCTGTTGGTTATAAAACAATTAATGCCAATCACACAGCTTGATGGACAGTACCTGTATTAAAAGCTACCAAACACTGATTTATTTTCCTAAATAAATCCACTGAACACTTTCCCTCCCTGTATCCATCTCCTGTCTGGAGCTGGTTTTTTATAATTCCTTACATTTTTGCAGGACTGAACACAAGGATTGGTTTGCAGGTGGACAAAGCAGGATTAAAAAATAACAGAACAATCCTTCTGCAGTTCCTCAATCCCATTTCTTGAGTTCATGACCCTCCCTTTACACCCTCCACTTCCTTCCTGCCCTTCTCCTCACCAGGGGTGACGAATTTTCTTTAGAATCTCATTTTTAGCACCAGTATTTGCACCAGTGCTCCCACAGGACAGGTCCTTCACACCTTGCCTTACTTTCCACGTATTTACTTCCAATTTTCCCTGTTCCACTTCTGCATAATTAGTTCTATTTTGCATTTCTGTTTTTATTTTTCCCCTGGTTTAGAATTTTATCAGCTCCTTGGGGCACATTGGGGATATTCCTGCTGCTCCACAGGGCAGGAATTTTTCCAGGGAATAACCTGGTGCCCAGAGATTCCTGCTGCCCTCAGGTAAGGGTGGGATATGAAGCTCTACCAAGCAACTTTTTCCACATCTACAGCTCTTCCTTCATCCCAGATTTGCTCCAGGGGAGGTGTGGGTGGCTGTAACTCCAGGAATTTCCAGGAATTATCAGCCTGCCATGGATGGAGCCTGACAAATCATAAAACCATGGAAGGGTTTGGGTTGGAAAGGAAAATAAAGCCCATCCAGTGCCAGCCCTGCCATGGACAGGGACACCTCCCACTGTCCCAGGCTGCTCCAACCTGGCCTTGGACATGTCCAGGGATGGGGCAGCCACAGCAAATCTGGGCAAAGGCAAAATAAAAGTGAAGAAAAATTACTTGATCAACAAGTTAGCAACTCGCAAAGCAATTTTTCTGTGGCAACTTTGGTTCTGGGACAAGGGAATGAGTGAAATCAGCTCCTGAAAGAACACACAGAGAAAACCAGAGCTTCCACCATTCCAAAGTATGGGATTTATGAAGATCAGGAGACAGAAAACACAAATGAGCTGAAGGAGCAGCTTCTCCTCAGTTCCAAGGGACAACTTTCCCAGGAGTCAGTCACGTTCCAGGGGTTTCCAACAATGCACAATTAATGCTGCTTCAGCACAATGGCTGCTCCTGCCTTCTCTTCCAAGATTTAAAGGTCAGAATCTGCTCCACACTGAATTTTACCAACACCTCCCTGTTCCCAGCCCCAGGGAACTCATCAGGAACAAAACCCAGGCAGGAGCGAGGAGCTCACTGCTCAGGAGGTACCAGAGAAGTTTTAACTCAAAGCTTCCCCCCCCAGGGCTGTCCCTGAGGAAGGGCTGGCCAAACCCCACTGAAATCCCACCAGGGGCCTGCAAGAAACTGAAATGAGGCCTTCAATTATTTTGTAAAAGAGAATAATCCTCTACCTCCACCCAGCCCAGGCACATATCCCACACTTGGCAAAAATTCAGGCTCTTCCAAGGCTGCAAATGTCAAATATCAGGCGAGAGGGTATTGTTCCCAAAAGCTGCCTGCATCACACCCTTCCAAGTCCAGTTCTTCTTATGGAATGCTCAAGGAAAAAACAAAAAGGTGACTCCTCCAGCAGAGTCAGGGCTGGATCTTGTTGTTTTCTGATCCTGGCTTTAAGTTCCAAGGCTTTGGTATCCTTTCCAGCACCACCCCCAAGTCCAGGCTCCCTCCCTGCCAGGCTGTTCCAGCCCACTAAAACCACCAGTGGCAACAGAGGAAAAAACTTCTGTGCAATTTTAACCTGCTCAGCTGGGATGGCGGGGTGGGGAAAATGCACAATTCCACTGGAAGGGCAGGTGGTTCACCAGAAAGGAAATAAAATAAAATTTAAAAAATAAATAAAATAATTTAAAAAAATAAAAAGAAATAAAATAAGCAGTATTTTCCTGCTTCGTTCTGCCCCTCTCCTTCCTGGCAACTGAGACATCAAAAGCCCAATTGCTGCAGCTGCCTACACAGCAATTAAATGGAATAGTCAAGATGTCAAGCAACACTACTGCCCATTTACTTTGGCATTCCCAAAATAGCCAACAATCTCCACAGGGCAGGTAGGGAATTTTGGGAACAGCCCACTCCAAAAGCAACAAACAGCTGCTGAAGGAGAGTTGTGTTGTGAGAACATGGCTGGAGAAATGAGAGCCCACATTCACTGCAGGATTATTATTATTATTTGGAGATGTCCAAGGTTGGGTTGGACAGGGTTTGGAGCAGCCTGGGATAGCAGAAGGTCACCCTGCCATGTGGAATAAGGTAATTTTTAAGACCCTTTCCAACCCAAACCACTCTGGGATTCCAGAACTGGATGGATGGGTCTCCTAGTCCAGGTATTTGCTGAAAAAAAGGTATTTAGGTTTTAGATGATGACACTGTGTGTTTGAACTTTGTTAGAGGTGAAGATGAGCACACTGCTAATAAAATATTGATGATTTTCCTCATTTTTAATGAAATATTCCGAGTTATTTACAAAGTCAGTTCCAGTCACAAAGCAGGGCTGTTGAGGATGGGATTCCCTGAGCTCAGCTCTGGGTGACAAGCTGGGGATCAGTCAAAGGCTGGGCTCCATCCTGGAGGTTTTTTCCAATCTCAGGGGCTGTGGGATTCCCAAATTGTGCCTCAGAGATCTGGCACTGCCACTCTGCACAACCTGGAGGAGCAGGAAGCCATTTCCAGCTCTTCTTTCCTTTTCCCCATCACTTCCTTCCCCAGGTTCCCAGGGAGTTCCAGAGCTCTCCCAGCCAGTGAGAATTCCTGGGGATTCACAGCCCTTCCCTGCTCAAACTCCTGCCCTGCCACAATCCCCCCACTCGGAGCCAAAGAGGGGAGAAAAAGCAGGAATCCTCAGAAACTCAGCTTTTGTTATGAACAGGGAATTCATGGACAGCTCTGTCTCCACTCTGCACCTTCCCCTCCAGCTGCAGGGCTTGGCTGGGGCTGCTGAGGTCGGGTTTGCCAACACCCGAGGACAAATCTGCACCAAGCTCCCCTCAGCATTTGTTATTTCCATGCCCACCAAGCTCCCCTCAGCATTTTTTATTTCCATGCTGCAGCAACACAATGGGGCAAAATGAATCATTTCACCCCACTGTGCTCACAGCTCTCTTTGCCCAAAGCAGCTCCCCATAAACTCACACACACGAACACAAATCCACCACAGAGTAGTGGGGGATTGTTAATTTTGGGGGTGCTTTTATTATTGTTTTCCCAAGAGTCACTAACTGGGGGCTCTGCTGATGGAAGGTTCTCTCTATATAAACACACAATATGTAAAATCTCTTGTGTTTTAGGATATAAAAATAGTGTTTTTTAGCCCAAGTCTGTTACCTCTCACAAATCAGGGCAGAGAAGGACTGCTCAGCTCTGACTCAGAATAAAATCCTGACTTTCTGAGGGAAGCACACGCAGACAACCAGTGACAAAGGCTGGAAAGTGAAACCAGAGCAAAGTGAAAGTTTTCCCTGGTGCCCCCACCGTTCAAAGCTCTTGGGAGTTGTGTTTTTAAGGCACAAAAGGAGAACTGAAGAGGCTCCAGAGCCTGCCAAGCCCAAGGAGAGCAGCAGGCAGGATGGATGGGATGTGCTGGCCCTGGGACCCTCCCAGCACACTCCAAACAGGAGCCACACTCAGGAACAGAACGGGAAAGGATCCCTGACTTGGACACCAGCAGGGTTTAAAGGAACAAAAACCACCTGGGGGGGGATTTACTCTGCCTGGACCTCTGAGAATGCCAACGAAACTCTATTAAAAGAAAGCTGTGGGTGGGGAAAACCCCACAGAAGCACCAAGTTGCCTCTGAAGAGAGGCAGCAAAATCTTCCAGGCTGAGCTTTGCTGCCAGGGAGTTACAAGAAGTTCAGGACAAGTCCTAAAGCAGAAAAAACAAGTGACAAGGTTTCCTTTTTTTTTTTTTGGAGGACAGGGGAGCTGCCACAGGTGAGAAGGACATCACAAACAGCAGAAGAGTCAGCACCAGGACACACAGCACCACAGAGGGCAGGGAACACCTGCCCAGGTGCTGTCACTGGTGTGGAATAAATGCCATTTATTCTTCTACAGGAAGGAGTTATGGAATCATCCCACTACTTCAGACTGGCTTATTAGCCCATATTTTGCCTCGTTTAATTCAGTATCACAGCCAGGATTATGCACAGCTTACAGGGCTCATTAGAGCAACCCCTCTGCCAAGACCCAGCAGCACCACGGAGCATAAAACCACCCGAGAAAAGATTTCCAAGTGTTCTCATGGCACAAGAAAGGCAGGAGCAGCAAAATATTGGAACACCAAAAGAAGCACCCAGATCTGGTGTGCTGGAAACAGCACGGAAATAGCAGCACCTACAGACAGACTGCAAATTTTAGACTTACAACAAGGGTGGGTTAAAAACACCAGCACAAACTGAAACGTTTGGACATCATCACAGAGCTAAAAAAAAATAAAAAAATCCCTTCAAGGTACATCCATGTGGAAAGAACATGCTGGAGAGGCCAACTTCAAAGAGGCAAAGGTTGCAGATGTTAAATCCCGAGTGCACCGAGGCTCATTAGAAGCATCTTACAGCTAAAAGCTTATCCCTGCACCTCCGTGGTCAGATCCTAGAAACCAGAGAGCTTTTCCAGCCGAGAGCCCTCCATGGCATCCTTTCAGAGAAGTCACTTTATTCCTGCCTCGGAATTATGGCAGATTTGCCACGCTTGCTGTCCTGCCCTGCATTCCGGCTTAAAGCATCTCCCCCACCAACAGCACGGCTGCAAAAGCATCCCCGCCCCATCCACCCGTGGGGAGAGGCGAGGAAAGGAACAAAAAAAAAATTAAATTCGGACAAAAATTATCCAAGCAAGTGGAAAAGCAGCGCTTTTTTTTTGCCCGGGTGAGCTGGTGCAGCAATGTCACCCGGCTTTCTCCCCGCTGCTGTGTTTCTCCACTAGAGGACCCAGGTGAGATGTCTCTACTACGGCTTCTGCAGCTAAACCACGGGGAAAAATACATTAAGGAGAGAAGAAAAAAAAAAAAAAGCCAGCCCCGACATGTGGATGGTCCATGTAAAATGAATGGAAATGTACTAGTGCATGCGGCACACCAGACGTGCTCCCGTAATTCCCAAAAAGCCGCGGCCACGCTGCCGAGCTGCTGCTGCTCGCTGGGAAACGGGGCTGGTGGGATGAAGGGTAAAATCCCAGAGTATCCACGCCGGGCTGGAGCAAAGGGCTCCAGCCCAGCGCAAGTGCTGCTAAATCCCAACAGCAGCCCCGCATACTGGGCTGGAAAGTAGCGGATAAACAAAGGCTATAGAAGGTACTAGAGAAGGGCCAGTATCAGCTGTTATTTACCAAATAAACCTCCCATCCACACGGAGATGTCCCTATTTTTTTATTATTTTTACGCACACACATCCCCCCCCCCCCCCCCTCCCCTTCCCCCACGTATTGACTCAGCTCCTGCCGAATGGGAAGAGCATCATTTAACCGAGCTCTGTTATCACCGCGCTGCCAAAAAACAGCGGCAACGGCTGCTGCCACCCCCAGCGCCCCTTCCCGGGGGCGATACGGCCCAGCCGCAACTGCTGCGGGCACAGCCCCATCCCTGGCACTTCCCTGGCACACGGGGGGGAAGGTGGCACCCGATCCTTGGTTTTGCCCCTTTTCCCTCGCCCCGAGGCTGCCCAGAGCCCAGGGGAGCCGAGGGGGTGCCAGCGCAGGTGCGGGGAGGGGGATGGAAAGCGCTGGTGCTGCAGAGGGAGAGGGGGATGCGCTGCCAGGGGCACGGGAAGGGCCGGCTTCACCTGCTCCGGGCACGGAGCGAGGGGATGGGCGAGGAAATCCGCATCCCTGCCGCTCGGGAAGCGTGGGATCTGCTTACCTGCGGAGCGCAGGGGAGGGGGAGAGGGGGCTGCGGCTCGGGGGC
>JAHLSL010000075.1:588115-598693 GCA_025920805.1 Petroica traversi
GGGACAGTGGGAGGTGTCCCTGCCATGGCAGGGCTGGCACTGGGTGATTTTTAACGTCCCTTCCAAATCCAAGCAATTTTCTGAGAGAGGACGAAACTCCAATAATTTCTATTTCCAGTTGTTTCTATTTCTCTCCCATTTTTGGGTACCTTATCACAGACATTCCAAACATCTTTTTTTTTTTTTTTTTGCAGGTATCCCTGGAAGTTCCTGAAGCTGAGCAACAAACCCTGGAAGACCCCAGAATTCCTGATCATGAACTGAGCAGTTTGCCCCACACGGACCAACAAAAGAAACCTCTGCCACAGACCTGGGAATTCCTTGTTGGAAACCAAAGAAACCTCTGCCACAGACCTGGGAATTTCATGTTGGAAACCAAAGAAACTCCTGCCATAGACCTGGGATTTTTTTGTTGGAAACCAAAGAAACTTCTGCTATAGATCTGGGAATTTCCTGTTGGAATCCAAAGGAACCTCTGCCACTGGGAATTCCTTGTTGGAATCCAAAGAAACCTCTGCTAGATCTGGGAATTCCTTGTTGGAAACCAAAGAAACCTCTGCCACAAACCTGGGAATTTCTTGCTGGAAACCAAAGAAACTTCTGCCACAGACCTGGCAATTTCATGTTAGAAATCAGAGAAACCTCTGCCTCAGACCTGGGATTTTTTGTTGGAAACCAAAGAAACTTCCGCTATAGATCTGTGAATTCCTTGTTGGAATCCAAAGGAACCTCTATCACCTTGTTGGAAACCAAAGAAACCTCTGCCACTGCGAATTCCCTGTTGGAAACCAAAGAAACCTTTGCCACAGACCCAGGAATTTCCTGTTGGAATCCAAAGGAATCTTTGCCACAGACCTGGGAATTCCTTGGTGGAATCCAAAGGAACCTCTGCCACAGACCTGGGAATTCCCTGTTGGAAACCAAAGAAACTCTGCCACAGACCTGGGAATTCCTTGTTGGAAACCAAAGGAACCTCTGCCACAGACCTGGGAATTCCTTTTTGGAAACCAAAGGAACCTCTGCCACAGACCTGGGAATTCCTTTTTGGAAACCAAAGGAACTTCTGCCACAGACCTGGGAATTCCTTGTTGGAAACCAACCCCAACCTGAGAGCAAACCCATGATGATTCTTTAACGGCCCTCTTGAACATCCTTTAGGTTTTCCATGCTTTTAAGAGGAGAGTGGTACAAAAAGGCTGGGGATGGTGGGATGGAGCTGTTTGATTATCTCATGAGCACTTCCCCAGGTCGCTGATTGCCTCACGGAGCACATCCCAGCCCATTGTTCTGCCTGTGAACAATCCCCGTTTGTCGGGGTCAGAGCAGGCTGAGCACACAGGGAAAGCTCGGAATGAGTTTGCTCAGGGTGTTGTGTGTACTCAGCCACATAAAAGGAGCCCTGTGAGCGCTGGCACCACGAGGGCTCTGAGGGATTGGGCCTGTTTGATGCAATGTCCAGGTAAAGGCTTTGAAAGGAGCCTAAATCCCAAAATTCCAGGTTGGAAACGACCTCCAAGATCACGTGCACCACGTCCAGAGCTCTGAGTGCCACGTCCAGCCCTTCCTTGGACACTCCAAACTCCCTGGGCAGCCTTTTCCAGGAAGAAAATATTCCTAATATCCCACAAAACCTCCCCTGGCCCAGCCTGAGGCCGTTCCCTCTCCTGCTGTCCCTGTTCCCTGGGAGCAGAGCCCGGCCCACAACGGCAGCTCAAGTTTGGAGATGTTCAAATCTCAGAGGGAAAAGAACACCTTCCATTACAAAATCCAAGTGGCATCTCCTGGCACCTGGGCAGCTCCAGGTGAGCAAGAAGCTGCTTTCAGCGGGTGTTTGTCTTTAGGGTAAGGAGCCCTTATTTATTTATTTTCTGTTTGTTTTATTTACCGCGGAAGGTAATTGGAGCTCTGCTCTCCAACCCTTGGCGTGTTCTGCCAAGAGGGGATTAAAGAGGAGAATGCTGTGGAAAGAAACTGGGTTTGTCCGTAAAGAACTCGGAGAGGTTTGATTTACAGGGGTTTTGCAATCAGTGCTTTTAATCTTCCTCATGACTGGGACATTCAAAGGCCAAGAAAAAAGCTTTGAGGGCCAGTGGGGAATAACCCCAAACATGAAAACGTCTCAAATGTTGAATTTGAGAATCTGAAATGTTGAATTTGAATCTGAATCCAAAGTTCAGAACCATGGAATGGTTTGGGTTGGAAGGGACCTTAAAGTTGAATTTTCCCAAACGCTGCCATGGGCAGGGACACCTTCCATTATCCCAGGGTGCTCCAGTGTCCAGCCTGGCCTTGGACACTGCCAGGGATCCACGCCAGATTCTATTCCAGGGCCTCCCCCTCTCCCAGGGAACAATTCCTTCCCAAAATCCAGTTTAAACCTGCCCTTGGGGCAGGCAGAGATTGTTGGTTTAAACACCTCCAGAACGGGATGAGATTCACCCTGGGAAAGAGCAGGGAGCCAGACTGAGGTGATTCCATGGAAAAGGAAGAGCCCCAGGAGCCAGAAATGGCCCATGAGGTAGAACCAAAAATCAGAAGAGCAGGGTGAGAGAGATGAAGGAGCAAGGAATGAGCCCAGGAAATTCTCTGGGAGAATCCTGGCACAAAATTCCTGCTCCGGGTCAGGGATCAGCTCAGCATTCCCAAGGACATAACGGAGCAGGGCTCAGGGATTGAAGGGGATCAGACCAAACCAACCAGAAGGAATCGCTGTGCAAGTCCCAAACTGAACGGGGAGTGCTTGTCCCTGCCTGCCAGCTCCTCTCTCAGGATCCATCAGCTCTCCCGTGCTAAAAGACATGGACTGATTAATGAAAATAAAACTGTGCCTGGGCATGAGCTGCCCAATTTTAGAGCTGCCTAAAGATTCAGGGAATCGCTTTTCCAAAGGCAGCTCTGGAGCTGGGGCTGATTTCTCCGTGGTTGAGGCGCTTGGGCATCATCAAAAATCCTCCCGAAACTCCTTTCCGCTTCCTGAATTTTCCTAAACGCTCGGTAAAAAAAATAAAACTCTCAATAATTTGCCTAAAAAATCCCAGATTTAGTTCAAAACATAGAACAAAATACAGATCTTTCAACTGCTCTGCTTGAAACCCAAGATTTCCTTTTTGTAATTTAGAGTTATCCTTGAGGTTGCTCCGTGAGGTGGGAAAAATTTGGGGGAAAAAAAGCAGAATAAAAATTGCTGTAAGTGGAGGAGTTGCTTGGGCACTGAGAACATTTTTGCTGCTTTATCTGCTGCTTTTCCAATCCCAGGAAGTGCCAGGCATTTGGAATATGAAGATCAGTATCTCAAATATATCGACACTTGGAAATCTCGTGCATTAAGCACCATGACATAACTCTTTCCATTTGTTGATGGAGAAGCCAAACAATTCCAAGCCTTTTTTTGTTTTTTTAAATTTATTCCAATCTGGATGTGAGGCTCTTGAGCAAGGCTGGGAATGCTGCCTGGAACATGGGCAGGTGCTGAGGAATGGGATCCTCACCTCGCTCTGTGGGAGAGGATGGAGGAGGCTCAAAAGTGTGGCTGAAGGGGAGGATTCCTGGAGGAGCTGGACAAATCCTGGTGCTGGGAAGGCAAAGGAGGCTCCAGCAGGGGTGGGATTTATCCAGGGAATTGCTGAGGGCTTGGAGGTCCACGTGGGAACTGGGGGTTTGCAGGGAAAGGTTTGGCCTTGAGACTGAGATGCGACAGAGGGAAGGGTTGAGACTCACGGAATCATGGAATCCTGAAAGCATGGAATCATGGAAGCAAGGAATTATGGAATGATGGAGTCATGGAATTGTTTGGGTTGGAAAAGTCTTTAAAATCACCCAGTGCCAGCCCTGCCATGGCAGGGACACCTCCCACTGTCCCAGGCTGCTCCAGCCCCAATGTCCAACCTGGCCTTGGGCACTGCCAGGGATCCAGGGGCAGCCCCAGCAAATCTGGGAATTCCAGCCCAGCCCCTCCCCACCCTTCCAGGGAACAATTCCTGCCCAATATCCCATCAGAACTTACAATTTTTCAGTTTTCACCTCTGACTCGCAGGGCATTTCCCAGCTTTTTAAGGGAGTTCTGCTCTTTGCTCATAGAAACCACCAGGGATGAGCAGGGAAGGTCCCAATTCCAGGGATCCAGGGGCAGCCCCAGCAAATCTGGCAATTCCAGCCCAGCCCCTCCCAGGGAACAATTCCTGCCCAAAATCCCATCAGATCCTACTCTGAAGCCATTCCCTGTGTCCTGTCCCTGCAGCCCTTGTCCCCAGTCCCTCTTCAGCTCTCCTGGAGCCCCTTTGGGCCCTGCCAGGGGCTCTGAGCTCTCTCTGGAGCTTCTCCTCGCCAGGTGAGCACCCCCAGCTCTCCCAGCCTGGCTCCAGAGCACAGGGAGAAGATCCCACACGTTCTCCTGCCTGTCCTGGAGAATTCAGGCTCCCTGGATGAAGTTGGAGCAGAGAATTGATTGAAGGGAAGCAAATACAGGCCTGGAGAGGCCAGAGCTGGGCCCTGCAGCCTAGCCACCCCTCGTGCCCTGCACTTATAGAGCAAAATCCATCTTAAATTCCATCTTTGTGAGTCTGAGAGCCCCTGGAAGACATCCAGGGCTGCTGTGGTCCTGAGGAACCATCTTCTCATTCCCAGCCTGAATTCATTGACAGTTTAGAGGAGAACAACTTGTTCTGGAACCAGCCCCACCCTTCAGCACAAGTGGTTCTGCTCCCTCCCTGCTGCAGAGCCTCTGTGCCCTGGTTAATGACTGGAATTATCCTTCCTCGCTTCCTTTCTTCAGGAAAAATGAATTTATCTGGCTCTGCCAACCCCTCCTTTAAATCAAGGCCTCGATTCCTCTGTGTATCTCCTGTGATGTCTCAAATTGGCAAAATTGTTCTGCCTCCAGTTCCTCTCAGGGAAATCTCCCAGGGATAAAGAGATTTTTAATGCCACAGTTGGAGTTCCTAAGGCTGCCCCCATTCCTGGGCTGCTGCTGCATGTCAGCTTGGTCACCGAATTTTATCCCTGTCCAAATCAGCCCCTGGAGAGGATCCAAATGGAATTAAGGACTTTCCATACCCCGTTCCACAGGGGATGAAATGATTTGGTACAAAATGATGTGAAAGGGCAGAGCCAAGAAAAAAATGGGCAATATATTAATAGATAATAATTCTATAATAACTGCAGTTATTTAGTTTAATATGGACATCTTGGAGGATCATGGAATGGTTTGGGTTGGAAGGGACCTTAAAGATCATCCAGATCCAGGGCAGGGACACCCAGGGTGCTCCGAGCCCTCTCCAACTTGGCCTTGGACACTTCCAGGGATGGGGAAGCCACAGAGATGCTCTTTAAAGACCCTTCCAACCCAAACCATTCCATAATTCTATAAAACAGGCGGTTTACATCTCTATTTGAAGTAGGGGGTGTGAAAAATGAGGGTTTTTTCCCCAGGGTGGATTTCCAGGGGCCAGAATTCCATTGGAATTGTTCTGTGTGTGCTAATCCAGCTCGTGGGCTCATCAATCCAGATTCAAACTGGTTTAGGGCACCAGAAATGGGCACCAGGATGAATCTGCAGCTGAGGACTCCTCAAAAGCACTCCTCAAAAAGGAAACTGAGGAAGTTACTCATGGAATTCCATATAAATAATATCTGCTGAGCAATAATTGCAAATCACATCCTGCAGTCGTGGCAAAAAGAGATTTTTCTCTATAAAATCCCCGGTTTTCATGGAGCCAGTTGGGGCTCTGCCAGCCAAACAGATTTGGTTGGCAAAATATTTTGGGAAAGCGTCACCACTTGCACAGATTTCCTGTGGCTGTGGCACTCGAGCTCTGGCTCCACGCCACGGGGTGGCTTCAGCTCCTTCAGCAGGAATTTTGGTGGCTTGGAAGGCGTGGGAAGGAGGAAGATCAGTCCCTCCTCCTCATCCCGAGAGGCTCCTGGTGGAAATTCCCACTCCAGGAGATGGAGAGGGATCTGTTACAGGGGATCTTCCCTGATCAGGATGGACCCAAATCATGGTCATGGGGAAACCCTCTGGGAGTGGAGAGAACATCCAGGCACATCCAGAGGTGCTGGATCCAGCCCTGCCCAGGGCAGGAAGGAGCAGAACCCACAGGGAATGTCCCAAGATCAGGTTTGACATTCCAGGGGGTGTTTTTTGGGATGGGGAGGTTTTTTTTGGAAGGGGATGGTGTTTTAGGGGAAAACACCAAGAGTTGTGTTAAACACAGGGGAGACACCAGCATGTCCTAAGGGAATGGAAATATCTCAGTTTTTATGGCACAATGGGAAGAGCTGGGAATTCCCTGACCCTGGGAGCCTCTGGATTTGTTTGGGAGCTGCGAGCACACCAATCCCAATGCCCAAAATCACCTGAAATCTGCATTTAATTCAAATGTGGGAGCAGAGTGACAACGCCATCAAACCCCCTCTGAAACGCTGCAAATTCTCCTGTTTCTGTTCATGCCCAGCTGATGAAGCAAAATTAAAAATGGAAATAATAAAAACTGGGGCTTGGCCCCATAGGAGAAGGAAAAAAGCCATTGTAATTCCCTGTTTTCAGTGCTGCCCTTGACTCTCCTCCTGCTTTTCCCCCGTTCCTGGGAACCCTGATAAACCCAGGGCGTGGTTTTTTTGCCCAAGATCCCGATAGCAAAGACCTTGAAAAGTCTCTTAAACAAAGTGTGGGGCACCTGGAGGAAGACAAAAGCCCAGCTCATAATGCAAATAATCCCTCAGCCCTCGTGTTTGGTGTTAATTCAAAGAGCTGAGCTTTCAATGATCTCCCTTGCTTTGTTTTTAGGGCTAATTTTCCCCTTCAAGAGCTGTCAGCAATTTTATTCCAGCCTCTCGTTTCCAGGGATTTTAGTTTTGGTCATAAAAGTGGGAAACTTAACATCTAAGGTTACTTTTTTTTTTTTTTAAACAAAGCAAACTCAGGTATTTTAAGGCTATAAAAGCCTGAAAAAAAGAACCAGGAGTGTGCAGTTTAAAGTGATTCTTTGTTTTCCCTAGGGAAAATGGCTTGATTTAATTTATTTTTTAATAAATAATTAATAAACCCCCAGGTGAAAACATCTAGAAAGTTGGAAAATTGTTGGGAATATTCAATATTGGACGGAGCTTGGAGCAATCTGGATCATTTGGGATGTCCCTGGTTGGTTTTAAGGTTCTTTTCCAACCCAAACCATTTTTGGTTTTATGATTCTGTGGACATTTTTTTGGCTAATTAAAAAAAAAAAAAAGAAATTATTTAATTGTACATTTTTGGATGATATTTCTGACCCCATTTATTTGTGCAATTTATTAACTCCACATCAATGCCTCCACAAGAACCTTCTCAGCCTGAATTTTCAAATATTTCTGTTGGCCCTGCAAAAAAAATAAAATTCTGCTATAAAGGAACCTCAAGTTCGTATTTTTTGGAATTCCCCACTGTGGTTCACTTTAACCACTGGAAAATCAGGAATTGTGGATTTCATGTCTGCTCCAGGCTGGCGTTGGAGAAACTCAACCTCAATACTTAGGCAGGTATATTTATATTTATTATAAATTTAAATTTCAATGCTTCTCAAGGCTCTAAACCCCCTTAGCACAGCTCACATGGCTCTGCCTGTTTTTTTTTTTCCCTCTGCACAAAGAAAGGGGTGAGCTGAGGTCGGAATCTCCTTTTTCTGTGTGTGGAGGTCAAATCCTTTGACATTTTACACTCGGCTCTGGCACGGAGTAATGTCTCAACTTAAACCATGTGGTGGGAGCTTTTCCTGCCCTCCTGCTCCCTTTGGTCTGGGACTTGGCCATGGTTGAAACTTCCAAGGGAACAGGTGCACGTGGCTCCCTCCTTGTGATATGAAAGAAGCAGAAAACTCGATTAAAGCAATTTATGGGCTCTGAGCTGAACCCTGAAGGTGGATCTGGATCCGTGACACAAAAAGTTTTATTCTCCTCTTCAAGAGTTGCTAAAATTGCCCTCAGTCCTTTTCTGAGCTGGAAACCTCAACAAATAAACAGTGGTTTGGTGGCATGGCAACCTGCCCCTTGCCATCCAAGAACTGCTCTAAGGTGTCTGTTTTAGTTTGGATTTTAAAACGAAAAAATAAAAAAGATAAATGGATTTGGATGAGTGGAGGAGCAACTTGTGGTTCCTGCTGGTGGGAGTTAAAGCAGAATTTTGGGATACGGCTTGGAATTCAGAAATGGATGGGGGTTTATGTTTTACAAAAAGCACTTTGTGCTCTCTTCAGTGGGAAAGTTTCACCAGAAACGTTTCAGGATGCAAAACGGGCAGGGTGGGATGTTCAGGAGTGTTTTGGTTTTCATGGAATCACGGAATCCCAGACAGGTTTGGGTTGGAAGGGACCTTAAAGATCATTTTGTGACACCTTCCACTCCTCCAGGCTGCTCCAAGCCCCAATATCCAACCTGGCCTTGTCTCTCTCCATGTTTTTTGTTGGTTCTTTCAGGTCCTGGAAGGCCACACTGAGCTTATCCCAAAGCTTCTCCTGTCCAAGCTGAACAATCCCAACTCTCCCACCCCCGCCGCCGCCCACCCGCAGTTATTTTGGAGGCCTCTGCTCTGAAACTGAGTAAACAAAAATAATAATAAAAAGAAATTAAATATCCCAGCTCACTCAGGAGATCGGCCCTAATCCGATCACACTTTGAACACCAAGGGAAAAATGATGGAGCTGGAGCTTCTTCCAACCCCATCCCTTTTTCTCTGCTGTGACAACCTGAGCCTGAAAAGATGAGCCTGAAAATTAAAAGATGATGGCAACAGACGAATGAGAATTGGGGTTGATGAATGAATGAATTTGGGGTTTATTTTTCTGACATCCACTGCAAACCCCAACAATTCCATCCTCAATGGATAATACATGTTTGGAAGGGAAAGCGGAGAGTATCCATGAGGAAACATCTGCAGGGAAAACACATCAAATCCTGCTTGAAACAGCAAAGCCCAACCACCTCCTACAACTATTCCTGGAGGGAGCAGCTGAATCCAGTGTGAAAATCCCATCGGGAATTCCACAGGGAAGCAGGGAAGAGGGATCCTGGTGTTAAACCTGATACTCTGCTAAGCACAAAGTGCTCCCAGGAAGCTGAAGAATGCGAGGCTGCCACCGATACCTCCACCCACGGCTGAGAAGCCACAATAAAATGTGTTTTGTTTTAAATGAAATGTGGTTCGTTTTGAAATAAAATGTGTTTTCTTTCGCAGGAACGGAGCCGTGAGCAGGAGAAACCCAGCAAGGTTTGCTCTGCAAATCAGGGAGAGGAGTGAGGGGAATGGGAGTGATCCTTCACCTGAGCTGAGCTGGAATTGCTGCCTCCAGTTAATTTTTGTTTGTACATGGCAATTTGTTGATTTTCAGCAGTAAAATCTGTAGGGTTTAGTAGGGTTGCGGTGGATATTGGGGAGAAGTTCTTCCCTGTGAGGAAGGCACAGGTTGCCCACAGGATTTTGTGGCTGCCCCATCCCTGGAAGTGTCCAAGTCCAGCTTGGAGCAACCTGAGATGGTGGAAGGTTTCCTTACCCATGGTTTGGGCTGGAACTAAATCATCTTTAAAGTCCTTTTGACCCCAAACCATTCCCTGATTCTACAATTCTCAGAAATACCCCAAATTAAGCAGATTTGCAGTAATTCCACTAAGCCACAGACCTTCCAAGCCCCAGAAATAAAGGAAATTTCAAGTGTTGCCTTAGGTGCCTGCAGGAAATAAACCCCAAAATAAGAACTTATCCCGATTCCCAGTACTAATTCCTCCCCAAAACCCAGCAGGGAACCTTGGCTGAGCCCATTTAATTCTGGTAGGAAGAAGAGAGGAAAACTCCATCATCTGCTAAAACCGACACTGTCCCACTTTTTCGTGTCCATCTCCCCACAAATCTGCATTTTTATAGGAACAGATGTAACATTGGCCTGACCCACTGCCCAAATTTCGGCAGGAATTTCAGCAGGAATTTTAGTAGGAATTCTAGCAGGGACAGACTCATCTCTAGAGGATGCCAGGTAAGATTCCAAGCTGGATAACACGATTTCATCCAAACCTGGGAAGAAATTAGACTCCTGAGTGACCCTTTTGCAGGTTCTCATTCCCCCAAACCCCCCTGGAAAACCACCAGCCACAGAAATACCTCCAAAGCAGCCTGTCCTAAGAAAGTTTCAGCACTCAGGGATGATTTTTGGGGGATGAAGCACTTTGCAAAGCTCTCTTTGCTGCTTCCTTCCTGAGAAAGTGAAAATAAGGTGTTGACTGTGCTTTCCTCTCCCTCCAGAACATTCATGGATGAATATCCATTGGGAAATACACCTGGAAAAAGGCCTGGCTTTGCAACACAACAGCTCTGCAGCTGTTCTGAGATACAGGGGAGGAAAACAAACCCCAGGAGCTGTGGTGATGCTGGGAAGACACAGAATGGAGCCCTGAAAACCTGCCCAAAATCCAAAAATCCATTGAGAAACCTCTCTTTTCACTCTTTAAATGCTCTTGTGCATCCAAATATCCAAGAAGAACCCCAAAGACATGAAGGCACAGCAGGGCCGTGAGGCCCTGTAGGCCGCAGGGATGGAGGATTAGAATGGAGTCTTTAAA
>JAHLSL010000075.1:598703-613928 GCA_025920805.1 Petroica traversi
CAAAATCCAAACATCCATTGGGAACCCCCTCTTTTCACTCCTTAAAGTCTCTCACGTCAAAGATCTCCAAGGAGAACCGAGAAGAGTTGGAAGCGCAGCGGGGCCGTGAGGGACAGAGGTGGGCGAGCAGGGGGAGGATTTCGGGTACTTACCCTGAATCTGACTCTGAGGCTGAGGGTTAAAAGCTGTGCTGTGGTTCAAGGAGGCTCTTGGGTTGGGTGTGGGGGCTGGGTGGTGTGGGCTGACCCTCATGGCCGTGCGACGCAACTGCTCCAGCTCGCTCAGGCGCTCAGAAAAGGACAAGCTGCCGGGCTTTGTCTGCTCATCTATTTTCTGCCGATGTCCTAGTGTGGGAAGGGGTGGGAAAAAGATCAGAAAAGCTCACTTGGTACATGAGGATGGTTGGTTTTGGTTTATTTTTTGGTTTTTTCCCTTGTTGTCGCAACCCCCTGATCCGCCGGTGAAGGCCCTAATCTGGGACTGTGTGAAATGAAATTAAAACCACCCCTGGTGCTTTGCAATTTGATTGTGGTGATGCCTTAGGTTTTAGGGTTTTTTTTTCCAGCAGCCTGGGATGTGCCCTGGGCTGAAGAACCAGAGACACCGAAAATTTCAGGGCCTTCCTACCCTTCCCACAGTTTCTAAAAGGAAGAAAATGCCCCCTGTGCTAAACCTGCACTGGGATAACTCCTCAAAAACTCAATCCCAGATTGTCACCAGAATCAGACAAGAGCTATGGGGCTATAAAATTACAAACTCAAGCAAATCCTGGTTTTGGATCCTTTTGAAATGGATTTATGGAGAGGGATGGGAAATAAACACCGGCAGAAATGAAACTGCAATAGTGAGGTTTCTCCTGGTGGCTCTGGGAGCTTCAGGAATGTGAGGTCCCATCAGGCACTCAGCTCTAAGAGAGGAAATGCTGAATTTAGAACATCAGCCAGGGCTCAGGGGTCTTGGGCACGGCCACATGGGAATCCAGGGTCCAGCACTTTCCTTGGAGCAGTCCCCATGAAGCTCCAGGGCTGGAGGGGACAGGGAAGGTCCTGGAGAGCCAGGGCAGCATGGGGACACATCAGATTCAGCTGGAAGGACTAAAGTGACACATTTTACCTCCCACTGTCCCAGGCTGCTCCAGCCCCAATGTCCAACCTGGCCTTGGGCACTGCCAGGGATCCAGGGGCAGCCCCAGCAAATCTGGGAATTCCAGCCCAGCCCCTCCCCACCCTCCCAGGGAGGAATTTTTTCCCCTAATATCCCATCTAAACCTGTAATTTTTCAGTGTGCAGCCACTGCCTGTGTGCTGTCCCTGCAGCCCTTGGGAATTGTCTCTGTCCATGTTTCCTGCAGCTCCTTCAGGCCCTGCAAGGCCACCCTGAGCTCAGCCCAAAGCTTCTCCTCTCCAGCCTGAACAATCCCAATTCTCTCAGCTTTTCAAAGGTCACGGCCCCGAGGCTGCCAGGACTCCAGGAGCCTTTGGACAGCGCTGCCAGGGATGCCCAGGCTGGGACTGTTGGGGGGTCTGGGCAGATCTGGGTGATCCCTGGGGGTCTCTCCCAGCTCAGGATTCTCCATGATTCTATTCTGAGATTCCATGATTTCTGCACATTGGGTTTGTCTCAGGACATCAGCTGCCTCATGGATCTTTGCACCTGATCTCTTGTCCTTCTTTCCATGGAACACTCTTTTCCTGCCAGGAACGCAGGTCAGATCTCCAGCCAGGAGGTCAAAACTCTTTATTTTTCTACGTGTTCCTTTGAAGAAATGAAAGAACTTGTGGCAAGAAAAGGCGGAATGGCCTTAAAGGTGAAGGAAGGCAGGGCTGGATGGGATTTTGGGCAGGAATTGTTCCCTGGGAGGGTGGGGAAGGTCTGGGCTGGAATTCCCAGCTTTGCTGGGGCTGCCCCTGGATCCTTGGCAGTGCCCAAGGCCAGGTTGGACATTGGGGCTGGAGCAGCCTGGGACAGTGAGAGGTGTCCCAGGAACGAGATGAGATGACCTTTAAGCTCCTTTCCAACCCAAACCATTCTATGATTACATAAAAAGTGGCATTATTTTATTTTTTTAACCACTGCTTCTTAGTCCACACATCCGTGTGGCATTTAACCCATAAACATTCCTTAAAACCCCACTTCCAATTCTGGATATCACTGAAAAAGCAGCAAAATTTCTCTGCAGAGCCCTGCAGGCCCCTTCCCCTACAGAGAACCCTTTCAAGCCACCCTGACAGCTCAATCAAGACACAGGCCCATTTCATGCACTAAAAGGAAAATGTGCATTTAAAAGCAGTTCCCAGTAGCTGCATTTCTAAAATTAAATTTTATAACTCGTCTTAGGCTTCCAAATCTCAGTGGCTCGGCATTTCTTCCCCTTGCCAGGCCCTTTGGCACAGCTTGAACTGTCTCAGATTCCACAGTGAGCTGTAAATTATCCCAAGGGGAGGGGGGAGGAATTAAAATATAAAAAGACATATTATATAGCAGTGGTTTCATCATTAAAGAGACCCATTAGGGCTTAAAAAAAATTTTAAAAATAAGAATAAAAAAGGAGGGGAGAAGCAAAGGCAGATGAAAAGGACTTTTATCTGAAGTTCTGCTTGGTTGGGAGCAAAGGCTGCATTTGTCAGCAGAGAAAAGCTGGAAGTTCCTCAAGCCTTGGGCTCCTGACCCTGGATGTGAACGCCAGCGTGTGGAGTCACACAAGATGTGTAAAATACCTCATCCAGGGGGATTATTTTAAGCTCCAGCAGCCTCAACCCAGGGCTGGCAGAGCCAAGGGCCACATCCTTCCAAATCCAGCCCCACGCTGGCGTTTTTTCCTCATTTCAGCTTCTCCTTGGACACCTCCTGCTTTTAAGGGAGTGCAAGAAGGCCAGGTTTGATCCCCTGTGACCTCTCCTGAACCGCACAGGGCCAGGCTGCTCCCAGGCTGGTGGGAGGATCTCTGCCTGTCTCAGAATTCCCAAATTCCTGAGGCTGGAAAAGCCCTCCCAGCCCATGGAATCCCAGCTGTGCCCAATCCCCACCTTGTCCCCAGCCCAGAGCTCTGAGTGCCACGTCCACCTCCAGGGATGGGGGACTCCAAACCTCCCTGGGCAACCCATTGGAATGTTTAATGACCCTTTCTGGGACAAAATTCCTCCTGACGTCCAAAAGTCCTCCTGATTTCCAAGATATTTCCATGCCCTGCATCCACCAAGTGAAAATCCCGGATTCCCCAGCCGTTCCTGTGCTGCCCCAGAGCATCCAGCTGAATTTTGGAGGAGCCTCTCCCAGAACCTGGGATTCCCAGGAGTGCAGGGGCACAGCCAAGCTCTGTCTCATCCCTCGAATTTGTGGAAATTCCATTTGAGTCAATGCAAGGAAGATTGGCACCAACAGGTTCCTCCTCAGGAGAACTCTGCTGATTTTGTGCTTAGATTTTAATTTTGGGTGGGAATCACTCAGAACCAACACCAGGCAACTGCCACCTCAAAATCCATCTCCAAAAGTGCCTCTGGTTTTGTGCCTAGATTTTAATTTTGGGTGGGAATCACTCAGAACCAACACCAGGCAGTTGCCACCTCAAAATCCATCTCCAAAAGTGCCTCTGGTTTTGTGCCCGGATTTTAATTTTGGGTGGGAAATACTCAGTACCAACACCAGGCAATTGCCACCTCAAAATCCAGCTCTAAAAGTGCCTCTGGTTTTGTGCCTGGATTTTAATTTTGGGTGGGAAATACTCGGAACCAACACCAGGCAGTTGCCACCTCAAAATCCAGCTCCTAAAGTAATCTGTGGTTTTGTGCCTCGATTTTAATTTTGGGTGGGAATCACTCAGAACCCACACCAGGCAATTGTCACCTCAAAATCCCACTCCAAAACTGCCTCTGGTTTTGTGCTTACATTTTAATTTTGGGTGGGAATCACTCAGAACCAACACCAGCCAATTGCCACCTCAAAATCCAGCTCTGAAAGTGCCTCTTCACCCTCCCTGTCCCCAGCCAGACAATCGATTTAATATTTCTCCTCCCCTGACTGCTCAGAACCTGTTTGGCACCGAAGCCGTGCAGCAGAGAAGTGAAGAACTGTGTCAGAAAAAATGTAACAAATATAAATAATCCTCCCAAGCCACTCTCAAAGCACAGGCAGCCCTTTGTGAGGGCGACTTGTATTTTGGTGTTTATTAGCTTTGCTTTGAAGTTCCCCTCTAAACACCTTGCTGGAGCAGGAAATTTATCCTCAGCTCACCCTTGGCAAGGCCAGGACTGTTATTAACCCTTCTGCCAGGTGGAAAAATGGGATGACAGAGACATGAGGTGACCCTGTGACAACCACGCTGCTCCCAGCCCCGTGAGGTGACCACAGGCCCTGTCCTCATTTTCCAGGATGAAAAAAAACAGCAGGAAGGTCCTTCCCAATCCTCATTTTCCAGGAGGAAAAAGAACAGCACCAAGGTCCTTCCCAATGCTCATTTTCCAGGATGAAACAGAGCAGCAGGAAGGACCTTCCCAGTCCTCATTTTCCAGGAGGAAAAAGAGCAGCAGGAAGGTGTTTGGGAGCTGCTTTGGCCACAAATCTTGATGGAAATCCCTCCAAATTCCAGCTGCTGAAGGAAAACCTTGGCACAGAGCTCACATGAGGTGGAACCTCAGCTGTCGTCCCCTCAGAGTGTCCTTTTTCCTTTTTCTAGGAGGAAAAAGATCAGCAGGAAGGTCCTTCCCAATCCTCAATTTTCCAGGAGGAGAAAGAGCAGCACCAAGGTCCTTCTCAACCCTCATTTTCCAGGAGGAAAAAGAGCAGCAGGAAGGTCCTTCCCAATGCTCATTTTCCAGGAGGAGAAAGAGCAGCACCAAGGTCCTTCTCAACCCTCATTTTCCAGGAGGAAAAAGAGCAGCAGGAAGGTCCTTCCCAGTCCCCATTTTCCAGGAGGAAACAGAGCAGCAGGAAGGTTTTTGGGAGCTGCTTTGGCCACAAATCTTGATGGGAATCCCTCAAAATTCCAGCTGCTGAGGAAGGCCTTGGCACAGAGCTCACACGAGGTGGAACCCCAACCTACTTCCCCTCAGAGTCTCCTTTTTCCTTTTTCTAGGATGAAAAAGAGCAACAGGAAGGTCCTTCCCAATCCTCAATTTTCCAGAATGAAAACGAGCAGCAGGAAGAAAAAGAGCAGCAGGAAAATATTTTGGAGCTTCTGTGGCCACAAAGTGCCACAAATCTTGATGGAAATCCCTCCAAATTCCTGGTGCTGAAGGAAAACCTTGGAAGACAGAGCTCACACGAGGTGGAACCACAGCCTTCTTCCCCTCAGAGTGTCCCCAGAGTTTTTTGACAAGGATCAATTAACAGAAAAAAGAAAAGCAACATTTTTTTCCCCTCTCAGATTGCGGTCTTTGGATGCTGGAATAAACAGGACATGCAGCCAGCTTGGCTAAACCACAAGATTTGGGGGTTAAAAAGCCCCCAAAATATTTAAAATATTTAAAAAAAAATATTATCCCTTCCAAATTCTGCCTGAACGAGGTCAGAAGGATTTTAAATTTTATTTTTTGTTTAAATAGAATATTACACGGGGAGGGCAGGGCAAACATTGGCTCTTGGGAGTCTTTTACAGCAACATGAAAGTGCTTCCCCTCTTAATGGCAGGGAAATGCAGTTTTATGGACTGTGAGAGGCTGCTCAGAGCTCAGCCTTGGCCTCCAGCCAAGGTTTGGGCTTGGGGAGGTGGAAATGACAGCAAAAAAGGCCTTGGCAGCCCCTGCTTGGGTGGGGAGTGGTGGCTGGGAATGGTGGCTCACTCTGGGATGAGCAGGTGCAGGAAAAGAAGGAATTTTCCTTTGCCTTCCTTTGAAATTTTGAATTTTTGTTTAATTTTTTTGGATTTAGGGGGTTCATGTTCGCCCCACAAGAGTAAGCAGTGCTCCAGGTGCAGGAAAAGAAAGAAATTTCCTTTGTTTTCCTTTGAAATTTTGAATTTTTGTTTAGTTTTTCTTTTATTTAGAGGACTCATTTGGCCCCACAAGAGTGATAGCAGCACTCCAGGGGCAGGAAAAGAAAGAAATTTCCTTTTGAAACTTGGAATTTTCCTTCAATTTTTTGGATTAGAGGGATTCCTATTGGCCTCACCCACAAGAATTACAGCAGCGCTCCAGGGGCAGGAAAAGAAAGAAATTTTCTTAACCTTCCTCTTAAATTTGAATTTTCCTTTAATTTTTCAATTAAAGGCATTGGCATTGGCCCCACAAGAGTGACAGCAGTGCTCCAGGTGCAGGAAATGAATAAAGTTTCCTCCATCTTCCTTTAAAATTTTGGATTTTCCTTTAATTTTTTGGATTAGGGGGATTCACATTGGCCCCACAAGAGTAACAGCAGCACTCCAGGGGCAGGAAAAGAAAGAAATTTCCTTTGCCTTCCTTTGAAATTTTGAATTTTTGTTTAATTTTTTTTTGGATTTAGGGGATTCACATTGGCCCCACAAGAGTGAGAGCAGTGCTCCAGGTGCAGGGAAAGAAATTTCCTCCACCTTCCTTTGAAATTTTGAATTTTCCTTTAATTTTTCAATTAAAGGGATTGACATTGGCCCTTCAAGAGCGACAGCAGCGCTCCAGGTGCAGAAAAGAAACAAATTTCCTTTGCTTTTCTTTTAAATTTGGAATTTTCCTTTAATTTTTTGGATTAGAGGGATTCACATTGGCCTCACAAGGATGAGAGCAGTGCTCCAGGTGCAGGAAAAGAAACAAATTTCCTCCACCTTCCTTGCAAATTTTGAATTTTCCTTTACTTTTTCAATTAAAGGGATTGACATTGGCCCCACAAGGAGAAGAGCAGAGCTCCAGGTCCAGGAAAAGAAGGAAAGTTTAATTAAGCTGAGCTTTTCTCCCTGAATTCCTCCCCTTCTCTCCTCTACCCGCTCTGCTTTTCCCGTCTGGAAAAGAAAATTTCACACCCAAAAAGTGGATTATTCCCAGAAAAATGCAGTGCCTGGCCAGGCTCTACCAGGGCAAGGAGGGAATTTAAAGAAACCTCTCTGGTTTGGAGGCACTTTGGACCTCAATCCAAGCATCTCCTCTTTCCAGGGCAGGTTTAATTCAGAATTTTGGGCTGGTTTTATTCAGGATTTTGGCCTGGTTTTATTTAGGGTTTTGTGTTGGTTTTATTCAGGGTTTTGGGCCAGTTTTATTCAGGATTTTGGGCCGGTTTTATTCAGGATTTTGGGCTGGTTTTATTCAGGGTTTTGGGCTGGTTTTACTCAGGATTTAGGCCTGGTTATATTCAGAATTTTGGGCTGGTTTTATTTGGTATTTTGAGCTGGTTTTATTCAGAGTTTTGGGCTGGTTTTATTCAGGATTTTGGGCTGGTTTTATTCAGGATTTTGGGAAGGTTTTATTCCAGTTTTTGAGCTGGTTTTATTCAGAGTTTTGGGCTGGTTTTATTCAGGATTTTGGGCCAGTTTTATTCAGGGTTTTGGGCCGGTTTTATTCAGAATTTTGGCCTGGTTTTATTCAGGGTTTTGGGAAGGTTTTATTCCAGTTTTTGAGCTGGTTTTATTCAGAGTTTTGGGCTGGTTTTATTCAGGATTTTGGGCTGGTTTTATTCAGGATTTTGGCCTGGTTTCATTCAGGATTTTGGGCTGGTTTTATTCCGTGTTTTGGGCTGGTTTTATTCAGGATTTTTGGCCGGTTTAATTCAGGATTTTGGGATGGCTTTATTCAGAGTTTTGGGCGGGTTTTATTCAGAGTTTTGGGCTGGTTTTATTCAGAGTTTTGGGCTGGTTTTATTCAGGATTTTGGGCTGGCTCAGCTTTAGCGGTTTAGAAAATCACCAAAATTCCTTTTCCCCCCAGATAATAAAGTGCTGACCATTGTTCTGTGCCTTGGGGCTAAAACTACTGCAATTATTTTGTACAATGATGTACCATCCTAGGAAGTGAACACAAGCTGAGTAATGCAAAAAATTAATATATTCTTATAAAAAAAATTAATTTCTCCCCCATGGAAGTGCTCAGGGACAGGGCTTGGAGCCACCTGGGATGGTGGGAGATGTCACTGCAGGACAGGGCTGGAACCAGATGAGCTTGAAGGTCCCTCCCAACCTAATTCTGTGATTCTATTAATTAAAATATAATGCTTCCATATTATTACCAAGCTGGGAAATGCTTTAAAACCCACTATAACTGCAAAAAAAAATCAGATTTATTTTACTGACAATGCCTAAACATTTTTTTCCTACGTGCCAGGTATTCCAGAAATCAAATTCTTTGCCCATCCTTTTTCCCTGATCTCCTCTCTGCACATCAGAAGGCTCAGAGCTCACCAACCTCTTGCAAATTGTTAAAAAATCATGTAAAAACACTCTAAAAGCAAAATTAAACCCCCTGTAGGATATTTTCTGTTTCCTCAGTGCCAAATATGGGGGGAGAACAAAAAAGGCAGGCAGAATTTCAGGGAAATTCATCAGAATTCCATCTTTTTTTTTAGTTTTGTTTTTGTTTTTTGACAGCACAAGCCTCAATCCCAGACAGGAGGAACTTTGTGACAGACAGGAGATCACCCCAAAATTTGTAATTAGCAGCAGGAGCAGCGTTTGGTGCTGGGAAATTTGAGAATGAGGCTGATCCAGAGCAGCTCTGGGACACTGGGAATCCCTTCCAGGTGAATTCTCCCATCAGCTCCCCAGCAAACTCCTCCTATCTGGAAAAATCTGCTCCTCACTGGGAATAACTGCACAAGAAATCATGTTTAAGGTACAATCCTACACTGAGAATTTAATTTTTCCACCAAGTGATCCAATTTTTCTGTGTGCAGGATTTACTGATTCCTGGAGGAAACCCCAGGGAGATTCTTGCACCTCCTTTGGGAATTCTGGAATTTTTTTCCGACGTGTTTTAACAGAAATTCAACAATATTTTGACAATTTTTTTTTTTTTTTTGCTTAGCTCTTCTTAATTTTAAAATCAGCACTTTTTGGAAAAAACACAGAGATATTTTAGGCAGAGGAAAATTTGAAAAAGAAGGAATTCTGTCCCAGGACAAACCAGAGCAGGTGGGAGAGTCCAGATCGAAACCCTCTTTCTTGATAGATTCTAAAAATGAACTTCAGCTCCCAGAATCCCAGAATTTTCAGGATGGGAAGAGGAAAACTCAGGGAGCTTCCTTCCACCTCCTTTGGAAGTTCTGGAATTTTTCCCTGTGTTTTTTAACAGTAATTAAACAATATTTTGACAAGATATTTTTGCTTAGCTCTTCTTTTTTAAAGAATTAAAACATTATTTTAGATTTTTTTTTGTCTCAACACAAATATTTTAGGTAGAGGAAAATTTGAAAAAGAAGGAATTCTGTCTCAGGACAAACCAGAGCAGGTGGGAGAGTCCAGATCAAGACCTTCTTGCCTGACGGATTCTAAAAATGGACTTCAGCTCCCAAAATCCCAAAATTTTCAAGCACCTCTGGAGCTCCCCCAGTCCAAGCAGGGTCACCTGGAGCAGGTGACACAGGGACACATCCAGGTGGCTTTGGGCTCCCAATTTCCAGTTTTTCTGCCCTAATTTCAGGCTGGGAGCTCTTTCCATCACTGACACTCAGCTCAGTTGTGCCAGGGGAGCTCCAGGGGGAACATTCCCAGGAAAAAGGACAAGGGGAGGCTCTGCTTTCCCTCTCTCCACAGAGTCCTCCAAGCTGGGATTTTCCAGCTCTTTCCCTCCTCCTGATGAACACAGAAAATCCTCAGGTCCACCCCGAGCTCCCAAATCCAGGAAAAGCCATCCTGACACATTTTCGAGGGAATTTTCCCTCCTCTTCCCCAGCTCTCCTGGTGAGGCCCGTGAGGTACAACCAGCAAAGCACAGGTGCCTTTCCACCAAAACCACAATTGTTTTGTGTGGATCCACCTGAGCTTCTGCTGAATCTGTGCCCTGTCTCTTGTGGAAGTGTAATTATTCCCTGGAATTAACCCCAGGAATTAGGTCATGGCAGCAAAGTCAAAGCCAGGGAGCGTTTGGGGTTTGGAGGAAGAAGCCGATCAAGAAAGTTAAATTAGTTTGCAAAATCCCAGCTTTGCTTCCTTTTCCATTTCCCCCTTCTCAACCTCTAAAACCCCAAGGCCCCGACAATGTTTGAATGAGTCCCAAGGCAAGCACTGCTTTGCCAAAAGCCTCTTTTGTCTCTCTCTGGTTTGCATCTCCCCAGAGAGCCCCAGGAATCCCCTCTGGCCACGGCAGAGCTGGAGGTTGGTCTGGAACAGAAGGTGCAGCACGAGGTCCAAGCAGCCAAGCACCCGCTCAGGGAGCAACCAAGGAAAAGAAAATAAAATACAGGCACAGAGGGAATAAAATGCAAGAGAAAGCTGGTGAAAACACCATCATGGAATCACAGAATGGCCTGAAATTCAGCTCCTGGCCCTGCCCAGACCACCAAAATCCCAGCCTGGGCATCCCTGGGAGAAATTTCCATTTCTCCTGGAGCTCTGGCAGCCTCGGGGCCGTACCCATTCCCTGGGGAGCCTGGGCAGTGCCCAGCACCCTCTGGGGGAAGAACTTTTCCCTAAAATCCATCCCAAATCCCTGCTGGCCCAGCTCCAGCAGGATCCTGTCCCTGGCCCAGGTGAGCTCTGCCCTCTGTGCCCTCTGCTCCAGCTGGATCAACCCAGTGCCCTCAGCCCCTCCTTGGCTCCTCCAGGCCCTTGGGACACTCTCCCAGAGCTTCAGATCTTTTACTGAGCCACCCAAAAGTCCCTCAGGACTCGAGGTCCAAGAGCAGCCCTTGGGAAAGGTTCTGTTTCTGCTGGAACCTCATTCAGGCACCTCAATCCCATTTCTGGACCCACCTCCCTCATCCTGAGCAGGAAAAGCGAGGGCTGAGGACTTTTGTCACCTCTGCAGTGACTCCAACCAGGGCAGGGGTTGTACAAACATCAGAGGAGCTGCTCAGAACATTTCACCACAGGAACATTTCATCAGGAACATCTGCAGGCTGTGAAAGGTGCCCATCACTCACCCTCAGACAGGGACCTGCAGCTTAAAGCTCAGGTCCTGTGGCTCAGTGTTTATGTAAACCAGGGGAATTTGGCAACACCAAATTAAATTTACTCCCTGTGGCTGCTGCCTGCTCAGACTTTGACCACTTGGAGCTTTGCTCCTGCTCAAGAAAAGAGTGTAAAATGGGGCTGCACCTTCCCTGGAACTAAAGCCCTTTGCTTTTACCAAACCCAGTTGCCACAAAATGGTTGAAAATCCCCGTTTTTCCCCAGAAATGAGTTAGACTATTTTAATCTCTCAGTTCCTCCTCTGGACTAACGCTCCGCTGTGAACTCATAAATTTCACGTGCTTCTGCCTGGCCTTTATTTTAACTTCTGGAACCCTTTTTTTTATTTTTCTTTTTGCTTCCCTGATTTTCTCTCTGCAGCTGCAGGGAGATATAGTGAGCTACTGTGGAGCCCTCTGAAAGCAGGGCCTCTGAGAACTTTCCAAACTGGATACAAGCAGGTTATTCTTTGCCTTGTTTTCCTTGGCTTGGCCCGAGCGGCGCGGGGTGAGTCAAACTGGATTAACTTTCAAGAGGGAAGTGGTGTGGTCAACCCAAACTGTTTGTGGTGAGATTGGGCAGATACGTGGGGCAGGTAATGAGGAACAGCCCGTGGTGCTGGCTGCAGGGAGGAATCAGACAAACAGAACCCTTAATAATTAAATCAACACCGTCCCATAAAATGTTTTTTTTTGGTTGTTTTTGTTTTTTGGTTTTTTTCCCTGCGGGGTTGTGACACAGCCTGGCTTTTCTGGACTGGTCAGCCCCAAAAAGTGGCCTGGTGGATGTGGGGTTTGATGGGCTCGAGCTCCAAACTCAAAGGAAAAATGAAGGAACAAAGGTCAGGCACTATTAAAAAAAAATAAAATAAAACGTCTCCGTGTTTTGTTTATGACTGGGTAAATTCCTTCTGGTGTCTCCTCCCATTTTTACATGCTGTTCCTGAGCTGTTCCCTGATTAAGGAAGGCAGGGAAGATGTTTCCATCTCTTTAGGATGTGTTTAAGGGATTTATGAGCACGTCGTGTCCTTGCAGGCCAGACAGCCCCTGCCCTGATGATTCCCAAGCCGAGCTGAGATGGCCTCGCATGGAATCATGGAATGGTTTGGCTTGGGAGGGACCTTAAAGATCCCAGTCATGGGCAGGGACACCTTCGACTATCTCCGATTATTCCAGTCTGGCCTTGGACACTTCCAGAGATCCAGGGGCAGCCACAGCTTCTATTCCAGAACCTCCCAAATTCCTGCCCAAAATCCCATCTAACCCTGCCCTCCTTCACTTAAAGCCATTCCCTGTGTCCTGTCCCTCCGTCCCTTGTGAAAAATCCCCGTCCAGCTCTCCTGGAGCCCCTTAAGAACACAATTCTCTCCCAAGATTTCTCTCCCTCACTCTCTGCACACCCTCACACATCACAGATATCTGAGATTTCTCCTGAACACTGGGAGAAAATGCATTTCCTCATTGCAATTCCCAGAGAGCAGGAGCACAAATGGAGACACGGAGCAAAAGTAAAGCCTTTTCTCCATGAATGACAAAGGATGAAGGAAAAGCTTTTTGTGGGGGCCTGCAAGGAAGGACTTCTCCAGCTGATAACCCAGGGCAGGCAAAGCTGGAGAAACCACAGTGCAGGTGGTTTTTCCCTCTTTCCAGTTGTATTTCAAGGAGAAAACAGGGGCTTTTCACTGAAAATACTGCACAGTTTCCTCCAGTCTTTCCATTAAGGATGAAGGAAAAGTTTGCAGTGTTTTTGTGTGGGCCTGCAAGGAAGGACTTCTCCAGCTGATAACCCAGGGCAGGTAAAGCTGGAGGAACCACAGTGCAGGTGGATTTTCCCTCTTTCCAGTTTTATTTCAAGGACAAAATAGGAGCTGTTCACTGAAAATGAACACAATTCCTTCAGTCTTTCCCTTAAAGATGAAGGAAAAGCTTGCAGTGTTTTTGTGTGGGCCTGCAAGGAAGGACTTCTCCATCTGGAGGAACCACAGTGCAGGTGGATTTTCATTCTTTCCAGTTTTATTTCAAGGAGAAAACAGGGGCTGTTCACTGAAAATACTGCACAGTTTTCTCCAGTCTTTCCCTTAAGGAAGAAGGAAAAGCTTGCAGTCCTTTTTTTGTGGGCCTGCAAAGAAGGATTTCTCCATCTGGAGGAACCACAGTGCAGGTGGATTTTCCCTCTTTCCAGTTTTATTGCAAGGATAAAATAGGAGCTGTTCACTGAAAATGAGCACAATTCCTTCAGTCTTTCCCTTAAGGATGAAGGAAAAGCTTGCCGTGTTTTTATGGGGGCCTGCAAGGAAGGACTTCTCAATCTGGAGGAACCACAGTGCAGGTGGATTTTCCCTGTTTCGAGTTTTATTTCAAGGAGAAAACAGGGCCTGTTCACTGAAATTCTGAAGTTTTCTCCAGTCTTTCCCTTAAGGATGAAGGAAACATTTGCAGTCCTTTTTTTTGTGGGCCTGCAAGGAAGGACTTCTCCATCTGGAGGAACCACAGTGCAGGAGGATTTTCCCTCTTTCCAGTTTTATTTCAAGGAGAAAACAGGGGCTGTTCACTGAAAACGCTGCACAGCTTCCTCCAGTCTTTCCCTGACACAGAGTTTGTTTTGGGGAATTTGGAAATAAGGAATCTCCTCCTAAACTGAGCCTTCAGAAAAGTTCCTGCACTGCCAAAATCAGAAGTGCCTGAGCTCTCAGTGATGGGTGAAAGTTTCCCTCTCCCATGAGGAGCTGAGGAAGAGGAGGCTCTGTCCCACCTCCTGTGGACACCTGGCTGAAGGGATCAGGTCACAGAGGGAAGGAAAATTCCAAAGGGAAAATTCCCATCTCCCAATCCTGAGGGATTGATGCTCCCACAGCCCAGCTTTTCCAGCAAAGCTCCTTCTGGGAAGGGAAAAGGCAAAATAATTCCCTAAAACCCACAAGAGGCATCTCCACTGCAGGATCCAGCTCCAGGCCTGTGCTTTCCCAGCCCAAGCATTGCTTCAAAACCCTTTTTTCCCCTCTCATATTTTCCTATTCCTATGGAAAATGTTCCCTTTCTAAAAGATTTTCATCTCATTCACTGATTTTTAACAGCTACAAAACCTTTGTGCTGAGTGCAGTTGGCAGGACAAAGTCAGGCCTAATGAAATAAATTCAGAAATAATCTGCTTTTACCTGATCCTGGTTTTGTCACAGGATTTCAGCAGAGAGAGATCAAGGAGGGTCACCAGGATGATTAGACTGAAAATCACCAATATTCAAGAGGGGTGGAAAAAGATCTGTGTGGGATGAAGTGACTGAGAAGTGGAGCTGAAATCATTTCCACAGGACTGAGCCAGGCCTAACTTCATTCCTAACCCACAGTGCAGCAGCTCTGGCTTCCCGTGTCCCTGATTTATCAAAATAAAGAGCTTTTCCTGTCAATATTTCTGTGCTTCATTTTTCAAAAATCCAAATAATTTGGGAATCAATTCTAGAGGAGCTCCTGCACTCCCAGAAAAGCAGTGTTGTCACCAGGTTTCCTGCTCCATGTATTTGAAATAAATAAATTACCAATTCCCTGCCCCAAAAAAACCCTCACTTCACCCAATTTCAGCTCTCCTGACTCAACAGTGAGACTGATAAAAACCAGGGAAAATAATCCCATTCCATGTGGAAAAGGAGTGGAAATCCTCGAGGATGTGAGGGTTAAAAACCCACTGAGGTCCAGCTTATTGAGAGGACATGAAGGATCCTCCCCATCTCTGCTCTGCCAGGAATTCCTATAAATTTAATAATCCTTTGCACTGCCAACCAGTTAAATTCCATAAATCCATAAAGGGGCTACAAAAAGGCCAGAAAGGGATTTTCAGCAGGGTATGGAGTGTCAGGAAAAGGGGGAATGGCTTTAAAGTGACAGAGAGCAGGGTTAGGTGGGATATGAGGAAGAGCAGCTTACGAGTGGCTGGAAGAGAGCCATGAAATAATCACATTTCACTTTTATCTCCAGACACAAGGCCTTGAAACTAAGAATTCCTCTATTTCCTTAAGGAGATCTGTTAGAATTCAAAGATGCATAAATTTTATTCAAAATTAAAAAAAAAAAATAAAAATGGAAGCATATATTGAAAAAGATTTTTTACAGAATTAATATCATGGAATGGTTTGGGTTGGGAGGGATTTTAAGGATCACCCAGTGCCACCCCTGCCATGGCAGGACATCTCCCACTGTCCCAGGCTGCTCCAGCCCCAATGTCCAACCTGGCCTT
>JAHLSL010000075.1:625334-637097 GCA_025920805.1 Petroica traversi
GCTGGGGCTGCCCCTGGATCCCTGGCAGTGCCCAAGGCCAGGCTGGATGTGGCTCTGAGCAGCTGGGACAGGGAAAATTGTCCCTGCCCATGCCAGGGGTGTTGGAACGAGGTGATCTTTACATTCCCTTCCTTCCCAAACCATTCCATGACTCCACGGCACCACTCAGGAGCTGGGAACAAACCCTCTCCATACCCTGGGCACAGGGAAAGCCTGGAATTCCCTGTGGATTCCCTGGAAGAACAACACCCTCCCTGCCCAGGGAAGGCAAGGAGCGCTTCCATGGCCACCTGGGACATTCCAGCAGTCAGGAATTCCACCTGCAACCGATCAACCCCAACCTGAGCATTTCCCCAGCAGCTCTGGGGCTGTTCCCTCAGAGCTGAATTGTTTGGAGCGAGGAATCCCAGAGCTGCCATCCCACTAATGCAGCTCCCATCGATCCCGGAGCTTGGAGCAGCCCCGGGGTCACTCATGGATACCCAGGGAGGGGGAAAACGCTGCCATTTCCAGCCTGAAACCTTTCAGCTTCCACCCGAGACAGCCCCGTGGCCTTGGAGGGGAGCAGGGCTTGGTGTTTAAAGCCCAGGCTGTGGAAATTCCAGGGTTTTCCCAAAGCTTTTCCTCCCTAAATTTTTGGAGACCTCGCGGAAAGCTCTGCTGGCTCCCAGCCTTCCAGGCAGCTCCTTCCCTCTCCAGTGCCTCCTCCCTTCCCATCCCTGAACCTACACAGTTTCAGTGGGAAAAGCCTGCAGGAATTTAGGATTTTTCCTGATATCCCTTTTTTTTAGATCCGCAAAATCTGTCCCAGTGCTCAAAGTTTGCCCGGAATTCCCACCCTGTGCCCGGAGGCTGCAGCTCTCCAAGGGCACTCCCAGGAAAATCATCCAGAGAAGGAGGAAAAAGGACAGAGATGGAGGGAATAAGGATTTGGAAAGGCTGAGAAAGCTGTGAATTATAAGGTGGGGAACACCCCTGGGGAAGCAGGATGGGGTTGAAAAAGTTGGAGAGGCCTTAAGATGATAAAAATTTTTTTAAAAAGTCTATTTTTAATATCTTTTTTTCCTGCTCCTAAAGGGTTTTTGGAAGGAACAGAGGCTGATTCAGCCGGGTGAGGGTTTATGCACATGACTGTGCTGGAAAAGGCTCTCTTGACAGCGATTGTGAGCCGCTGATTTGCAGCATCCTCGCTCCTGCTCGAGTTCTCTGGCCAGCCCTGAGCCTGATTTATCTCCCAGCAGGATTTGATTTTGGGGGCAAAACAGCTGCTCTGATTGGAGTTGGGATAAGAGGACACACACACCCCCCCCCAAAAAAAAAAAATCAATATATTTTGACTAGAACTCCAGCAGTTCTGAAGGGGCGGCACCAAAAAACAAACAGCAAAATAAAAACAAATTAAAAAAAAATAATAAAACCAAGGAGAAAAAAGCTGCAGGGCAAACAGACCTCTCAAAACTATGTAACCTTTTCATCTAGAGAGGTACTTTGTTTTCCCTAAACAACATTCTGGGAAGCCCTTTTATCAGGAAAAGAAAAAAAAATTTGGGAAAACGCTCTGAGGACGGCGTCTGCCTCTGCAAAAATATCCAAAGGGAGCTGTGCAGAACCAAAAAATAGATTTATTGTTATTGGACTGAGGGCAGCGCTTCAGCACTTGGCATGGCCCCTGTTTACAGCAGGAATGCTCCCGGAGACAGGAAGTTCTCCCAGGCCTCTGCCATTATTTCTCTCCTGTTGACGTGTTCCGAGCGGGAGTTTATTCCCCCTCGATTAAATTTTTGGGAATGAGGCAGAGCGGGGTTTTTGGGAGCTGGAAGAGCCACTGCAGCAAGCTCAGGCTCGACCCACAGGGTGGTTTTTGGGGAGTTCAACCCCCAAAAGGGGCAGCATCATCTGTGGGATTAATTTCACAATTGGGGATTCCCAAATCCGGCTGCTCGGCGTGAGGCAGCAACTCAGGCACTGGGAAAACTTCTCCCCTCCTGTCCTCTTGCCACTGCATCCCTGCTGAGTTTCCATCTCCTTAGAGGGCTGGATTTGGAGCTCAGCCTCATCCCACAGGGTGTTTTTTGGGAGTTCAACACCTGTGAGGAGCAGCATCATCTGTGGGGTGAATTCCACAATCGGGGATTCCCAAATTTGACTGTTCAGAGTAAGGGAGCACCTCAGGCCCTGGGAAAAGCTTTTCCTCTCCCCTTTTCCTGCCACTGCATCCCTGCTGAGTTTCCATCCCTTTGGAAGGCTGGATTTGCTTCCCAGCTTCATCCCACAGGGTGATTTTTGGGAATTGAACCCCTGCATGGAGCAGAATCATCTGTAGGGTTGATTCCACAACCGGGGATTCCCAAATCCGGCTGCTCAGAGCAACCAAAGTCACCTCGGGCCCTGGAGAAAGCTTCTCCCCTCCTGTCCTCTTTCCACTACGTCCCTGCTGAGTTTCCATCCCCTTGGAGGGCTGGATTTGCCACTCAGCCTCATCCCACAGGGAGTTTTTTGGGAGTTCAACACCTGTGAGGAGCAGCATCATCTGTGGGGTGAATTCCACAATCAGGGATTCCCAAATCCGACTGCTCGGAGCAAGCCCAAGGCACCTCAGGCACTGGGAAAGGATTTTCCCTTCTTCTGCCACTGCATCCCTGCTGAGTTTCCATCCCCTTAGAGGGCTGGATTTGCTGCTCAGCCTCATCCCACAGGGTGTTTTTTGGGAGTCCAACCCCTGCATGGAGCAGAATCATCTGTGGGATTAATTCCAAAATCAGAGATTCCCAAATCCGGCTGCTCAGAACAACCAAAGTCACCTCGGGCCCTGGGAAAAGCTTTTCCTCTCTTTTCCATTACACCCCTGCTGAGTTTCCATCCCCTTGGAGGGCTGGGTTTGCTCCTCAGCCTCACTGGGATTGCACGGAAATCTCAAATTAACGACATAACCAAGCCACCCTAAATCCCTCAAAAATAAAATTATCGCTCCTGGCCTCTGGTTTTAGGGGAAAATTCAGAGCAGAACGGAGAGAGAAGAACCCTTGGAGAAAAGTCATGGAAGACGAGCCTCTCACACGCCCAGGGCACAGCCCCTTCCTTTCACTGAGTCATGAAATCATGGAATGGTTTGGGATTGGAAGGAGCATTAAGGATCATCCAGTTCCATGGGCAGGGACACTTCCACAATCCCAACCTGGCCTTGGGCACTGCCAGGGATCCAGGGGCAGCCCCAGCAAATCTGGGAATTCCAGCCCAGCCCCTCCCCACCCTCCCAGGGAAGAATTTCTTCCCAATATCCAAAGAAAATTCCCATTCCCTTCCGCATCCTTCAAGTGCCACATCCTTACCAATCCAAACTCAAAGTAAATATTTTGTTTGTAACTCTATTGACCCTTTTTTCCCCCAATTGGGTCCTGTTGGATTTTTTCTGTTTTCATCCCATCTGGCAGACTCTGATTGTGACTCCAGGATCTGATCCCACGTCCCCTGCAGCAATCCAAAGGCTTGGATCAGAACCTGGACGCCTCCTTAATACTGGTTTTACGACCCTGCTGAAGGGCAGCATCCTCTGTTTTGCACATTCTTCCATAATTTTCGAGGGCATTTCAGTCAAAAAAATAAAATCAGTTTCAACCGAGTGCTCAAATAACGCAGAAGGAGCAAAATCCTGGCTTGGGAAGAGCAATAAAAATAATTGGATTTGGAATCCTGGCCAGTCATTTTCGGAGTTTGAGATTTTGTTTTAGACTGATTTTTTCCCCCCTCGGAATGATATCCAGAAGGAAGAGTCCTGTGCTCGGTAACATCTCTCGTGTTTTACAAAGCTACACCTGCTTTGGATCCATGGAAATGGAAAAATCCCACACAATTTACTCCGGTTCCTCCAGTCCTGAGGAAACACACGCATGGATTTAATTTTCCATCTTTTCCAAGGTTTTAAAACCATCCTGGAGCTCCAGCTCGCAGGTTCAGATTGAGATCTCCTGCAGCAAGCCAAGACACTTCTCCATTAGCTACTCTTGGGCTAACCCATTAATAATCGTTTTCATCTGGAAAACATGTTTATTTGTTGGGATTTTTGGAATCTTACGTCCTCCCAGGAAGATAGGAACCGGGATTAATGATCCCATGAGGAAAATATGCCGCGTTCCCCGAGCCACGGAGCTCTCCCTCTCCAAAATAACTATTTATTCTTAATTTTAGCCAATGAGCTTCTACCGTGTCAGGCTTTTTGCATCAGATCCATTTCATCAGAGGGACCTCAACCGGTTCTTTATCCACTAAAAAAGCAGGGATACGCAGCAGCAGGAGCGGCTGGGAGCTCGGAACGTTCGCGAGCGGAGGGCGAAAAAAATCAAGATTAATTTGGTTTTAAGCAGCTAATCAGGCCGAGGTGGGGGAGGCCGAGATTGGCTGGAGCTTTAAAAGGACATTTTTCTTCCCGAAATGACTCGGTGGGGCTCCCGAGCCAGACGGGCAGGTTTGCCCAGTAGCATTCTCCAACTGGGCTGAGGAATCGGAGCCCTGGAGCCCAGCCAAATCCAATGGAAATCTTGTTGGCTGAGGGGAAAAAAAAGCCAAATTTCTTTCCTACCACGTCTCCAGGTTTTGGGTGACCTGTGACGGTCTCACTCTTGTTGTGGGTGTGAAGGAAATCAAATATTTTGGGTTTTAATCCTGAACAAGGATCAGAAACACGGGGTGAACTCTGAGCGTTGGACACGGGACGAGGCTGGAACTTTGGCTGATTTTTGGTGCCAGATATTGATGAGGGGAAATCAACTCCCCACATCAGCGGGATTTGCTGTGACCCTCCCAAAACCACGAGGAAAACGTGGAAAACAATGTTTGGCTTCGTGCTGGATTTAACGTTGGAATTCATGGAAGAAATGGAAGGAACTATTTATGAAGAGCGTCAAGAACGGGAATTTCCTCCTCGGAAGGGACGGAGCTGTGGCTGCCGAGGGGATTTTAATGGGGATTTTAAATCTGATGATCACCCTCAAAACCTGCTTCCCCACCAGGGATTTCAAGGAGGGGTTTTAAATCCCCTGCTGGACACAAGGAGCCCTGAACCAACGTGAACTCTCAGCCCCTGCTCGCACAACGCCCCTGGCACCGCGTTATCACCGGTGGCACTGAGCTGATCCCAGCTCAAATATTCCACGGCAAACAAAGTCGAGGCTCATTTCCCTGCAGCGAGGAATCAAAGGCAGCAGTGCCCTTTGAAGCAGCCACCTTCTGCTGCAGGCTTTGTGCAAATGCCACAGAACAGCAGCTCCGAAATCCCGCACAAAGGCAAACAGTCCCCGCCTTGGGAAAACAATCCCCTGGCGCGGGAGTAAACAAAAGCATCCATTAGTCACCGCCCCGAAGATGGGCAGGTGAGGATGATGAGGTTGGGAGGCTGACTAAGAGCACGCAGCCATCCCAAAATCTTAAAGGATCCCCCTCACCTGGGCATCACCCGGAGCGCCCAGCTCGCTGGCAGTGGAGCCTTCCCCATTCCCAATAAACAAGATTTGTTTTGTCCCGGCTGCTGGATTTTGACCTTGAGGCTCCCCCAGTTGCCTGTTATGATTTCCAGCCTCATTACCATGGCCGGGAACTGAACTACAGGTTTGTTTTTATGAGCTTCTCTAGCGCTCTGCCAGCTATTCATTTGAATCTCCCAAACAGTCAGCTCTGAATCATAATGCAAATTCCATTTACTGAAAAGGTGGTACCTTTAATATTCCAAATGACCACGTTTAATGACTGATACTTTTAGGCATTACAGCATCTCTCATGTTTTCAGTAAATGGATATAATTTGCTCTGCATTACCCTATTATTATTCCTCGCTGGCATTAACGAGGCGACGTTCTCAGCTCCGGGTGTTTTCCATTTGAAGACGGCCCAAACAACACAATTTTGAGAGGCAGCTGCCTCTGTACCTTCGGCTAAAAACGCTGCAGGACCCAGAGGGAAACTGGACGGGGATTTTAGCCCTAAAATGTAATTTAGTGCTGTGTTTCTGTGGCGTTTCGTGGCGGTGTTTGTGTTGGAAGGGTGTCCATGGGTGCTTTTCACTTCAAAGGTTGTTGTGTGTAATCAGGAGAACTTCCTCACTCTCCAGCCTGACACATCTCCCGTTTGGAATAAAATCCAGAACTGGGTCAGCTCTGGGACTCTCCTGAAAATCAGGAATCCCTGCATGGAGCCAGGACACGGCTCAGGTGTCACAGGGAGACAGAGGGAGGGGAAATCAGTCAGGAAATTGGTCAGGAGGAATCCCTGACTTCTGAGGGCCACCAAATGAAACCTCCTGAAGTTCAGGAGACCCTGCCCCATCCCTAAATTGTCCTGGAATAACACTGGAACACCCCAGTGCTCCATTCCCAATTTAAAGATGAACGAGACAGAAAAATACATAATAAACTACGAATTCACCCCGGAAATGTGATGGATTTTCATCCCTGACTTTAAAAGAGAGAGGCTGGTTGGAAATATGGAGGATTTTCACTCTCTGACCTTAAAAGGGAGAGGCTGCTCCTTCTCCTGAGCTTTCTCCAAGCCACAACTCGCTGGCTTCTCTTTGAGGGTTTGACTGAACCTCCCCGAAGTCCCCTCACCATTCCCTTGGTTTATTTTAAGTGCTTCTCTCAGAATTTTTGGGATTTGGGATTAAGGAGCAAAGTTTTAAGGGTCCTTCTGCTGATTTTTTTGGGGTGAAGTTTTGTGCACCTGCCCACTCACGGCCAACGCGTCAGGTGCTCTTTGCAGCTTCCTGGTATTTTTTAATGGGCCCAAATCTAAGCCAAGTTCAACTCTTATTTGTTATTTATGCTCCAAAAGCCTTTTTATTCCTACCACTAACGACTGGTTATGTCAGAGATAAATCAGATTTTAAACCCCTCTGTCCTGCCTGAACTTTGCCAGAACTGTTGCATTTTGAAAGAGGAAAAACAGTCAGAAAAAGAGCCCTCAGGAACCCACGAAATTTTCAGATCAGTGTGGGAATTATTTTTACTTTTATCTCGGAGAGATTTTGCAGAGAGAGCTGGGGAGCCCCGAGATGACCACGAGCCTCTACGCAAGCTGAAAATTCTCATTATAAACTGAAAATCTGCCACTTAAACCTAACCACAGGTCCTACTGCGCTGCCTAAATTAGCAGGGGTGACTCCCAGAGTGGAATGTCACTCTCTGGGTAGCTTTTAAATTTTTTTTCAGTGGGATTTCACCATTAAAAAACCAGAGCGACACGGAACACGCGCCGGGAGAAAACACAGAAACCCACCCAGCTCATCCCGCGCTTTCAGAAACGACCTCCACCACATTTTCCACCATTCCCTGGTGGATACAAACATCCCCTGATGCCGGAATGATTTTTGTCTTTTCTTTATATCCCTTTTACACAGTTCTGTGTATATACAAGTATCAGAATGCACACTTGTAACCTTTTACTGAGTTCAGTGCTCAGTGCTCTGTGAGTGCCCTGCAGGCCCTGAAGAGCCCAGAGCTGCAGAGCCAGGGACACCAAACATTCTGCTGGCTCAGGAAGCCAAGGGCCCCTGGCAGGACAGATTCTGGAAAGTCGAGCTGAGCCCAGCCCAGCCCCAGCATTGGGCTCCCTTGTTGGATCTGGGCTGTGCAAAGTCTAGAACTGGTGTGTGTGACTGACGGGGGTGCATTTGCCACGCTGGCACCTGGGGGAAGTGGATGCACCAAACAGGACCCTGATTAAAACACCGAGGTAACGACCCCAACCCCTTTAACCGTGTCCGGCTTCATTTTATAACACCAGGAAAAGGCATCACCAGCACTGGGCTCCCTTGTTGGATCTGGGCTGTGGAAAGTCTAGAACTGGTGTGTGTGACTGACGGGGGTGCATTTTGCTGTCACCTGGGTGAAGTGGATGCATCAAACAGATTAAAATACTGAGGTAAAGACCCCCAAACCCTCTTAACCATGTCTGGCTGCGTTTTCCTAACACCAGGAAAAGGCATCCCCAGCATTGGGCTCCCTTGTTAGATCTGCTGATGTGGAAAGTCTAGAACTGGTGTGTGTGACTGACGGGGGTGCATTTGCCACGCTGTCACCTGGGTGAAGTGGATTTACCAAACAGGACCCTGATTAAAACACCGAGGTAATGATCCCAACCCCTTTAACCATGTCTGGCTTCATTTTCCTAACACCAGGAAAAGGCATCAGCCCAGCCCCACACCCAGAGGCCGAGCTGGAGCTGGGAACCCCCCGTACCTCTGCCGCTCCTGCCCACGAAGCGCAGGTCGTTGAACCGCGCCACCTGGTTCTTCATGGCGGCCGTGGCGTTCCGCAGCTCCGCCGAGTAATTCTCGTCATTCCCGGCCATCACCGTCACCAGGGTCCCGTCAGGGACGTCCCCCAGGGCCACCACCTGCAGCAGCGAGAGCACAACCCTCAGTTTTCTCCGTTTTGTTGGAAGGGAAACCACGCGGGAGAAGCCGCGGGGAAAATCGGGATGGGCCCAGCAGGTGTTGGGGGAAGAGGGGAAGAATTTTTTTTTTTTGCTGGGATGGGAATTCTCCTCTTCCCCAAAATGTTCTCTAATTCTCTCCCCTTATTTATTATCTAATCAAGAATTTGCAGTTCAATTATAAAATGATAGAATTTGAACAAATCCCACACACACAATGGGACGGCGGTGGTTGATTTGTTGCCGTGCTAAAACATTTTCCAAACTGGATAAAAAAATCCTCCTTATTTCCTGCAGGACCAGTGAACCTAAAATAGTGATTTTTTTTTAATATCAACATATTACCATAACTTCTTCAAAAGTAATCTCTTTTTTTTTACTCCTCATCCTGGATTTTTACCGTTTTAAACCTATTTTTTCCTATTTTTTTCCAGAAATTTTTCCTCCATTGATGCACCTCGGAAACGCCCGGCGTGACGCGAAATGAAAAACGATCTCAGATAAAAAACTCAGAAAATAAACTTCCCCAAAATCTCTGTAATTGTCACTAAATAAATCCAAGTAGCAGCGCTCGATGGTTTGATTTATGGCAGGAGCTTTTAACAGAGCTGCCCAAGCAGAAATCAGAGCAAGGCCCTGGAAAATCAGGCCTCAATCAAATGTTTAATCTCAATTTACTGAACAATTCCCTTTTTTTTTTCCCTTTAGGAGCATAAAGCAAATCATTTTCAGACCTCACCCTTGAGTGGATGGATGGAAATCATGACCTGAACTGAGAACTTTTCCCCTTTTCCCAAAATATTTGTGCTCCGTGGTGCCAGAATCCATCAAATATTTGGGAACACAGAAGTCATCGAGTTTTTGATGAGAGATTTAAGGATCTCCGAACTTAAATATTCTGATTTTTCTGCACTGTTCACACCGGTTCAACTGTGAAAAAATTCAATTTTTCTTGTATTTTATTGAATTCCCCAAGCAAATCCAACCTGCTGGAATTCCATGGATCTCTCTCCGTGTCCTCTGGCAAAAATCAGAGCTTGAATTATTTTCTCTGATTCTCTTTAGATCCCAATTCCGCAGCACCACCACAAAAATATAAAAAAACACCCCAAAACAAACCCAACCCCCACAAAAAACAGCCCAGAGACAAAAATCCAGCCTGTTTTTATTTCCTCTTTTGCCCTCTGGAAGAGGAACCGGCCCTCGTTGCCTCCTCTGAGTCGCAGCTCGAGATTTTTCCTTCCTCTTAACATTTTCTGACTTCACTCCAGGCTGTTTCAATTGGCTCAAGTCCGGCACAACCTGATTTTATTTCTCTTTTCTGACCTGTTTGCTCTTTAAAATCGGCATTGGCTGCTCCTTTCCTTCACCCAACCCCGATTTTTATTTTCCAGCTGCATCCACCTCCCAAAATTTGAGAGAATTCCCTGTTTTTAGGCCTTTTCCAGATTTTCTTCCACGGGAGGCTGAGTTTTTTCACTTCTGTGCTCTCCCTTTGCTCCCCCCTCACCCCGATTTTCACTTCCACATCCAGAGCTGAAATCTCTGGGTCAAAATTCCCTCTTTACGTCTCTGTTTCAACTTCCTCTTTCCCCGTTCCGATTTTTGGCCTTTTTGGTCTCCTCTCTGTGCTGTAATTTGGATTTTGGGCCTGCTCTCGGCCCGGCTTTTCCGATTTCCCTCATTTTGGCACCAATATTTCCCTGCTGGAAATGTTGGAGCTTGGAAATGGCCACAAAATCAGCAATTCAGCAAAATCTGCGATTCAGCATTCGGCTCTTAAAAATTCCTGCAAATTGATCCATCCATATCTATCATTGGAAAAAAAAAATAGGGAAAATCAGGGCATTACCCTGCCATGCAAATATTTAATTTAAAGGAATTGATGCCAGGATTTAAAGCTTTCCCAAAGTTTTCATGGATCCAGGACAGAAATATTTTAAAGCTTTCCAGTCCCAAACCTCAGTGATAAAAAAAAAAGTGAAGAAAATCTTAAGAATAATCAAAAAAACTGACCCAGCCCAGAAAAGAAACGACTTGAAAGTCCCAGACAAAAGGAACAGAAATACAAATATTGACATTAGAAAAAAGACTAAACAGATAAGCTGGGACTTGCTAGTGGAGTTATCAAGGACTTTGTTGTGCTTTTTACCTCTAAAAAATTCATATTTCCCGAGGAGCAAGAAGAAAATCGGGGTTGCAGGGCTGTGGGGTGTCTAAATTTACTTTTCCTGCATTAATTAATCCAAGTTGGCCTCTTAAATGAAGATTTGGGTTCTTAGCAGCACTTGGGCAATGAATTTAAATAATTACTTATTGGTTATTGTGAATTATTCTCAGAATAATTCTGATTATTCTCAGAATCGTTCTTAAATTGAGGAAAATCCCAATGGAAAGGGATCGTTTTGGTTCGAAATAACACCCTGATCCTGCAGGTTTTTTAGTGGATTTTTCTAAATGTGAGGAGAAAACTCCCTGCCTGTCCCTGTTTATTCCTACAATGAACAAAAGTAACAAATATTTGACAAAACCCAGCGCTTTTTCTCGGCTGCAAACAAAATATTTGGCAGCACAGAAATGACCTGATTTATTATTTTTATTTTTTTTTCTGGCCCAAACCATCCGAAAATTTATCCCTATTTTCAAAAAATACCTTTGCAAATCCTTAATATTTAGTAGAAAACCGCAAATTTTTTCAGGATTTATTTCAGGAGAGAGAATTTGGGGGCTGAAGATGAGGAACACTGAGCCCAGCAGGTGCCTCCCACCCACCCTTTATCGTCCTAATTCAACTTTTTCCTAATTTTCGGGTGGGTTTAATGAATTAATTTTATTTTTTTTATATCTCCTGGCTATTTTTAGGTGAAATTATCCCATTTTTCCGAACTCCTGGAGAAGCTGCACGGGTGAAACTGAGGTGGGGACAGTGGAGGGGAAGTGGCTTCGGGCACCTCTGAAACCCCCTGGAAATTTTCTTTTCCAGGAGGGAAATTTCCACCTCATTTCGGCATTCCCGAGGGGAGAGGGAAAAGCCACCTCTGCTGTCCTTCCTCCGGGCTGGGATCCCCCAGGAAAACCCGGGATTCTCCAGGAAAAAACCGGGATCCTCCAGGAAAAAACCGGGATTCCACAGGAAAAACCGGGATTCCACAGGAAAAAACCGGGATTCCACAGGAAAAAACCGGGATTCCACAGGAAAAAACCGGGATTCTCCAGGAAAAAAAACGGGATTCCCTAGGAAAAACCGGGATCCTCCAGGAAAAAAATAGGATCTTCCAGGAGAAAAACCGGGATCTTCCAGGAAAAGAACCCCGGGATCCTCCAGGAAAAGAACCCCGGGATC
>JAHLSL010000075.1:674479-689337 GCA_025920805.1 Petroica traversi
AGGAAAGGAAAGGAAAGGAAAGGAAAGGAAAGGAAAGGAAAGGAAAGAGGAGACATTTGGTTTGCAAGGAAACTCCAATAATTTGTGTATTTCTGAGAGTCCAGACCTCTGGTGGTGTTAAAAATAGCATGAAAGACATTCCCGGAGGAAAAAAAAAAGATTCCTGATGATTTTTGTTTGGGAGGAGGTGACATTCAAAACATTCCAGGTTTTGTAAAAGATGAGACATTCCTGAGGAAAACGTTCCAGGAGAGGATGGGGATTCACTGGCAGGGAGCAGAGCAGGAATGACAGACAGGCAGAATTTGGGGGGGACTAAAAAATAAAATTCCATAAATCCGCCACTAACAGCTGATTCCAGCTCCTTCCTGAGCTGGGAGGAGAGAGAGCGAAGATGAAAAGAGGAAATTTGGGGAAAGGAAATGAAAAGAGCTTTATTAGCGAGCGTCTTCTCCTGCCTGACCCAATTATCAGATTCTGCATTTAAGTTTAAGACAGCAGATCAAACGCCGAGAGCCACTTTGTACTCGTGCCAGGAGCCCAGATGAGATCTCTCAGGGACTCTCCTGCATGCCAGGAATAAGAAACTCTGCCTCTCCCCGAGTTGTATTTTTTTTTTTGTCTACATATGGTGCAAAGTGCAAAAAATAGCCCAATTCAGGAGTGCCTGGGTGAGGGCCAGGGTTTATGGAACTTTATCAGCTGGGCTGGGAAGGGCAGCAGGAGGAAGAGGAAAATCTAATTTTAAGTTTCTTCAAATAAGCAAAAAAGAATTGCGAGTCCCAGAGAAAGGAATGAGAAATTTGGGATGTTCAGCTCCAAATTTGCTCGGGATGTTTGAGGGGGTTTTTTCAGTCTGGGGTGGAAATTCACCTCAAATGTCTCCAAGGTGCTTCTGAGGCATCTCCTGGACACCCAGGATGGGGGTGTTTAGATCGTGAAATCACGAGATTTTGAATCATAAAATTTCCCATCAGGAAAGGGAATGAAATCTTGAAATCGGAGAACAAAGTGGGACAAACGCTCTGGAAAGGAGATTTGATCAAGTCAAATGCATTGAAAAAAAAAAAAATTAAAAGGAATTCTGTAAACAGAGTGACTGCAACCAAATGAAATGAGGTGCAGTGAAAAGGAGCAAAAGTTGCCAAAATTATTCTCATTGAAATCCCAAAATTGGGAAAGAAAAGTGAGCAAAGAGACAGGAGAAAAAAAATGGAAGAAATGAAATGCTACAAAATAAAGAGGGGAAATTCTGAAACAAAGGAAACAAGAAAACAAGAAAACAAAAAAGTGAATGGACCAAACCTCACTCAATTAATCCTCAGTGAAATTGCAAGATTTCGTTCCCTTTCCTGGAAGGAAAATTACCTTTCAGAAGAGGGAATGAAATCTTGAAATCGGAGAACAAAGTGGGACAAACACTCTGGAAAGAAGGTTTGATCAGACCAAATGCAACTGAAAAAAAATAATTAAAAGGAATTCTGTAAACAGAGTGACTGCAACCAAATGAAATGAGGTGCAGTGAAAAAGAGTGAAAGTCACCAAAATTATTCCTGTTGAAATCCCAAAATTGGGAAATAAAGGTGAACAAAGAGACAGGAGAAGAAACAGGAGAAATGAAATGCTATAAAATACAGAGGGAAAATTCTGAAACAAAGGAAATGAGCAAAGCCAAGGGGATGACATGAAATGTACTAAAATGGACCAAACTTTGCCTCATTGATTTTCACGGAAATCTCTAGATTTTGTTCTCTTTCCTGAAAGGAAAATTTTCATTTGAAATTAGAGAAGAAAGGGGAACGAACAAAGGAATTCTCCCAATGGAGTGACAACAACCAAAAGCACTGAGGTGAAATGAGGTGCTGTGAAAAGGAGCAAAAGTCACCAAAATTAGTCCCGCTGAAAACCCAAAATCAGGGGAAAAAAAGGGATTTTGCAAGAGATTCTCTCTCTCTCTCTGGGTTGCAGCATTCCAGCGTGGGGGTTTTAGGGCTGAGGTGGGATTTGGGATGGAATGAGGCAGGAGATGCCTCCAAAGGGTTTTCCTTCCCCTCGTCTTTGGGAGCACTGGAACCCCCCCTAAATCTGCACGTGGGTGGAGAAATCATAAAATAAACTGTGCTGCTTTCACTTGTGCAAATAAAAGCAAAGAACAGCAAAGACCTGGGAGTTAACGGGGCCTGAGCACTTCCCTTTAAACAAAACCAGAGACAAACTTTCCTGGGAGGGTTTAAACTCAGCTTTTCCACAGAAGTTCCTCCCTCAGCTCCTGCAAGAGATGCTCTGGGTTTAATACTTGCTCAATTTCCCAGCTGCTCGTGACCCTTTGGCAAATTTGTTCCTAAAATGTTTCAGGGTTTAGATGCATTTCATTCCCACCTGTGTTCCCCAAGTGCTGCTCCAGCCTTGTTTTCAGGAGACAACTGCAACCCTGCCTTTATTATCCTCTTTGGGCTGGAGCCACGTTTAATGGACTTTTATTATTATTATTATTATTATTATTATTATTATTATTATTATTATTATTATTATTATTATTATTAATCATAATCATAATTATCATTATCATCATTATCATTATTATTACTATTTTGATTCTTATTTTTAATTTAAATTTTTGTTTTTTTATTTTTATTTTTATTTTTGTTTTTATTTTTATTTTTATTTTTATTTTTATTTTTATTTTTATTTTTATTTTTATTTTTATTTTTATTTTTATTTTTATTTTTATTTTTATTTTTATTTTTATTTTTATTTTTATTGGTTTTAATTTTTATTTTAATTTTTAATTTTAATTTTAATTTTTCTTTTTATTCTTATTTTTATTCTTATTTTTATTCTTATTTTTATTCTTTTTTTTAATCTTATTTTTATTCTTATTTTTAGTTTTATTTTTATTGTTATCCACCACATTCCTCAGGAAGAAACATCCAGCCCACACTTGGCTGCCTCATTCCTAAACTTGTTCCACAGGGAGTTTTTTTGGGAAAGGAGGCCAGGACTTTTTATCCTCCTGTTCTCCCACCCATTTTCACTGCAGCTCAAATGTATTTTTGCTTTTCCCCATCGCCATCCAGCAGAAAACACAAACAGACCCTTCTTGCTTTTATCATTTCCCTTTACACAAATATTTAGGCACGACCTAAATCCCGCTTTATCCCCATGCCAGGTAACCACTTGGGATCCAGATGTTTTTGCATCCCATTTTCTCCTCCTCTGGGGGGACCAGAAAAGCCTCAGCACGTGTAGAAAACTCATGAAAGAGAGACATAATAAATATCATATAAAATCACAAATACAGGCAAGAAAGTGAGGGCGAATATTGCTCACTCAAGAGCAAAAAACTATCAGGCAACTTTTTTTTTTTTTGAAATGGCCTTTTCACACGATTTTTAATTAAAACACGGAATTTTTGCCACAGGAGGCTGCATGGAAATGCATCCAAAGAAACTCAGACGTTCACATCCAACAAATGTTGGATGAAGCCATGGAAGGGAAGGGATTTTGCTGTCTTTAACAATTTCCAAGCAATTCCCAGCCCAAGAAATCCTATTCCAAGCCCAGATTCTCCTGAACATCACACGAGACCAGAGATTCCTTGGTCCCACCGAATTATTTCCCGAGGAAGGGACAAAACAACCCCTCAAAGCTCTGAAGAGCATTCCTGCTCTCCAGCTCGGAGGCTGAGCTTGGCCAGGGAGGGAAAACCTTGGTTTTCCTTTCAGGAATCCCAAATTCTGCCTTTTCCATGAAATCTTTAGGTTTTAGCCTTGCTGGGACAAAGATATCACTGGGTGACTGCTGGGAAAAGTTCCCCTGAGCTGAAGGAGTGAAATCCCAAAATTGGGGAAAAAAGGGATTTCTGCAAGAGATTCTCTCTCTGTCTGGGTTGCAGCATTCCAGCTTGGGGGGTTTAGGGCTGAGGTGGGATTTGGGATGGAATGAGGCAGGAGATGCCTCCAAAGGGTTTTCCTTCCCCTCGTCTTTGGGAGCACTGGAACCCTCTCTGCTCTGCCCGTGGGGGGATGTTGGGGAAGATGAAATAGGAAAGCCTTATAGATATGATTGCCTTGCAAAAGATGCTGGAAATATGGAAAGTAGAATCGAAATTGAGATGAAGACAAGGTTGGAGTTGAAGAGTAACTAAGAAACAATGGCAGAGCTGGCTGAAGGGAATCCTCCTTCTGGATAGAACAATGCCCTCTGCCCAGGCAGGGCCAAAGGGCAGAGCAAACCCTGCCTGCCTGGGAGAGATTCCCAAAAGCAGTTTATTTAAGGTTTAAAATATAACCCTGTATGGTAATGTGATGATTCTTATAGGTTGCATGCAAATATTGTAGAGTTTGTAGCTTGTCTCAGATTGGTTAAAGAGAATTAGAATATTCAACAGAGAAGATGATTTATTGTATTGCAAATGGCAAATCGCTCTCTTTTTGCTCTCTCTTTTTGCCTCTTTCTCTCTCTCTCTCTGGCCTGCTCTGAGCTGTGTCTTGCAGCCCAGCAGCCTCTGACACCCACGCTCTTTCACAATAAACTCCCATGCTCTAAACCCATCTTTAGAGATCTCTCACTTCTGTTTTACCCCTATAACCAAATCCCACAGAGTTCAATCCTACAGGTGGAGAAGTTTGAGGGAGGAGTCTGCTCTCCCAAGGATCCATCTGGAAAGAGTTTTCTGGAGGGGAAATATCTGGAGCTGGTATTCCCAGCTCCCCTTCCCACCGGGAAGCAGGTTCTGAGGGAATTTGCAGGTGGGAGTACAACAAATCAATCCCCTAAAACCAACAACAACCCTACAAGGTCTGGGAGCTGCTGTTTCCACAAAAAGATTCCCTGGAATGGCCTGGAAAGCTCCCATCCCACAGGGCTGTTTCTTCCCACCTGGAAAGAGGTTCTGAGGGAATGTGCGGGTGGGAGTAAAACAAATCAAACTCCTAAACCCACCAACAGCCCTACAAGGTCTGGGAACTGCTGCTTCCACAAAAAAAGATTCCCTGGAATGGCCTGGAAATCTCCCATCCCACAGGGCTGTTCCTTCCCTGCCAGGACAAGTGGCTGACAATTAACAAAGTTTGATTTCTTTACAAATCAATCTGAATTAAAAACCTTTGCTCTTAATCCCCCTCCATTTTCTTTCCATTTCTATATTTGTTTCCCTCATCAACACCGACGTGGGGCTGGGAAGGGAATAATTTTTCTTGGAGAGATTTTGGCCCATCCATGACAGCTCCTTGTGTTCAGCGTTTTGTGTTTCTTGCTGAAATCCTGCTCCTTGTTTGCTCTCTCTTTTTTTCCCCATTTTTTTCCCCCTAAGCCACGTTGGAAGAAGGAAACACAAATATATAAAAAGCAGCTGTTGAAATGTAATTAAAGAACAGACGGGGCCTTGTGCCAGGCCTGCTGAGGGAAAGGAGAGCCTGAAGCCTCCTCTGGACACGCCCCAGGCTGGGATGCAGCTACTGGGAGCAATTCCTGATCACGGAGCGGGAGCAGACAAAGGAAAATCCTCAGGGGGAGCAGAGAAAGGGAAATCCAGAGGGGAGCAGAGAAGGGAAAATCCAGAGTGAGAGCAGAGAAAGGAAAATCCAGAGCAGGAGCAGAGAAGGGAAAATCCAGAGCGAGAGCAGAGAAAGGAAAATCCAGAGGGGAGAAGAGAAGGGAAAATCCAGAAGGGGAGCAGAGAAAGGAAAATCCAGAGCGGGAGCAGAGAAAGGAAAATCCAGAGCAGGAGCAGAGAAAGGAAAATCCAGAGGGGAGAAGAGAAGGGAAAATCCAGAAGGGGAGCAGAGAAAGGAAAATCCAGAGCGGGAGCAGAGAAGGGAAAATCCAGAGCGAGAGCAGAGAAGGGAAAATCCAGAGCGGGAGCAGAGAAGGGAAAATCCAGAAGGGAGCAGAGAAGGGAAAATCCAGAGCAGGAATAGAGGCACATCCAGAGTGGGAACAGACAGGCAAATCCAGAGTGGGAGCAGAAAAAAGCAGATCCAGAATGGGAATAAAGGCAAATCCAGAGTGGGAATAGAGAAAAACAGATCCAGAGTGAAGCAGATCCAGAGTAGGAATAGAAAAAGGCAAATCCAGAGTGGGAATAGAGAAAAGCAAATCCAGAGCAGGAAAAAAAGGCAGATCCGTGGAGTGGGAAAAAAGACAAATCCAGAGTGGGTGCAGGCAGAGGCAAATCCAGAGTGGGAACAGAGACAGATCCAGAGTGGAAACAGACAAAGGAAGATCCAAAGTGGGAACAAAGAGAAATCCAGAGTGGGAATAGAGGCAAATCCAGAGTGGAAAGAGAAAAAGTCAGATCCAGAATGGGAGCAGAGAAAAGCAGATCCAGATTGGGAATAGAGGCAGATCCAGAGTGGGAGCAGAGAAAAGCAGATCCACGGAGTGGGAACAGCAAAAGGCAGATCCAGAGTAGGAGCAGACAAAGGCAGATCCACAGCGTGCATTGCTCCCGTCATGTGGCTGCTTCAGTTGGATCAAAGGAGAAATAAATTACATTTTCATTCCTCCTAAACAAGGCTGTTTCCTTCCAAAGCAAATGTTTAGGAATTGGTTGCATGAAGGAAGCCCGAGCCTGCCCTCTCTGTGCTGTTGGATATTTCACAGGCACAGCACGAGCTGCAGAGAGCAAAGCTCTTCTGAACCTGAGTGAAATGTCCTGTGGTGTCTGGGGAGATAAGGAGAGCAGGAATTTTCCTGAGTTAGAAGCTATTTTTGGGTGATTTACCACAGAAATGTTCTTTCAGAGAATCCCAGAATGATTTGGGTTGGAAGGGACTTTAAAATCACCTAGTGCCACCCCTGGGACACCTCCCACTGTCCCAGGCTGCTCCAGCCCCAATGTCCAACCTGGCCTTGGGCACTGCCAGGGATCCAGGGGCAGCCCCAGCAAATCTGGCAATTCCAGCCCAGACCCTCCCCACCCTCCCAGGGAGGAATTTTTCCTAATATCCCATCTAAACCTGTAATTTTTCAGTTTGCAGCCACTGCCTGTGTGCTGTCCCTGCAGCCCTTGGGAATTGTCTCTGTCCATGTTTCCTGCAGCTCCTTCAGGCCCTGCAAGGCCACCCTGAGCTCAGCCCAAAGCTTCTCCTCTCCAGGCTGAACAATCCCAGCTGTGCCAGCCTTTCCTCCCAGCAGAGCTGCTCCATCCTCTGCTCATCCTGCTGCCTCCTCTGGGCTCTCTGCAGCAGCTCCAGCTCCTCCCTGGGCTGGGCCCCAGGGCTGGGGCAGCTCTGCAGGTGGGGTCTCACCTCAGGGGCTCAGGGACACAATCCCAATCCCAATCCCAATCCCAATCCCAATCCCAATCCCAATCCCAATCCCAATCCCAATCCCAATCCCAATCCCAATCCCAATCCCAATCCCAATCCCTTTCCTGCTGCCCACGCTGGGCTCAGCCCAGGCCATGGGGGGCTCTGGGCTGGGGCAGCTCCAGCTCTCCCAGGGCTGCTCCATCTGCTCATCCCAGCCTGGGCTGATCCTGGGGTTAGCCCAGCTCACTTGGCCTCGTTGAACCCCATGAGATTCTCACTTCCTCAGCTTGTCCATGTCCCTCTGGATGTCCCCACCCTTCAGCAGTGTCACCTCAACCCTCACCTTGGTGCTGGCCCCACAAAGTGGCAGAGAATTTCCATTTTGCTTTTCTAAATACATCCCCCAAGCTGCCTGCAAAACAATTTCCTGCAAGAATCCCAAATCCTCTCCTGGCCAAACCAAAGCAGTGGCGAGGAAAAGCCAAGGCTGTGGCATTTCCAGATGGTTTTACCTTTCCAGTGGTGCCACACAACATTTTATGTGCTGGAAAACACCACCTGTACATTTATTTATTGAAAGATTCTCTATTTCCCCTCACCTGCTGTATATCCCAAAGTTTTGCCTCCTCCAGTCCATGCCCTAAGCCAAGAAAAGTGAAAAAACAAGGAGTTTTGTAAAGAAGAAAACCTCAGAAAAAGCAGGGCTGAAATGTAAAATGAAGCAATCTGGGGTTTTATTTCTGGTTCATGTTGCCTTCCAAGCTCACCTCTAATATGCCAGAGGGAACAGTTTTTCTCCTGATTGATGGAAATTTAAGTCTCCTCATAGGAAGGGTTTCCCTTCCAGAAACTGAAAACTTTATTTTAAAAAAAAGAAGTATCAGACAACACAAAGCCGTGCCAAAGAACAGAATTTTCCAAAGATTTGGCCGGAATAATCACTTTGTTTTACATGGCAAAATCTGAGCTGGGAAGGAAACACGAAGATGTGGAAAATGCAGAATCTGGATTTGGTTTCGAGAGTCAGTTTTATGTTCAGGGCTGGAAATGCAGGATTATCCATGTGCTGATAGGGGAAGTCACAAAAATAAAAGGGAATAAGGGAATTTAGCAGGGATTTCAGGATTAAGCGGAGCCTAAAAGTGAAACAATAGGATGTGGGTGGCATTTGAGAGGGGAAAAGTGAATTTGGGTGGAAAATATCAACAATTTGTCTCCCTAATTCCAGTGGAAATGCCCTTGCCCATGGCAGGGCTTGGAATGGGATGAGCTTTAAGGTCCCTCCCAACCCAAACAATTCTGAGGTGACTTTTTAGACCAAGCCTAAATTTCCTTGCCTAGGCACCTCAGAATAACCTCCTGGAATGCACAGAGGGAAACAAGAACCTGTTCTCCTCAAAATCCTGATTTTGTACTAAAAATTCGTGAAATTTTGGTCCCCCCTCCAGACTCCTCATGCAGGGACTGCCCTCACCTGAGAGCTGCACAAACCCCCAAAATTCCTTCCCAGCCCTTATTCACTGAAGTGAGAATGTGTAAAAACGGATTTATTCAGATTTTTAGCCACGATTTTTCATTTCTGGTGCGAATTCTCAGTAAATCTTGGGGCATTCTGCAAACGAGGCCTGGTGTTGTTATCTCCACTCAGCACACGGGAGATGCAGTTGGAGGAAGGGGGATCTTATCAGCTCAGACTTAAGCCAGGACTGATTAAACCCGGCCTATCTGGGAGCTCAGCAGCAGCAGAACCTCTTCGGGGTGGGTTTTTTGGGTGAACAAGAGAAGAAAAGAATTCTGAGTTTCTCCTGTGAGGTTGAACTCTTTGACTCTCCTGCTTGAAACAAGCCTGGCTTTCCTAAGCTGAGCTGTCCCCTTGATTTCTGTGGGACAAAATAATGTGCTGGAAGTTAAAGCAGTGCTTGAATTGGTGCTTTTGTAGGGTCGAGGCCTCCTGAATCACCAAAACTCTGCTGCAGCCCCACAAATTGAGATAAACCCGGTCCAAATGGAGATAAACCAGCTTCAAATCGAGATAAACCCACTTCAAATCAAGATAAACACATTTCAAATTGAGATAAACATGCTTCAAATCGAGATAAACCTGCTTTAAATCGAGATAAACCCCCTTCAAATTGAGATAAACCCACTTCAAACCCAAGTGCGGCCTGGCTGGAGGGATCCGTGTGACCCCTGAAGGAATAAACCCACCCAAAGTGGCACCAATTCCCCTCAGAGGCTACAAAATCCAAATGATTTCCAAACAGAAGCGCTGCCCTCCCTGAAATGCAGACCTGGAAGCACCAGGAAAAGCAGGAATTAGGGAGGAATTAAGAGAGCTCCGCTCTTTCCGAGGGCTTGGAACTCCTGGTTGTTGTGCCAGAGACACAGGGCTTAAATTAAATCCCTTCCGGCCCAGATGTGCTGGGAGGGGGAGAAGGAGGCAGGAAATTCAGTTTTTCCAACATTTTTCTTTAGTCCAGACATCATCCACCCTCTGGACACGGTTTGGAGAGGCAGGTGAGGACAGAGGGACACAATTAATGCTCTCACATGTGTGGCCGCACTGCCAGGACCTTGGGGACACAGCTGGGGACCCCTGGCCTGGCACCAACCTCTGGAGGAGCCAAAATTCCCTCTGGGAAGTCTTATCCAGGTGCAGTTCCCTCCTGAGCTGGGCAGGACGCAAGGCTGGGATCGTGGGATTTGTTAAGCCCAACACCCAAATTAAATATTCCTCCCTGCCACTTATCCCACTCTGGGGAAGGGTTGGGAGAGGGAGCAGATCCTGTAGGCCAGGATCCAAATTTCATGGATTCTCCATCCCTGGAAATGTCCCAGGCCCGATCCACATTTTATGGATTCTCTATCCCTGAGAATGTCCCAGGCCAGGACCCACCCTGGAAATGTCCCAGGCCAGGATCCACATTTCATGGATTCCCCACCCCTGGAACTGTCCCAGAACAGGATCCACATTTCACAGATTCTCCATCCTTGAACTGTTCCAGGCCAGATCCACATTTCATGGATTCTCCATCCTGGAAATGTCCCAGGCCAGGATCCACATTTCACGGATTCTCCATCCTGGAAATGTTCCAGGCCAGATCCACATTTCATGGATTCTCCATCCTGGAACTGTCCCAGGCCAGGATCCAAATTTCATGGATTCTCCACCCCTGGAAATGTCCCAGAATAGGATCCCCATTTCATGGATTCTCCATCCTGGAACTCCCAGGACAGGTTGGATGGGACACAGACCAACCTGGGACAGTGGAAAGCCCCATTAAAGAGGAACAAAATCCTCTTTTATGTCTTTTCCGAGCCAAACCATTCCATAATTCCATGATCCATGCCCTGGAGCAGCTGGAATCCCTGGCTGGGCTGGAATTCCACCCTAATGGAGCCCAGGCCCTGCTCTGCTGCAGCAGCAAGTGCTGACACCATCAGCTGCCACTGGTTTAATTGGATTTTCCCTCCTGACTGCCTGGCTGCTCCTAACGAGGCTCACATGGGACGCAGCCGGGATGGGGAGGATCCAGGAGTCTGAAATTTTGGATATTCCCAGCACAAAGCTGGGATTATTCCCAAATAAACCAGCCTGGATTAGCAGGGAAGGAAATCGGTGTTTTGACACCACCGATGAAACTTTTCCTACCAAAACTGTGTTTGTGTGACAAAATGATTCTACCAGCGACCACTGAATCCCAGATTTTGGGTGGGAAAAAGCTGTGGAGGAGCCTTTTGGGCAGAAATCATAGAAAGGAGGAGGAGTTAAAAAAAAAACCAGGAGGAAAAAGCTCAAAGAGAGGAAAAATTTCCAGGCGTAGCTTTGGAGCAGCGGAGTTTATTTGCTCTGCTACCTGAGCACAAGCAACCTCTGTGTGCTGCAGCCCCTGGAAAAATTCCTGAGGGATCCATCCAGAGGGAGAGGCTGGAAAAGCAGGGTCAGCTTATCACAGGAAAATAGGAAAAGCAGGAATCACCCAAGGATTTTGAAGGGATGGGTTTCTCTTCCTGCCCCCCCAGCCCGGTCCCTGTCCCACACAGGAAAAGTTTCAGGTCCTCAGATTTGTGTTTTGTTAATTTTTATCCCGTTTTTCCCCGGGGAAAATGGGATCAGTGCTGTTGGATTGGGAAAATGACATTTTCCTGCTGGGAGAAGTGGAGGGACCCGATACAGGGACAGAATCAGGGACATGGAAATCCAATCCAAGTGGATTTAGGATGGGATTAATCCTGAAGGATGGACCAACAGCAGCTAAGCCTGGCTTAAAGGCAGAATTCCCACAAAATTTCCACTAGAGAAAAGGGACCCTCCCTGCTCCTCAGGCCTTCCCAAGGTTTGGAATTCCAGCCTGGCAGGATTTGTTTAGTCCGGGCTGGCTCCTGCTGAGGCAGGGCCAGCTCAGGCACAGTCAGGGCTTTGTTCAGGGAGCCTAAATTTGGAATTAAATCCCGTTTAGTCTGCTCCCGAGCCACGTGTCCCTGCTTTTTCAGAGGGCAGGGAATGCTGGACAGCAGCCCCTGCTGGGATATCCCAAAGGAAAGAGGGAAAAATAAACAAAAAAACCCCAAAACCCCAAACCAGCAGCACTGAAAGCAACCCTCACCCAAACCCGCTCTTAAATTTTGGGAATTCAGGGCTTGGAAAGAGAGGAAAGGGAGGAAAGCTGCAGGTTGTGGTTTGGCTGATGGGGTTTGAGGTTATTTTTCTGGAAAATGAGCACATCCAGCCCCTGTGAGGCCGCTCAGACAAATCCAAGCCCTTCCCAAGCTCCAATCCCTGTCCCTGTCCCAGTCAGGAGCTGGAAATGCTGAGCTTTGCCAGGCCAGGGGCGCTGATTTGATGTTGCAGGAATGTGCTCCAGATGGGGATTGACGGAAATGTTTATTTTGGGATGTGGCAACTCAGGTTGGGAGCTGACAACTTCCCGAAAAAAATCCCAGGCCCCGAGGCCTGGCCTAGGACTGAAGGCTGGGCAGGGCTGGGGGATTGCCTTTGGAAAATCCCACACTTTCCCAGGGAATTCCCACTCCTTTTCTTAGCAAGAAGTGAATCTAAACCAGATTTGGGGATCCTGATGGGTTCAGAACGTGCTGGGTGAGAAAAGCTGGAATTTCCTGCTGCCCTCAAATCCAAACCAAGCCAAGCACGGCTCCCGTCAGGATTTTTTGGTGGAATTTTGCTCTTGGTTGAATCCCAGAATGGTTTGGGGTGGAAAAATCCTTAAGGATCATCTAATTCCAAGTCTGTGCCATGGGCAGGGACACCTCCCACTGTCCCAGGCTGCTCCAGCCCCAATGTCCAACCTGGCCTTGGGCACTGCCAGGGATCCAGGGGCAGCCCCAGCAAATCTGGGAATTCCAGCCCAGACCCTCCCAGGGAACAATTCCTGCCCAAAATCCCATCTAACCCTGCCCTCTTCCAGCTTAAAATTATCCTCCCTTTTTCTATCACTCCATTCCCTATAAATCCCTCTCCAGACTCTTTGTGAGCCTCCATTCCATTTTGGAATCTTCCCATTACATTTATATTTTTGTTTTCCAGCTTTTTATGATTTTCCCTTGTCTGAAATCAGTACCAGAGACTGGGAAGAGCCTCTCCAGCCCTTCCTGAAGGTTTTCCTGGGTTGTTTCTTAATAAAAATTCCTTGCAGAGTGTCCTGGGATAGGGGAAGTGTCCCTGCCCACTGCTGGGGTGGCACTGGATGAGATTTAAAGTCCCCTCCAACCCCAAACCAGTCTGGGATTCCATTCCAGGATTCCCTGCTGGATGGAGGAGCCACTTTAAAGGGAGTCAAATCCTTCAGGGGTCAGTGGGGCAGAACCAAGAGCACATTTCCCTCGGAGTGACACAAAATCCTCAGGGAAAGCAATGGAAAAGAGGGAAAACCTGAATAACGGAAACGAGGGAAAATTAAAACTACAGAAAAAAGGGGAAAATTAAAACTACAGAAAAGATGGAAAACCAAAACTACAGAAAAGAGGGAAAACTCAAATAACAGAAAAGAGGGAAAACTCAAACTACAGAAAAGATGGAAAACCCAAATAACAGAAAAGAGGGAAAACAAGAACTACAGAAAAGAGGGAAAACCTGAATAACAGGAAAGAGGGAAAACTCAAACAGAAAAGAGGGAAAACCCAAACAACAGAAAAGAGGGAAAGCTCAAACTACAGAAAAGAGGGAAAACTCAGACAGAAAAGAGGGAAAACCTAAACAACAGATAAGAAAACACTTTATCAAAGGTTTAGGGCTTGTCTGTGTAACATATCTTAACAATCATGAAATTTTGGAGTTGCTATTATTAAGTTTTAATAATAAAGCCATTTTTTGCACTCCCAAGCCAGGTCAGCCAGTGAGGTCGCAGCTTTGGTGCTGGGATGGGGCGAGAGGAGCTTTTTTGGAGCAGAGCTGAGAGGCTGACAGGGAACACAGTGTGCAGGACATGTGCAGGCACTCGAACAAAAATGCAAATCCAGCTCTCCAGTCTCCAGCTTTTCCGGTCGGAAAGATTTGCCAGAAAATAACTCCAGGCAGGGAAAACAAAAAAGATGCTGCTGCTGCTGCTGCTGCTGCTGGAGAAATTCTCTTCAATTGTTTCCAAACTCACTTTTTATTTTTTTGTTTTTTGTTTTAATAAATGAGGAGAACATCAGGACGCAGATCCTGATTCTCTCTCCCTGCTCAGGGCGGCCTGGAAGGATTTGAGGTGGATCCTGAGCCCTTTGGAAGGACATTAAATCCCAGGCCATTGGGAATTCCTGGCTGCCCTGGACAGAGCTGATCCCAGCCGGGTGGGAGAAGGGAAAAGCTGAACAGGGCACGGCATCAGCAGTCAAAAATCAGGGAATTGTGGAAGGTTTGGGAAGGAAGGGATGGAAAAACCACCTAAATCCACTCCTTCCAACAGCCCAGGTTGCTCCAAGCCCATCCAGCCTGACCTTGGACATTTCCAGGGATGAGGAGTCCACACCTAAAGAGTTTTTTTCCCCAAAGGATTTGAGAATAACCTTTTTGGGAAATTTATTATTTGGGAATAACCTTTTTGGAAATGTTTTATTTGGAAAGAACCTTTTTTTTGGGAATAAATGAGAAGGTGGCAACAATTCCAGGAAATAAGAGGAGGCCAGAGCCAGCAGAGGAGGGAAGAAGAGGAAAGAAAATCCCATGGGAGCTTCCACCACCAAAGGAACCTCCGGGTGATCAATTCTGCAACCAAAGAGGGTCACAGGAAACAAAGCTCTGGCTCCTATTCCCAGGAAAAACCTCCTCCAGCCCCCTCTGGAATGGGATGAGGGAAAAGTGTCACATCCAGGAGTGGCAGCTCAGCTCAGAGCCACCCTGGGTGGGTGAAGCACCCTGAGGGCAAAGGCTCTGCTCCAGCATCTCATTCCCACTTCTCCAGCACCAAAACCCCCTGGAATCTTCTGCCAGTCCCTAAAAAGCAGCATTAAAACCCTGAGCAAGAGGGCACCAAGAAATTCAATCCCTCCAAGATGCTGTCCCAAAAAATTCCTGGAAAATCTCAATTCCTCCAATCCATTGTCCCAAAAAACCCCTTGAAAATCTCAATACATTCAAGACAACGTCCCAAAAAATTCCTG
>JAHLSL010000075.1:780243-812774 GCA_025920805.1 Petroica traversi
GACATTGGGGTTGGAGCAGCCTGGGACAGTGGGAGGTGTCCCTGCCATGGCAGGGGTGGGAATGGGACCCCTAAATTCCCTTCCAACCCAACCATTCCATGATTTGCCATCTGTATGGAGCCAAGAGCAGCAGGACAACATCTCACAGGTGGAGACCTCCACGTTCCCAAAGGGGCCGTGCCCATGGCCAGGCTTGGTCATTAATTCATTTTAATTCACCCAGGATTAAAAATGGTGCTCATCAAGCAGGGAAGGAGACACTCCAATTAAGTTCCTGCCTTGTTAAGCAAAGCCAGAGCAGAGTGGAGAGTCCAAAAATTACCCGTGGACGATGTGGCCCAGCCATGGTTTGTAAACAGCTGACAAATGCACATTAATTAGTTCAGAACCTGCTCACTGATTTTTTTCGGAGCACAAAACGAAGCCACACTCACCCAATAAATTATTCACTGCAAATGATTCACCAGCTTTAGAAATTACCTAATCCCTCTTTTTCCAAACAGTGGTTGGATTTCTCTGAATTGTTTCGAGTCCTAGAATCCTAATTATTTTCCCATTTTTAAATCCCTCATTTTGTTTCTATTCCATTTTCCGTGCCCTTCACCTTATCCTGATGAGAATCTTTTCCTTCCTGATTTACTCCCGGCCCGTGAAGTCACCGTTAATTCTTGTTTTGTGTTTGCTGAGGTGACTTTGTGGCTCCTGGGTGCCACACACCACTGCTGGTTCACCTCAACCCTCCTCATTTGCATTCCAAACCCTCTCGGTGAGGGCAGAAATTCTTTGTCACCGAGTGTGACCTTTCAGCCCCTCGTCACCACCAACTCAGAGAAAGATTTCCCCCCTCCAATGCCACAAAACCACCCGTTGGTCACTTCCCATTCCCTCAGGGTGGAACAAAATTGTCCTTTGGGATGGATTTGGTGGCTTTGAGGTGCTGTCAGTGGTGATGAAGAGCTGGGGGATCCCTGTTTGGTGTCCACACCTGAATTATCCCTGATTTTTCAGCATCCACGGAGCCTTTTCCATCGTGGAACTGCTGGAGTGGCCCTGCAGGGAAGTGGGGAGGGGGCTGCAGGGACAGGAGGTGGCTTTTATCACCCCTCTGCAAATTGTGGGACAGGGAAAAGTGAGGACCATCCGAAATAAATGTCATTAACAGCCCTGCTTCCCACAGAAACCCAGGATCTTCTGAGCTGGAAAAGACTCACCAGGATCACACAAAATCCTGTGATGCAAGGATTGGGCATGGCCCAAAGCCCTTGGAATTCCACGTGGCATTTTCTGTGTCCCCTCATGGAAAATTCGTGCTTGTGGACATCTTAAAAAGCTTTTTAAAATGATTATTTAATTTTACTTGAAAGGGGAAAATCCTCTTTTTTTTTCAGTTCATACACTGAGAGAGAAAGTGCTGGCAAACCGAAATGCTGAAGTTGCTTTGAGTTCCTCTCCAGTTATCAATAATCTGTGGGGCTGGGACAGAAAAATTCTGTTGTTCTGGTGTTTCTACAAACTGCAGGCAGAAGTGGGTGACGGTTTAGCTGAAACCACATCTTCTCTAAATTGGTGACACAAGCCAGGGGCCTAAAAATAAACATCTCTGTGGTTTGGCTTTTCAGAGCTGAGATGTTTGGGGCATGTGAAAGATAAAAAAAAAAATAATTAACCTGTTCTTCCAAAAATATGAGGAAATGGTTGGAGTTATTTGAGCCCAAATGGAAAGTGAGAAATTGCCAGGGACACCTCCCACTGTCCCAATGTCCAACCTGGCCTTGGGCACCCCCAGGGATCCAGGGGCAGCCCCAGCAAATCTGGGCGAGCTCCTGGAAGCCAAAACATCAAGCTCAGCTTGAAGAACAGAGACAAAAATTACTCCAAAAGAGCTTTGAGGACCAAAGGGACTTTTTGGTCCCTCCTCAGGTGGGCACCAACCTTGGACCACCACGAGTCGCTCCCTGAAGGGTTTTGCTCAGTCAGGCTTTGAGTTTTTCCTCCCTGGAAGAGCAGCCAGGCCTTGGGATGAGCTGCCCAGGGAGCTTTGGAGTCTCTGGAATTGTCCCACAGGGGTCTGGATGTGGCCCTTGGGGACAGGGTTTGGGGTGATCCTGAAGGTCTTTCCCCACCTTGATGATTCTGTTTTGTTTTCTTGTGTCGACAGCTGGCACTCAGATCATTTTCTGCCTGATTTAAAGTGTTATTGAACAGCAAGACAGGGGTGGAAAGTCAGAAATGGTGTGGGGCAGGGAATTAAACAGCACAAAACCCCCTCAATAATTCCAATGTAATTCATTTCTAAGAGCCACGCCCTGAATTGAGTGGTGACAGTGAACTCACACAGGGGGGATTCCTAAAAATGTAGGAAGTGTCAAAAAAAAGAAGTGTTAAAAAAATGTCAAAAAAAGGGAAATTCAGTTCCTTAGAGTCAGCAGGAGGAATGAGATCAGCCCTCAACCACCCAGAAGTGGAGCTACAGGAGGTGTGGGGCTGAATTGGAATGGAAGAAATGGATGAAAAATGGGAAAACACACCTGGGATGAAATGGCAGAGTCCAAAAAGTTATTGAAGGTCATTAAAACCTTGCCAGAAAGCACCAGAAAATGGGAATTTGCAGCTGGAAGGAACAGCAAAACCAAACCCAGGTAAGTTCTGAATGTGGAAATGAGAGGAATGAGCTGAAGGAGTGAAGAGAGCAAACAAATCAAAGCCTTAAGTAAGAACTCCAACATAAAAATGACTTTTTGTGTGTTCAGAAGGTGAATCCCAAAAATAAATGCTGGGTCTGGCTGTTTTGGGGGGGTGCCAATGGATCCACTCAGGACAATAAAGATGTTAAAATGAAGATTTTTCAGGTCTGTGACTTCAGGGTGAATTTTCTGCCTCAGTCACCAGAGATGAGGCTTTGCCTGAGGTGACGAAGGAAAGAGTGGCCTGAGGTGTTTCAGTGTTGAATTTGTGGGTGAGCTGTTTTTCCACCTCCTGCCGTGAAGCTCCACCTAAAACCAAGAGTTAATCAGCAATTCAGCTGAAAAATTTAAATGAGAATATATAACAAATTATTTCCACTCCTCCATGAGGCTGATGTAAAACTGGAATGATCAGGGTAAAAAGGGGTCTCATGGAAGGGGGTTAATTAAAAAAATAAATAATTAAAATTTGCCTGAGCACTCCCCAACTGCCAAGGGTGGGAAGGAAGTTCCCATCCATGGAGATAATGCCAGAGGGAACCACGACAGGATTTGGAGGATTTCCTGTGGATTTCTGGCTGTTGGAAGATACAGGGCAGTGCCAACAGGCCCTGCTGCTCTGATCCAGAGCTTGAAATTCCTGTGGGGCTCCTCTCCCAAATAAATCCAGCGAGATCCTTGGGGTCTCCTCAATGCTGCTGCTTCTCCCTCCCCAAAAAAAGCACAAATTTTGGGCAAATTACGAAATTTTCTGGGGTCTGACTGGGACAGCTCCAGTGTTTGCTGGAAATCTCCATCTGCCGAGGTTTTAGGGCTGTTCCATGCCCGTTATTTTGTTGTGTTGGGTAATTTGCTGAATTTCCTCGGAGGTGCTTGGTGGAAATAAAACTTTTCGTGGTAAAAACCGCTGGATTTTTAGAAATTCCATGTTTATCCATCATGGAGTGATATTTGATGACCCTCAACACCCAGCCTGGAAAACCAAACACATCCTGGGTGACTTTGAGGGAGGTGATTTCCCCTTTTTGCTCTTCTCTCCACCTGCGGAGCTGCCTCCAGCTCTGGGAGCTCCAACATGAAATGGAGCTGGAGCTGCTGGAGGAATTCCAAAAGGTCCTGGAGATGATCTGGGAAAGGCTCTGGAGCCTCCCGGTGCCTGAAAGGAGCCCACGGGAAAAAATGGGGACATTTTAGAAAGGCTTGGAGTGACAGGATGAGGAATAATGGCTTCAAACTGGAAGAAGGAAGGTTTAGACTGGATTTTAGGAAGGAATTATTCCCTAGCACGAAATTCCCAGGGAAGCTGAGACTGCCTGGGTCCCTGGAGGTGTCCAAGGCCGGGTTGGATGGGGCTTGGAGCACCTTGGGGTGGTGAGAGGTGGAAATAAATGATATTTAAAGTTTTTCCAACCCTCACTGAGCTCTCTGGGGGCATTAATTCACCTTTCACACAACCAGGCTGCACCATCCTGCTCCCCACTGGGAATTGTGGCAACAGACCCCCCCCAAAAACCCCCTGGACAGAGCCAGCATTCCAAATTCCACCCCAGAGATGGAGCTGGAGGCCCAAATCCCATCGACCTGGACTTCAACTCCCCCTGTGGCTCCTTTTAAAATCTCAATTTAACTTTCAGCCAGGCAACACCAGCTCAGCCCTGCGGGGTTTTCTCAGCACCCAGGGCTGAGCAATCCCACTCTGCCAGGGGTGAAAAAAAAAACCCTGGACATTGGGATCTCCGTTTTTCCACACCCTGGGATGAGATATCCTTGAAATTCCAGCTGGCTGAGCTTCAGAATTCTCGGTTTGGACCTCGGGTGCCGCTTAGCCCCGTTAGCACGTGAAAGAATTAAAGATATTTTTGTATTTTCCAGCAGGGAATCTCTCCACTTCCCACTGAGCTTTTCCCAGTCGATCCACTCAAAATCAAACAGGAATTCCCGAGCTGCTGCTCTGCATTTAAGGGAGCCATCTCTGCGTGCTCCCGAAAAATCTGAAATACTGTGTAGAAATCTGTGAGCCTGTTGGTGCCTCTGAGGTGTGTGGATGAGGTTTGGACAGAGATCTTTGGAGTCTGGTCTTAGAGGATGAGGTTTTATTGTAATCTCCATTTTTCCACACCCTAGGATAAGGCATCCTTGAATTTGCTTCGGAATCCTCTGGAATCTCGAGTGCTGCTTAGCCCCATTAGCACATGAAAGAATTAAAGACATTTTTCTGTTTTCCAGCTGGGAATCTCTCCGTTTCCCACTGAGCTTTTCCCAGTCGATCCACTCAAAATCAAACAGGAATTCCCGAGCTGCTGCTCTGCATTTAAGGGAGCCATTTCTGCGTGCTCCCCGAAAAATCTGAAATACAGCCGTAATTTCAATATTTTCAGAATCTTTAACCAGATAATAATTTCTGTAAGACTTCCCTATTTCTTCCTCCCCAAAAATACTGAAATGCAGCCATAATTTCTATATTTTCAGCACCTTTCACCAGATAATAATTTCTGTAAGACTTCCCTATTTCTTCCTCCCCAAAAATACTGAAATACAGCCGTAATTTCTATATTTTCAGCACCTTTCACCAGATAATAATTTCTATAAGACTTTCCTATTTCTTCCTCCCCGAAAATACTGAAATACAGACGTAATTTCAATATTTTCAGCATCTTTCACCAGGTAATAATTTCTATAAGACTTCCCTATTTCTTCCTCCCCGAAAATACTGAAATACAGCCGTAATTTCTATATTTTCAGAATCTTTCGCCAGGTAATAATTTCTGTAAGACTTCCCTATTTCTTCCTCCCCAAAAATACTGAAATACAGCCGTAATTTCAATATTTTCAGCATCTTTCATCAGGTAATAATTTCTAAAAGACTTCCCAATTCTTCCTTCCCAAAAATACTGAAATCCAGCGCTGCTGGCGCTTCTTTTAAACGGAATTCCCATTTATTCCCACCTCAATTAAATCCTCCAAGCTCATCCCTCCCCTGCACCTCCCCGCATCCTGACACCGACCGGGATGCTCCGAATCATCCCCCGCTTCCTCACCAATCCGTGTTTAATTAATTAATTAAGAGCTCCCCAGGGAGTTAATTGTGTCACCATGGCAGTTCTGGCGTGAGGAGCAGCTCCTGGCTGGAGGATGGTGCTGGATCCAGCCCGGAGCATCTCCCAGGGGAGCACGGGGTGGGAATTGGTGCCTGGAGAATGCTCAGCTGCCAGGGGGGAAATTGTGTGGACTCGTGGATGGAATTCCCAGCTGCCACGGCTCCTCTGGTAAATCCCGGCTCCACAGAGGGATGGGGTGGGATAATGGGATGGGATGATGGGATGGGATCCATGGGATGGATGGAATGGGATCTATGGGATGGGATGGGATCCATGGGATGGGATGGGATAATGGGATGGGATTGGATGGCATAATGGGATGGGATAATGGGATGGGATAATGGGATGGGATGGGTTGTCCCCTCTGTCATTTCCTGGTGGCTCCAGGACTCCCTAAAATCCCACCTAACCCTGCTGGAGGCTGTTCCCCCAATCCTGGCATTGCACAAAGCTCCCCGTGGCTTTTGGGGGCACAAAAGTGGGAAGGGATGGAGCAAAATTCCGGGTTTGGGATTCCCCCGTGGGTTTGGGCGATGCTGCTGCTGCTGCTGCACGTCCTGGGTTGGTGGTGAGGAGAATTCTCTGTTTGGGGGGTCGGGCTCGGATTTTCCTGGGGATGAGGCTGCCAGGAAGGATCCTCTCCTTGGGGCTCAGCTCCAGCAGCCAGGAAGGATCCTCTCCTTGGGGCTCAGCTCCAGCAGCCAGGAAGGATCCTCTCCTCGGGGCTCAGCTCCAGCAGCCAGGAAGGATCCTCTCCTTGGGGCTCAGCTCCAGCAGCTTCTCTGCTCCAACACTCTGGGTTTGCAGCTGTGGGGGCAAAACCCCCGTTCCTACAGACAGAACGTGCCCGGGGGAGCGAGGGAGGGACAGAGCAGTGCAGGCTCTTCAGAGGGCAAAAATACAGAGTTTCACCCTAAATTAGCAGAGAAAAAGTTTTCAATCGTGTGCATAGGCTGAGAAAAAAACCAGGAGTGCACAGCAGAGAATCCTGGAATGTTCTGAATGGGAATAAATCCACAGGGATCACCCAGCCCCAGCCCTGTCCCTGCCCAGAGCCCCAACAATCCCAGCCTGGGCATCCCTGGGAGAAGTTTCCAAAGGCTCCTGGAGCTCTGGCAGCCTCGGGGCCGTGCCCATTCCCTGGGGAGCCTGGGCAGTGCCAGCACCCTCTGGGGGAACAGCCTTGCCCTAAAATCCATCCTAAATCCCTCCTGGCCCAGCTCCAGCAGGATCCTGTCCCTGTCAGGTCACAGGGAGCAGAGATTGGAGCTGTCCCAGGGGAGTTCTGCCCCAGGCTCTGCTCCAGCTGCACGTTCCAAATTCCCTCTCCTTGTGCAGCCCTTCCAGACCCTTCCCCATCCTCGTGTCCCTCTTGAAGAGCTTTGTGTGTTCCTTTTATTGAGACCCCCAAAACTGTCCCCAGCCCTGGAGTGATCCAGGGTGGGACAATCCCCTCCCTCGGGGCTGCTCCTGCTGTCCCAGGACAGGGATGTCCCTCATGGCTCTGCTCCCTCACACCCAAATTGTCACCAGCCAGGTCCTTTCCCCTCCACGGTTCTCCAGCTTCTCCTTTGGGCCACCACACTTTAATTTCAATCCCTGCCATCATCCTCATCTTTCCCAAAACATTTTTTTCCCATTTCTCCCCAGCCCTGGTTCCCTCCTGATGCCCTGGAGCCCGAATTGGTCCTTTTGTGGTTTGAGATTTGGCCCCTAAAGAAAAGCTGAGAGCTTTCCAGCTCCTACGTTTCCAGCTCCCACCCCAGGGAGGCAAAAATGGGAGTATTTGAAAATTAAACCTTGGCTTGGATCCAAGGTTTTCCCAAGCCTCACCAAGGGACAAGCACATCCCAAGCAAAGCCCTTCCCTGGGAATGATTTATAGGCCTGTTCAACCACAATGTGTTTTAATGATTATTTGGGAACATCAGGGAAGGGAAAAAATGAAGAAGGAAGAGTTTGGGCTTCTTTAAATCAATAGATCTATGAGAAGATAAATCCAAGTTTAGAAGGGGGTGTTCATTCAGTGGCGTTAATAGACCAATAGTCTGATAATCCCTCTATTTGTGGGATAATCCTCACTTCAAGACTAAATGGAAAATCATATATTTGATGACTGCTAAATTCTATTTTAAAACCCCAAACCATCAAACTTGCTTCTAAAAAATATTCTGTATATTCATATATTAAAAAAAAAAATCTCCTCATACATCGGCCAGAAATCAGAAAAAAATTAGCAATTATTTTCCAAAAAAAAAGACATAAACAGAGAAATAAAACAATTATTCCAACTGCACAAACTGAAGTCAGGCTGTTTAATTGGAGCTCAAACCAGAGGGGACAAATCAAGCAATTGATGCTCAGCTTTTGAATCTGGTCAGGAGAAGCCTAATTAGACATTAATTAAGTATTTGAGGCTCTGCAGCGATGGCTTAGTGATGTTTCCCAGCTCCAAAAGAATGGATTGCTGCTTTTCCCAGGGAAAAAAATTCCACATGGGAGCGGCAACCTGGCCAGGATGGGTTGAAAATCCTTGTTCTGTCAAAACAGCAGGTTTGGAAATCTCTAAATCCCAAGGGAGAGATGAATTGGGTTGTGCAGGATCCTGAAGGAATGAGGGAAAACCTCCCAAGGGCTCCAAGGGGCTTTGCTTAAGGCAGGGAAATCACTCTGGATTTCTGGAATATTTTCCTTGCACAATTTTGGAGTTGAGAAAAGGGTGAAAAACAAATTTCAGGGCTCGTTTTCCCAAGTTTTTTGTTGGCAGGGAGGAAGCAGCCCTGAGTGTTCAATTCTCAGGCAGAGTGGGGTGAAATTCATTGCCTCTGCCGTGGTTTTCCAGGCAGGACTCAAATCCAGAGCTCCTGATCCTAAAATCTCCTTCTTGCTGCTCAGGCTTCAGGAGAAAACCCTCTGTGTAAAGTGCAGACAAAGTGGTTTTGTGGTGGAAACAGAGGTGGAGGATGGCAGGGAGAAAAGGGAGATAAACAGGAAAAACAAAAAAAACCCCACCAGTAACCACCCACCATTGCAATCCTGCTGAATCCCTTGATCCAGGAGGTCTTTTCCCACAAAAAAACCATCAAATCCAGCACAATTCCTGCCACAAGATGATATTCCTGCAAACAGGCACCTCCATCCCTCAAAATCCAAGAGAAACACCTTAAATCTCCTCCCATTAAGCGTTAAACTCATTTTCATCTCTTCCTGCTCGCCGAGGATTTTATTGTGGCGCCTTCTCATTCTTAGAAATATTTCACTTTCTTTCCTGGCACACGGAAAACACCCACAAAACCCCAAAAAGGGAAGCTGACTAATTATTCCTGGGGAACAATGAGATCACGGACACCATAAAGGTTTTCATCCCGTCTCTCGTTTGTCATTGCAAGGTGCAAAACTGCCAGCAGATCAAAAATTACTCATGACCTTTCTTTAATAAATGGCAATCACCTCTAAAAACCAGCTGGGAAATCCCAGAAAATGAGGGAGGTAAAAGAGATTTGGCTCCTCGGGCAGTGTGAATCAGCAGAGCCCGAATTTTCCTGAGGAACGGGGACATCTGAGGTCATGGCAGGGGAGCTGTGTAGGGTTGTGGCAGGAAAAGGCCTCTGGTGTCCCCAAATGTCCCCCAAATAGGGAGCAGGATGACAGGAAAAGGGGAAAAGCCCTAAACTGATGGATGGCAGGGTTAGATGGGATATTGGGAAGGAATTCCTCCCTGTGAAGGTGGGGAAGGGCTGGAAAAAGTTGTTCAGAGAGGTCATGGGGCCTTGAGATGGGACCCTGGGACAGTGGAAGGTGTCCCTGCCCTGGCAAGGGGTGGCACCAGATTATCTTTAAATCCCAACCCCGACCATTCCAGGATTCCAAGATTCTCTGTGTGTTTCCCCTCAGGCAGACACTGAGGAAGCACCAATGAAGAACCTGGTGAGCCAGGGTGGGGGAAGGAGAAGAAATCCCCATTCCTGGAACCAGGAAAGTTCCAAAACGCCCTCATGAGAAACCTCAGCTGCTCTGAGCTGCCCTTCCCGGCTCTGGGACCAGCTCTGAGGGCTCATTTTCCACTCCCAGGCCGAGCTCAAAGCTCTTAGGCCTGACTTGTGTGGTCTTGAAGCTCTGGAGATCCCTGTGGACATTCCAAGCAGCCAGCAGCTGTTCCTGCTCACAATCATCAGCCACGAAAAAACACCTTCCTATTAAAACTTCCATTGCAAACTGATCCCAACCCCTCTGCCCGGCCTGTCCTCACAGAATCATGGAATGCTTTGGGTTGGAATGGACCTTAAAGCTCTTCCAGGCCCATGGGCTGGGATCTTCCACCAGGCCAGGCTGCTCCAAGCCCTGTCCAGCCAGGTTCTGAGCACTTCCAGGGCTTCTTCCAAGCATCTCTGTGGAATTTGGGGTGAATTTTTTGTTTTGGTTTTTTGGTTTTTTGGGTTTTTTTTTGTTTTCTCTTGGTTTGGTTTGGGTTTTGGGTTTTTTTTTTTTTAGGTTTTTTGTTTTTTGTTTGGGGTTTTATTGAGGCAGCTTTTCCTCACCTTTCTGCCCATGTTTTCTCCTCATAGAATTCCAGCAATCCCAGGGCTGCTCTGGCAGGGAGGAGACATCTGGATTTTCCCAGGGAAAACCAAAAGATTAAGAGATTCCATGGATTTGAGCAGCAGGAAACCCTTGGCCTGGCCTGTCCTCTCAGATTCATGGAACGCTTTGGGTTGGAATGGACCTTAAAGCTCTTCCAGGCCCATGGGCTGGGACCTTCCACCAGGTCAGGCTGCTCCAAGCCCTGTCCAGCCAGGTTCTGAGCACTTCCAGGGCTTCTTCCAAACATCTCTGTGGAATTTGGGGGGGTTTTTTTGTTTGTTTTTTGGGTTTTTTTTTTTTTGGTTTGGTTTGGGTTTTTTTTGGGGGGGGGATCAGTTTGGTTTGGGGTTTTTTTGTTTAGTTTTTTTTGTTTGTTTAGGGTTTTTTTGAGACATGTTGTCCTCACCTTGCTGCCCATGTTTTCTCCTCATGGAATTCCAGCAATCCCAGTGCTGCTCTGGCTTTTCCCAGGGAAAACCAAAAGATGAAGAGATTCCGTGGATTTGAGCTGCAGGACAGGCTGAAGTTCAGGCCTCAGCTTTGCTGCTGCGTTTCCAGTAGAAACAACAACAACAAAAACGAAAGAAAGAACAAAGACAAAAGAAACAAAACCAAAAAAAAAGCCCTCAAAGCTCAGCCTGAGGTTCCCTCCGAAGCTTTTCTGAAATAAATGTTCAGCACCACAAAACCCACCCTGGCTGCAGCTCCCAGGTATCCACTTTCTTCTGTTTCCCCCCTTCTTTCTCAGAAACTCAGATGCAACAAAGTTACCCACAAAAAAAACCCCCAAAACAGTGAAAAACAGGTTTTTTGAAGCCAGAAAAGGAGGCTTGGGGGGGGAACAGGTGCAAAGTGGAGAAGGAGAAGATAAATATGTGACTCTGAGTCTGTTTTTCCTTCTTTTTCTTTCTATTAGAACACAATTTTTTAGCACTGAACACTCAGCTCAGGAGCATTATTGTCTCATTTTTGTTATTTAGCAACCACAACATTGAAACAGAAGTAAAAAAATAAATTGGGGAAGTGTCCAAAGCCAGGTTGGACACTGGGGCTTGGAGCAGCAGTGGGAGGTGTCCCTGCCCCAGGCACTGGATGGGCTTTGAGGTCCCCTCCAACCCAAACCATTCCAGGATTCCATGATTTTTTTCCTGGGCTCTGGCAGTGACTCTTGCCCCACAGGACACTGATGATTCCACCAGAATCCCTCGGCTTTTCCTTCCCACTGAAAAACCAGAAAGGATCAATGGTTTTGTTAAGGCAATGGTTTCTTCCTAATCAATAATAAAACATTTGGGGAATAAAGCATTGCCTTCAGTCTCCATCTGAATTTCCAAGGGATGGAGAACCTGTGCTGAGGGAGAGCTGAGTTAAATCACCTCATTGAAAGAAATCTGGTTGATAATCCCACCTGAATAAAGAATATAAAAATTTACAACAGAGTTTTTTATCCTCTTAATTAAATGAATATCAAAGAGTTTGCACTGGATCGGGTTTATCCAATATTCCCCTCCAAGTGGGGGGGCAGAGATAAAGAAGAAGGTGCCTGGCTGGGGAAGCAAACCCATCCCAGAGCTGCACCAGGATTCACCTGGAATTACCCAGCAGCCAGTGAGAAATCCTGGAAAAAATCAGTGAGAAATCCTGGAAAAGCTCCAGCCAGCTGCACCAACCTGTCCCTCTGCCCCGCATTTCTCGCTGCAGCTCTTCCCACAAAGCCAGAGCTTCCTGGGGTTTATTTATCCAACTGCTCCCAGATTAAAGGGGGGTCAGTTCCCTGCTCACTTCAGCAGGGAAATGCTGAATTCCAGGGAAAGCAGCATCCACAGGGAAAGAAATCCACGGCTTTGCAACTTGTTGTTTTTAAGAACCTCTTCCACTGTCCCAGGCTGCTCCAAGCCCCAATGTCCAACCTGGCCTTGGGCACTGCCAGGGATCCAGGGGCAGCCCCAGCAAATCTGGGAATTCCAGCCCAGACCCTCCCCACCCTCCCAGGGAACCCAATATCCAATATTCCTACCCAATATCCCAAATAAAACTTCCCTCTATCAGCTTGAAGCCACTCCCTGTGTCCTGTCACTCCAGTTCCTGAGGAATTGTCCCTCTCCAGCCTCCCTGGAGCCCCTTCACACCCTGGAATTTTCTATGAGGTCTCCACAGAATCTCCTCTTGTCCACCCTGAGCAGCCCAGCTCTCCCAGCCCGGCTCCTTAGAGAAACTGCTCCAGTCCCCTGAGAAACTTCCTGGCCCTCAACCGGTGGGGAAGACTTTTTTGGAGGGAAGGGAAGGAAGGAATTCTGGAAGGAAAGGGAAAAGAAAAGGAAAGGGAAAGGAGAAAAGAGGAAAAAAAAAAGAGAGGGAAAAAAGAGAGGGAAAAAAGAGAGGAAAAAAGAGAGGAAAAAAGAGAGGAAAAAAAGGGCGGGAAAAAAGGGCGGGGAAAAAAGGGCGGGGAAAAAGGGCAGGAAAAAAGGGCGGGGAAAAAGGGCGGGAAAAAAGGGCGGGAAAAAAGGGCGGGGAAAAAAGAGCGGGAAAAAAGAGCGGAAAAGAGAGAGGGAAAAAAAGAGAGGGGAAAAAAGAGAGGGGAAAAAAAGAGTGGGGGAAAAAGAGAGGAAAAAAGAGAGGAAAAAAGAGAGGAAAAAGAGAGGAAAAAGAGAGGAAAAAGAGAGGAAAAAATTTTTAAAAAAGAGAAAAAAAGAGAAAAAAAAGAGAGAGAAAAACAGAGACGCCCCCCCCCCCCCCCAAGCTGGCATTTCTGGGAGCAGAAGAACAAAGCAAGAAATGTTTTATAGAACTTCACAAACTGATCCCCTTCAGTTAAAAAAAAAACTGTTTACAGGCCCAAATCCCTTTAACCAGAGTTCCAGAGACCCCTTAGGAGCAGCGATGAGATGGAAGGAGATGCTGTGAGTGTAAATAGGTGGGAAGTGCCCCCCTTTTATCACTCAGGCAATCCTTGTGTTCCAGCCTGGGATATCATCCTGCCCTAATAAAATCCACATGGGATCTGCAGCTGGAAGTTTTAGGGCAGAGCTTTGAAGGCCATGGAAGCTTCCAGTTATTATTCCAGATATTTGCATTGAGTGTGACAGGCCTGGTGCTCCCTGGGAGCTGGAAATGCAGCACAGGGAGAGGCTCCAAGGTTTGTCCTGGAGCTGGGAGGGAACTCTGAGCCCCCAAAATGGGTTTGGACCAGGACACGGCATCAGGGAAGGCGTGGAATGGGATGAGGGGGTGAAATCATGAGCCTGAGTCAGGAGGGGAGATTTTTCAGAATTCCAGGATCATCCAGGTGGGAAGAGCCCTCCAGGATCACCCAGTGCCACCCCAGTGCCACCAGCAGCATCCAAACCCTGTCCCCAAGGGCCACATCCAGACTCCTCCTGAGCACTGCCAGAGACTCCAAAGCTCCCTGGGCAGCTCATCCCAAGGCCTCACCACTCCAGGAGGGAAATTTGCTTTCCCAATCTCCAAGCTGAGCCTCCCCTGGTGCAATTTGAGGCCATTTCCTCTCCTCCTTTCCCTGCCCCCCCTGACAGGGACTGTGGGGAGCACTGAGGTCCCCCCTGAGCCTCCCTTGCTCCTCCATCCATTTAAAGTCTCCAACAGGGCCTAAGAAAAACTGGAGGAACTTATCTGAGACCAAATGTGCCATTTTAAGCCGAATTTTTGACCAGCTGGGCACTTAAACCCCACGTGAGTGTTCACTTTTAGGGGAACCCAAAAAGGCTCACACTGCAGTGCCCTAAAATCCAGCAGCTTCCCTCCTTTCCACCACTCCCACATCCCAAAAACATCTGCTGCAGCTGCTGAGTGAAACATCTGCCCGGGACATGCGAGGCTGCTCTGGAGGGACGTTTGGGACATGGAAAATGAACGTTCCCCAATGTTTTCCCGGTGTTGGAGCTGCTGAATGTTGGTCACATCATCTGATTGCTGTGGTTGGAGATTCTGTGCTCTGTGGTTAAACCAGGCCCGGCTCAGCCACTGTGGATTCTGTGGTTTCACTCCCTTATCTTCGCTCTGTCTTGCTTGGCATTAATTGGTGTTTTGGCTCTCACTGCTTTCTTGCTTTTTTCATCCACCCCAAGCGTTTCAGAGAGGATTGGATTGGGTTTTGGGGGAAAATCCCCCACAGAAAGGGCTGGTTTAGGTGGCCCAGGGAAGTCTTTGTCTCATTGTGCCTGGAGGGGTTTAAAAGCTGTGAAAATGTGGTGCGTGGGGATGGGGGAAGGGTTGGGTTCGATGATCTTGGAGGGTTTGTCCAACAAAACCATAAAATTACAGAATGGCCTTAAAATCATCCAGTTCCAACCCTCAGCTGCAGAATCAGCAGCTCCACAGAGCCCATCCCACTCCAGGCATATTCCTGCTGTTTAATTTGGGAATGTCTGGTGAAGGGAATGACAATGAAATTTGGAGCCTGGCTCTGTAGAGATGAAGATGAATTGGCACAGGGATGGTCCTGAGCTTTTACAAACAGCCTGAGGTGTTCTAGCACCTTTTTAAAACAGTTGTTCACACGATAATCAACAGATTTATTTCTCTTTCCAGCTGGGAAAAGCACAGCTCTGAACTGGAAGGTTATCCCTATCCAGCATTATTCTGAAATCTCTGATTTTCTTGGAGTTGGTTAAAAGAGTCCTCGATTCCCTTTGGATCCTGAAGGAATTTTCCTGCCCTGAGGAATTTCCCCGGAGAGAGAGGAGCCTCTCACATCACCCTCAGCAAGCCACAGGTGCCTATTTATAGCTCTGAGCTTCCCTAAATTCCTCACCTCACCGGGATTCCTGTCAGGACTCAGCCTCTTCCAAATCTGAGCCTGAATTCCCATGGTTCCGGTGCAGGTGGCTCAGGTTGGGTGCTGAAAACTGGGTTGGTTTTTGAGTGCTGCATAATCCAAGGAAAACTCTGATCCCAGGGCAGAGCTGAGGGTTGGGTCAGATCCAGATCTGACCCGATCCAGATCCAGATCCAGGGTGGAACTCATGGAATATTCCAGGTGTCTTTGCAGTGCAAAGGAGAATCGTGGGATGGGGCAGGTGGGGAGGGTAAAGAGCTGATCCCAAGGGCAGGGACACCTCCCACTGTCCCAGCTTGCTCCAAACCCTGGCCAAGCTGGCCTTGGACACTTCCAGGGATGGGACATCCACAAGAATGGGGCTGGAAAATCCACTGAAGGAAAAAAAATAGAAAAGAAAAAAAAAGTTTTATTTTTGCTATGTTAAAAATCCCAGGATCATCAAGGTGGGAAAAGCCCTCCAGGATCACCCAGTGCCACCCCAGGGCCACCAGCAGCACCCAAACCCTGTCCCCAAGGGCCACATCCAGACTCCTCCTGAGCACTCCCAGAGACTCCAAAGCTCCCTGGGCAGCTCATCCCAAGGCCTCACCACTCCAGGAGGGAAATTTGCTTTCCCAATCTCCAAGCTGAGCCTCCCCTGGTGCAATTTGAGGCCATTTCCTCTCCTCCTTTCCCTGCCCCTCCTGGCAGGGACTGTGGGGAGCACTGAGGTCCCCCCTGAGCCTCCTTTTCTCCCCCAAATCCCCCCAAATCCCTCAGCTGCTCCTCCCAGGATGAATTTTCCAGACCTTTCCCTGCCCCCTTTATTTCTCCCTTAGACTTTGTTTCATTTTGAAGTTTGATTGTTCTGCGAAGCCAAAATTCCCCAAACTGAGAGGACACTCTCAAAAATACCTGAAAGATGTTGAGGTAAAACTCTAAAACAGCAGAGCTTTTTAGAGCTGGCTTAGAACCAGTGAGATTCTGTTCTGATTTTACCACTGCATTTAAATAATGAAGAGGAACCCCCCACGCAGGTTTTGGACCCACTGAACCACAGCAAATTCTGAAGAAGAAAAAACAATTTATTAAGATGTAACTTCCCTTATTATGGCTGAAAAATTTGTAAATCTTCTGGGAAAGAATCTGAACTGGTTTGAAGCGAGCTCAGCACAGCAAATCCTCGATTTTGCTACCACACAAACATCAAACCACCAGAGCAGGGGGTGGCAGAGCCTCTCTGGTTTTTTTGTAGCACCCCAGGGGTGGGGAAGGAGAAAGGTGAGAAGAGAGAGCTTTGTTTTCACCCTTGTTTCATTTGGTTCTAGGGGAAAGGTCAGTTTTAAAAGTTTTAAATAAACCCCCCCTGATCTGGATTTGGATCTCATTTTTTAACCCGGGTTTGCATTTTGATTTTGCAGCTCCACCAGCTGCGACACCAGGAGTGCACTCAATTAATTTAAACGCAGATTTGCATTTTTAAAAGGCGATTTTGCAAGCAATTCCAGCTGCACCGAGCGGAGGGAGCGCAGCACTTGCTGTCTGAGGCACCACATCAAAGCCCTCACCTCGGCACTGAAATTCTCTCCTGACAGCTCAGCTCAGCAACTGCCCTTTGTTGCTGCTCCTCACGAGCCAAACAATGCCTGGCTGTGTTTTTCCAGGAGAGAGGAAAATGAGCCCAACTGTTGGCTGTGAAAAGGGAATTTTTTTCTAGGCCTGACTGTGGTAAAAGAGCCCCAAGTTATTCCAGGTTTTTGCTGCCTCGCTGCCAAAAATTGGCTTTCAAGCTTTTGCCACTGGCTCCAGCTTGGAAAAACTGAGCAAGCTTGAGTTTAACATCAGGAGCCATCCCTGTCCCTTGGGAATTTTAATATCAGGAGCCATCCTTGTCCCTTGGGAATTTTAACATGAGAAGCCATTTCTGTTCTTTGGGAAGGGAATTTTAAATCAGGAGCCATCCTTGTCCCTTGGGAATTTTAACATGAGGAGCCATTTCTGTTCTTTGGGAAGGGAATTTTAAATCAGGAGCCATCCCTGTGCCTTGGGAATTTTAACATCAGGAGCCATCCCTGTACCTTGGGAATGAAATTCCAGCATCAGGAGCCATCCCTGTCCCCTGGGAAGGGAATTTGAACATCAGGAGCCACCCCTGTCCCAAGCACCGTCACAAAGAGCCTTGAATCATAAAATTAGAAAATCGTGGAGTGATTTTGTTCAAAAGGGGCTTTAAAGTCCATCCAGATCCAGATCCAACCTCTGCCATGGGCAGGGACATCTCCCACTATCCCAGGTTGCTCCAAGCTGGTCCAAGCTCCAAACACAATTTCATCTCCTCTTCTTTGTTTTTCTTTTATCCGTGCAAGTGATGCTTTTCCAAACTGCACTTCTGGATCCTCCCAGTCATTTCTCCACTGTCCAGGCCATCACAGACAGCTCCATGGAATTGTTTTCACTCCAGGATGGAGATCAGGGATCTGAGTTTGGGACGTGGCCAGCACCAGCACCAGCACCAGCCATGGGAGCTTCCAGGAGGCCACAAAACACCTGGAATGCTGCTCCCACCTCACCACGGAGCAGCCACGACCCTTCCTGCACTTTCCCCGCAGCCTTTGCAGAATTCCTGAGCCCTGGGATGCTCCCAGAGCCCATTCCAGGTGTGATTCCAGCCCTGCTCCCAGCGTGTCTTGGATGTCACACCCTCAGCTGGGTTCCTGTTCTTGGTCTCCATCCTCTTCCAGCTCCTTCCCTGTCCTCAGCTGCCTCCTCCGTCCTGAGCAGGACCTTCCCAGGCTTCCAGGAAATCCAGGACCAGAATCCTCTGAATCTGCCACATTAAAGAGAAAAATCAACAATTCCCTGGCAAGCAGCACTCGGCGACCCAGCACAAATCAGGGCACAACCCTGGGGACGTTTCCTGGGAGTTCTGGAACCATTCCTGCAGCTCCTGCCTGGACATCCTCACCTCCCAGAGATTCCAGGTGGTTTAAGAAGGTGCTGGATTAATGAAAACCTCATTTAAATCCCTCAGGAGGTGCCTGGGAAGTGGCAGCAGGGCTGCAGCAGCTGGTGGCTCCTCAGGCCAACAACAACAAGTGACAGAGCCCTAAAAAAGTTCAAAATTCCCATCTCATCTTTCGCAGGGGCTCTGGAAGGAGAGGTGGCAGCCAGGGTGGTGCAAGGCCTCGCTTTTGTCCCAGTTCTCCAGCCTTCACTGCTGCACTGGAAAAGAAAAACACAAAGAAAAAGCTTCTTTGCCAGCAAAATGTTTTTGGAATACGAGGCAGAAGTGCAAGGCCAGATTGACTGGATTTCTTTTAGAATGAAATGTTAAAAATTACAGATAAAAATCCAGAAAAAAGAGTTTTGTCCTTCATGGATGTACTGAAAAAAGATCATTTAGCCAGGATTTAAGTTAGGAAAAAATCAATATACACAGAGAAAACCAATACTGATTCAGAACAATACGAATTGAATTTGAACTTTGAAATTCAAAATTATGTGGGCATGAATTAAACACACACTGATGGCTTTCTTCTTGCGCTTCTGCATAATCCATGAAAATCTTAGATGGGATACTGGGCAGGAATTGTTCCCTGGGAGGGGCTGGGCTGGAATTCCCAGATTTGCTGGGGCTGCCCCTGGATCCCTGGCAGTGCCCAAGGCCAGGTTGGACATTGGGGCTTGAAGGAACCTGGGATGGTGGAAGGTGCCCTTGGAGGACTGGATGATCCCTAAAATCCCTTCCAACCCAAACCATTCCAAGATTTTGCAAACTCCACAATAAAATATAGTACAAATACAAAATATTTAGATAAACATAAAATATAAAGATAAAATAACCCAAATATTTGTGACCAGGCCCCAAAATCCAACATGACCCTTTCTCCATCCCTCGGTGCCACTTCACACACATTCATGTCTTGTTTTACTTCTTTTCCTGCTCTGGAACTGATTTCAAATTTCTCTGGCAGCAAATTCCACCCCCCCCAAATCAGCGGCCATGTCCGAGGGGGTTGTGGGACCAACAAAACCATTCTTTGACCAGATTTGAAAATCTTCTCCATTTCTTCCAGGTGGTGTTTTTGGTTTTTGTTTTTGGGTTTTTGGTTTTTTTTTGTGGGGTTTTTTTGGTGTTTTTTTGTTCTTGTTTTTTGGTTTTTTTTTTGTTTTTGTGGGGGTTTTTGGTGTTTTTTGGTGGTTTTTTTGTTTGTTTTTTGTTTTGTTTGTTCTGTTTGTTTTGTTTTCTGTTTTTGTTTGGTTGGTTCGTTGGTTGTTTTTTTGTTTGGTTGGTTTTTGGTTTTTGGTGGGTTTTTTTGTTTTTTTTTTTTGTAATCTGCTTTCTCTATGGTTTCTGTTCTGAAAGCCCCAGAGATTTATTTAGGCTGAGGAAACCCTGCCCCGATTCCCCGCGGGCCGTTTCTTTCTCCCGCGGGAAATTTTCGGGAGAAAACCTCAGCATTATTTTAACGAGCTCCTGGGAAAATCTGGGAGGGAGCTGAGGCCAGGTGGACCAAAGGACAAGTGCTGAGGATGGGAAGCTGGGCTGGGAGCCCAAAGCCAGGCCAGCTGCTCCCCTCGTGAGCTGTGACTCAGGGTGGTGACACCGAGGACAGCACGTCCTGAAGGGCTCTGGGGCAGCTGAAATGCTGAATAATATCCTGGAATCACAGCGTTCCCTAAAATCCTTTGGAAGTCCCCCAGGGATGTGTGTGGCTGTGGGCCAGCTGCTCCTCCAAAGGGCCTGGAGAAGAGGTGCCAGGTGGGTTTTGTCAGGTTTGTCCTCCTGGAATTAACATCATTTTTGGGTTGGGTTGTTAATTCATGGGATTGCTAAATCTGGAGGGTCAGGTTGGAGACTGAGAAAGAAAATTTCCTGGAAGAGTAGTCAGGCCTTGGGATGAGTTTTTATGAGGGTTTGGAGTCACTGTCTCTGGAATTGTCCCAGAGGAGTCTGGATGTGGCTCCCGAGGACAGGGTTTGGGGTGATGCTGGTGGCACTGGATGATCCTGAAGGTCTTTTCCCACCTTTGATGATTCCCCAATAATTTTTCAAGGAGAGCCAATTCCTCACCACGTTTGTGATCAATCCACATCAATCAGTGCACACCCCCTTTCCCCAGAGTTTTCACAAGGAATAATCTCTTCCCTTCCCCTGCTCTTCACAGAACCAAAATCCCACCCCTGGGTCTCCACAAAGAAAATTCTGAGTTTTCCACAGGGATTTCTTCCAGCATTTCCCTGGCACGTGCACAAAGCGTTGGATAGGTTTAGGAAACAGCAACGATAAGGAATTCCAACAGGAAAAAAAAATGCAAAGGGTCCAGAGGAAGATAAGAATTAATTTGGTTTGCTATTTGCACATTTTTAAATCTACTAAATTTCTTTTTCTCTGTCCTGCTCAAACCACAGGGAATTCAGGTGGGAAGAGATGGAAATTAAAACAAAAATAAATAAAATAACATGGGAGATTCCCAAAGCAGTTGCCAGATGTAATTCCCAGATTTTCTTAGATTTTTTTTTTTTTTTTTTACTTTGGGATCCTAAATAAAATGGAATAATTCAAGGAAGTGAATTTTCCTTGGAGAAGCAGCTCCATCACCCAGCTGCTTTTTGGACCAGGGAGAGGAACAGGCAGGAATTCCTCACCCCAATCCCATATCCAGTGGGAATCAGGAGGGATAAATATCCTGATCCAGAACTTCCAGTGGTTTTATGGGAGAAAAATCCATGGGATGCCAGAGATCCAGGGCATTTCTGCCAGCTCAGGGTTTGGATGTGAATTTTAAACACCAGGAGGGGAAAATCCCATGGAGCCAGGCAGCTCCCTAGTGGCTGCAGGGATGTGGATGTTGGAGGATTTGCCAAGCTAAGCTCAGCACTAAGCTGAGCTCAAGTTTTCCTCCAGATCTGCTTTTTTTTTTTTTTTTTTTTTTTTTTTTTTGGTGTTATCACCCAGCTGAAATTTTTGGGCTCGTTCCACCCCCTTCTGCTCAAGTCTGAGCCCTGCAGAGGCTCCTTCCAAGGGGCTCCAGAATTTCTGGAGGATGAGGAGAAGCCTCTGGAAGGGCTGGAATTTGCTGCCGGAAACTTTCCTGGAGCCAGACTGCAGAAATCAGCAGGATAAAACTGATTGTACCACTGGGACCTCAGCACAGAGAAGATAAGAACCCTCCTTTAGTTTATCATTATTTTATTTTAATTAAGAGTTTTTTATTTAGTGCTCATTAAATCCTTTAACTTTGGGGACTACCCATCAAATAAAACAATTTCCAAATGATGAGCAAGAGCTTTAAATTATTTACTTGCACTTCTTTTTTTTCCTTTTTTTCTTTTAATGTGCCTTCAGTAAATCTCATTTAACTCTTTGAATTTTTCCATTTCAGGAATTTGTGCTGCTCCTGTCAGCACAGGAGGAAAACCCAGGAGACTCCCCTCGAAGTCCCTGCCTCATTTCAGGCTTTTAAGGTTCCTTCTCCACTTTCATCCCATATTTTGGATACACACGGGTTTGTTTAGGCCTTAAAAACCAAAATGAAAACACCCAAATACAAAATGAAAACACCCAAAAGGTTTGAATCCAAAGCACGCCGGGCAAAGTTTTGGTGTTGCCTCAACTCTGGAGCTCCAGGGTTTTGAATTATTCCCAGAATTCACCCAAATTTTGAAGGAGAATCTGTGATTCCTGCAGGGATTGATTTCTCACAAACACATCCAAATTCCCACTCCTGAATTCCACCAGAGAAAAACCACCCCGTGGGGATTTCAAAGTGCACCCAAATCGCTGTGGGACTGCTCCAAAATCTCCATCCCCGTGGGATGTGGGACACGAACCTTTTCCTACCTCCTCCACCAATTCCCAGTGGGTTTTTTTAAATTTTTTTTCCCATTTTTTTCTCATCCAGCAGCCAGAGAAGAAGGAACGGACTGATGAGCTCCAGTTAATTGGCTGGAAAAATCAAAGTGCAAACTGATTTTTGGGCATTGAAGGCAGCCAGGTTTAGTAAGACTATAACAAATATGTGTTATGTTAGAAAGAGGAGACTCCCAGGCGCCAGGAGTGAAACATTATCCTCCTCAGACAAAGTCCCAGACAAAGATCTTTATCTGGGAATGATATATGGGATATAGTTTGGAGATGACTCCACATAATACCTTTATTAGGGTTGAAGTTGAACAACTTAAAAGGGAAAGAGAGAGAGAGAAAAAAAAATCATATTTCTCCTTTGTTACTCACCCAAATAAGGGCAGGAAGCTTCCGACGGGGCTGGGTTTGGAAAGAGAAACTTAATGAGGTTCAAATAGCACCAATATTTGTGGTGTTGAGGGGGGGATGGATGAAGCAACTGGAGGGTTGAAGAGCCAAGAGCTGCTGCTGATGCAACTCCTCTGGAAACAGCACAATTTGTGGTGTCCTGGATTTGTCAGGGAGGGAATCAGGACAGGCCAAGATGAGAAATTCAGATTAAAATGAGGATACTTCACCATTCCCAATCAGAATTCCTCCAGGTGATTGGGATTGATTTTCAGGCAGCTCGCTGTGCTCTGAAATCAGGGAGAAAAACCAGTTTTAAAGCAAGATAGCAGTTCAAAGCTGGGAAATTCCTTGGAGTTTTCCAGCTTTTTAGGAGGAATCACTTGAGGATGAGCAAACTTCCAGGGGAATATCCACATTAAAAATAAGAATATTTTTTTCACCAAAAAAAAATCTTGGAATGAGGCATAAAATGGTTACCATCTCTGGAAATATCCAGGAAAAGTCTGGATGGTTTGGGGCGCTGAGGGTGGGACTGGATGATCCTGAAGATCTCTTCCAATCCTTAGGATTTGGGATTCTCCAGCTCCAGCACCTCAATGTTCTTTTTTGAAGTGAGGGGTCCAGAATTGAGGTGTGACCTCACCAGTGCTGAGACCTCATGGATACCTTGGAGATCTTGGAAAGTTCCTCTCGTTGGCCTGGTCACTCTGTTGTGAAAAAAAAAAAAAACAACAAAAACCAAACACAAAGATACGGAAAAATATGGAAAAGGTTCCTTCAGCTTTAGGATCGCATTTAGGATTCCCTGTACTAATGGAACAGAGGGAGAAAAAACCTCACAGGTGGCCTGGCCAGACCAAACCACTGCTGTCAGATCTCCAGCAGGGCAGGTCCAGGCAGGGCTGCTCCAGGTGCTTCTCCAAGTTGTTTTTGGGATGGGAATCTCACACATTTTCAGTGGGAAAGCAGGAAAGGGCCCGGCTGCTTGGGGACCCCTTTTGTGGGTGGATGGTGGAGATAAAAGTGAGGTGGGATGGCTCTAAAAACTGCTTTTTGAAGCTCCCAGCCCTCAAAATCCACCTGTGGGACATCTGGGGCCAAAGGCAGAGTTGGGAACAGAGCTCCCCTGCCTGGGATTTATCCCTGGGATTTGGGATAAATCACTTCAGCCCTCCTGGAAAGAGACAGTGAAGTGTTTAACCTCAAATCTCACGGGTCAAGGAGCCCAGTGTGAAACTGAGCAAACTGAGCTGAGAGAATGAATTTCAGCCTCTGCAGGCACAGGGAACTGAACTGCGATCCCAAAACCACCTCGTTCCCTGCTTTTCTGCAGCAAATCCCACACTTTTCACTGCACAGTTCTGAAAACTGAGAAATAGAAAGAGCTGAGGTGCAACTCAGCTGTGAGAGGTGGGCAGGTAAAAATGTGTCCTGCTCACTCCTTTTTTTTTCCCAGTGTCGTAATTTGTCCAAACTGAGGGGAAATAAATGAGCTCTGGCAGGATCTGGTGAAGGCCTAAAAAAGAAGCAAAGAAATCCTGAGAAGAAACTTGGCAAATGAGCAAAATCTGGCCTGAAAATTTCCTCAGGCCCATCCGGAGCAGAGAATCCCCCAGAGCATCTCAGGAGGTGACAACTTAGCTGGGAAGCTTCGTGTCCCTTTTCCCTCACTGGGACATCTCAGCCTGGAAATTTTGGAGGAATGGGGCAAAACCATTTCCCTCAAATGTGGTGCTGCTGAAAAATTCCCTGTGATCCACAATCTCCCAGTTAGGCCAGGCCTGGTTTACACTGGGATGAGCAGCAGGACAAGAGTGGTTTTTTATGTTCAAGTGACAAATTGATTTCTTGGGGAAATTCCCTTCTTTTCCTGGAGAAATTCCCTTCTTTCCCTGGGAAATGAAGGGCTGAGGGAATCCTCACCCATTCCCAGTCAACGCTGAGGGGTCTGGCATAAAGAATATTTAATTTACAGAGATGGAAGAAAAAAAAAGAGGCTGGGAAAGGCCTTGATGAACTTCTTTGCTTGCCAGGCCATGAGAAAAAAGCCTTGGATCTCTCTCCTGATAATCTTGGATTTTGATGGGGTTTTTAAACTCCTTTCCTAAAAATTCAGCAGGAAGAGGGGTGGTGGGGAAGCTCTGGATTGCACCTCGCCACCTGCAAAGCACCAAACACAAGGAATTCTCTTCCTTGGATAATTCTGGTGCCTTTAGATTGCTGGAAAACACCATTTGTCTTCTAGGAATCTGTGATTCTGTGGATCTGCTCCACTCTCCATCCCAAACTCAGCCCAGGCAGTGTGGAAATGAGGGAAAACCTCTCTCAGCTCCCTCCCAGCTGATTCATTTGGAGCACAGATTTCCCGGGAAGTGGCAGGGGCAGCTGTGCCGGGAGCTTGGCTCCGTTTTCTGCCGGATTCCACAAATCCCAGGGCAAAAATCCATGGCACAGCTGCTCGGGGATGCTGCCACTGCTGCTTACTCATCTCTCCTCCTGTCAGGAAAGTTCATCTTTCCCTGGGATGCCACTGCAAGGACCAGGAATGTGAGGACCTGGGGACAATCACTACAAAATAATTCCCAAGGGAAAAGGAGCAAAGAGCTCCCGGCTGAGCAGAGAAAAACAGGCTCTGAAATAAAATATAATCATGGATGATCAAGGGGTGCCAGGCCCAGCAGATCTCAGCCCCTGACCTGACAGAGCTGTCAGGATTCCAGGAATACCTGTGGAATGCCTTTGGAGTCGAGTCCTGACACGTCGTCCCGAGGTTCGGCTGGTGCAGCTCAGCACAAGGAAAGGGTTTTGGGGAAGGCAGGGGTTGTGCTGGGGGAGAGAAGCCAGAGGGGCACAGGGACCTCGTGTCCCACGGGCCTGGCAGCTGTCCCTGAGCCAAGTCACTGCTGGATTTGTGAAATTCTCGGCATCCTGGGGAGAATTTCAGGCTCAGGAAAGCCAGGGATGGAACAGAACTGAAGTGAGGCCTGGGAGAAGCGAGGCAGGGATTGTCCCCCTGAGCTGGGGTCCCTCCAGGGCTGTGTCCAGTGGTGGCTCCTGCAGGAGAGACCTGGAGGGGCTGGAGGTGTCCAGGGCAGGGAAGGGGCTGGGGAAGGGTCTGGAGCCCCAGGAGAGGCTGAGGGAGCTGGGAAGGGGCTGAGCCTGGAGCAAAGGAGGCTCAGGGGGGACCTTGTGGCTCTGCACAAGTCCCTGCCAGGAGGGGGCTCAGGGGGGTCGGGCTCTGCTGGCAGGGAACAGGGACAGGAGGAGAGGGAACGGCCTCAGGCTGGGCCAGGGGAGGCTCAGCTTGGCCAGCAGGAGCAATTTGCCCATGGAAAGGGTGCTCAGGCCTTGGCAGGGGCTGCCCAGGGAGCTTTGCAGTGCCCAGCCCTGCAGGTGTCACCTGGAGGTGGCACTCAGGGTGACAAGGTGGGCACAGCTGGGACTTGATGACCTTGGAAATCTTTTCCAACCTCAGGGATCCTGGGATTTTTTGTCCCTCTAATTTCCCAGTGGCTGTTGGAGCTGTTTTTGCCCTTGTTCCTCATTCCTGGCTCTCACGCTCCAATCTCTTGTTCCAACCTACTGAACCCAGCCACCACCTCTCTCCTTTTTTAATCAATCAATATCAAAATAATCCGGGAGGAATCCCAAAACTTCACAGCTGAGGGATGACCTGGCAAGAACTTGAAAATTTGAGGGAATTTTGAAGTTCATTTGGATTTCACCTCCACATGGATTTGGTCTCCTGAAGCTGCAGCAGGAAAGGAAGGTCCTGAGCTGAGATGGTGACACACAAGAGATGGGTGAAACAACATTAGAGAGAGATCAGCCACAGGATCACTCCAATCTGTGCCAAAATTTACATAGGAATCAGGGCAAAGAGGAATTTTTAATGATCCAAAGGAGAAAAAAAAAAATTTAAAAGAAATTTTATGACTCTTGGAAATTTTAAGCCATTACTAAGAATAAAAGTCATGCTATTTGTGGGCAGCTGGATTTTTTTTCTTTTTTCTTTTGTGGAAGTGCCCAGGGTTCTGAAGTTCTCACAATTTGCTTCCACCTCATCAATTCTGAGTCCAGTTTGGGGAGGTTTTCCCAGAATGCAGAAGCTGGAGATGGGCAGCACGTGCAGTGCCTGAGCTGCTTTTAACGCCAAATTACAGAACTTCAGCTTTTATTTTTATCCCATGAGGACATTACAGAGAAGAAACGATGGTGGAAGTCCTCACAGGGCCACCCCAGGCTGTGAAATTCAGGAGAAAACCCTGGGGGAGTTTGAAAAGCTCGGCCTTAAATCACAACTTCCCCTTGAGCCGGGCACCACCTCGTGCCATCCAAACTTCCACATCTCCAGGACCTGATGTGGGCATGGAAAAACCACCAGGGACTTCTTGGAGGGGTTGGTTGGATGATGAGCAGAAGCCAAAGACACAAAATAGGAAATAAGTACAAGATTTCTCTTTGATTTTATTCACCTCAAATTAAAACCACTCTAAAACCCATTTTTATTTCAATGAGAGCGCTTCCCTGAGATTTATTTGTTGTTGGGATGCTCAAATAAAGCACAGAGGATAAAAAAATTAGGAATTTTATAATTATGGTTATGTTAAAATCAGAGCCTTTTCCTCTTCCATTTTTTTCCCCTCACGGAAGGATGGAAAAGATTCTTTTATTCTTATAAATCCCAGAAAGGTTTGGGTTGGAAAGGAGCTTGAAAATCACCCAGTTCCAACCCCTGCCATGGATATTCTTATCTATTTCCACTTTTTTTTTTTTTTCCTTTAAAAATATTGGATTGGGTCCCTCTCTAACTTCTCCCTCTTCTTCATATTTTTATCCCTTCTGGATTTTTGGTGCTTTTTCTCCTCAGTTCTTTCCATTTTCTGCTGAGATTTTTTTTTCCCCCTCATTGAAGGAATCAGGATTTGAAGGGTTGAATTCGCAGGATTTCAGGGATATCTTGTTTTCCATAATATCCAATTTTATTCCATCCTGCTCCTTTTGGAACCAGCCCCCAGTTGGAATGGCTCCAGAATGCCAAAATGGGAATCAGAACCATCTGCTCTTCCCAATTTATGGATTTCCACAGGAAAATAATCTCCTTAACTCCTCCAAAAACTCCTCCTGGAAATTGCTGACTCAGCACCAGGGAAGGAGGGAAGGGGAACCTGAAGGATCCAGGGACACAGGCAGAGGAAATTCGGTCGTGTTTGACAATAAAATGAAGTTAAAAAAAATTTCCCAATTTCTGACAGAATTCCTGAGTGAAACTCCAGCACCGCTGACTCCAGGTGTTGGGAAGTTCCCTAAAAAGGTTGGATTTCCTGCAGGAATGGGAGATTCCATCCATTGGGACATCCCAGTGACGCCACTGTGACACTTTCCTCACGTTTTGTGATCGATGGGAGCACTCAGAATGTTCTGATAAAAGTTTTGGGGGTAAAAAGAAAAAAGAGAAAACCCCAGTGTTTCTTTGACACTGAAAATTTGTCTTATTTTTAGAAATGCTCAGAAAACTCAGAGAATTTAGAACCTGAGTTTTTTCTTTTTTATAAATTTAATGCTCTCTCTGGCTGAGGTGAAACACAACTGGGGAGACGCCTCCTCTTCCTGGGATTGTCCAGGGGCTGGAAAATTCATCCTGGGAGGAGCAGCTGAGGGATTTGGGGGGGTTCGGGGGAGAAAATGAGGCTCAGAGGGGACCTCAGTGCTCCCCACAGTCCCTGCCAGGAGGGGCAGGGAAAGGAGGAGAGGAAATGGCCTCAAATTGCACCAGGGGAGGCTCAGCTTGGAGATTGGGAAAGCAAATTTCCCTCCTGGAGTGGTGAGGCCTTGGGATGAGCTGCCCAGGGAGCTTTGGAGTCTCTGGGAGTGCTCAGGAGGAGTCTGGATGTGGCCCTTGGGGACAGGGTTTGGGTGCTGCTGGTGGCCCTGGGGTGGCACTGGGTGATCCTGGAGGGCTTTTCCCACCTGGATTCTGAGTTTTCCAGGGAAGTGCTGGTGGCTGCCAGCGCTGGAGGTCCCTGAGGCTGAGGCTCCCAACATTGGTTTTTTGGCCTGTGATTCCCATCCGTGTTTTTGAAGCTGTTCCTCCATTTCAAGAGGAATTTAAACATTTCAAAAGGAAGGAATCTGTTTTCCCAGCTGGAAGGGAAACCTGTTCAATGAATTACCGAGCCAGGCTCCCCTCCCAGCACACGGGATAGGCACTATATTTAATTTCCTATTAAATCCCTTTTTCCCATTTTAGTCCCCCACGTTTCCAGCACTGCCTTCATGCTGGTTTTTCTCCTTGCCATCCATAATTCCACTGGATTTCTGTCTCTCCTTCCCACCCATCAAAATTCCCACTTCCCTGTGCCAGGGCACTTCCAGTGAGGCAAGAGAAGTTTGTCTCCCTTTGCTCCCCCTGAAATCATGGAATATCCTGAGCTGGAAGGGACCCAAAAGGATCATCCAAATCCAAATCCTGTCCCTGCCCAGACCCCCAACAATCCCAGCCTGGGCATCCCTGGGAGAAGTTTCCAAAGGCTCCTGGAGCTCTGGCAGCCTCGGGGCCGTGCCCATTCCCTAAAAAATCCAATCAGTGCCCAACACCCTCTGGGGGAAGAACTTCCCTAAAATCCAACCTAAATTCCCTTTGGGACCTCCCTGATGGGACAGAGTCCCCAGCACAGCTTCCAGGGAAAGTTGAGGTGTGGCAGCTCTGCCACCTCAGAGTCGTGTCCAGCTCCTCCAGCAGTGACAACATCTGCACGTGGAAAAATCCTGAATATTTCCGTGGTGGCTGTTGTTTTCCAGATGCCCAGATTCCCATTTATCCAGATTCCCATTTATCCAGATTCCCATTTATCCAGATTCCCATTTTTCTGGATTTACATTTTTTCAGATTCCCATTTTTCCAGATTCCCATTTTTCCAGGTTCCCATTTTCCCAGACTCCTATCTTTCTGGTTTTCAATTTTTCCAGATTCCCATTTCTCCAGATTTCTATTTTCCAGATTCTCATCTTCCTATATTCCCATTTCTCCAGATTTCCATTTTCCCAGATCCCCATTTTTCTAGATTCCCATTTCTCCAGATTTCCATTTTCCAGATTCCCATTTTCCCAGATCCCCATTTTTCTAGATTTCCATTTTTTTCCAGATTTCCATTTTCCAGACTCCCATTTTCCCAGATTACCATTTTCTAGATTTTAATTTTTTCCAGATTCCCATTTATCCAGATTTCCATTTCCCCAGATTCGCATTTTTCCAGGCTCCCATTTCCCCAGATTCCCATTTTTCTAGATATCCATTTTTCTAATTCCCATTTTTCCAGACTCCCATTTTCCCATATTTCTGTTTTTCCAGATCCCCATTTCTCCAGATTTCCATTTCCCCAAATTCCCATTAGTCCAGATTTCCATTTCTCCAGATTCCCATTTTCCCAGATCCCCATTTCCCCAAATCCCCATTAATCCAGATTTCCATTTCTCCAGATTTCCATTTCCCCAAATTCCCATTTCTCCAGATTCCCATTTTTCCAGATTCCTATTTTCCCAGACTCCCATTTTCCCAGATTCCTGTTTTTGGCACTCAGTAGGAGCCTGGTGGATGTTTGTCCATGCCACCTGCAAAGTGTTTTTGTACCACAAATGTCCCCAAAACGTGGGAAAAGGAGGAGGAGCAGAGCTTTGGGTTGAGGCAGAGAGCAGGAAAAGGAGGTGGAGGAAAAGAATTCTGTCCCAGCTCCCTTTTTTTTTTTTTTTTTTAGTTTTTTAATCCTCTCCTTCATTCCCAAACATTTCTTATCCTCTTAAAATCATTTTATCTGCCCAGAATTTCAAGTGCTGAGATCTGTGGGGGATCCCAAAACATCTTCCATGGGATGAGCACGGAGGTGACCCCAGAAGATGAAGGAATACCTGAACCCTTCACCTCCCAACCTTCAGAACCTGAATTTTCACTCAATTGTCCTTCTGGAAAGGCTGGGAATATCTGGGAATGTTCACCTGGAGAAGGGAAGGATCCCAGGAGACCTGAGAGCCTCCTCCAGTGATTAAAGGGGTGATAAAAAAAAGGATGAATTACTTTTTTAATGGGTGGAGAGTGGCAGGATGAGGAAGAATGGTTTTAAATTGAAGCAGGGCAGGGCTAGATGGGATTTTGGGAAGGAATTGTTCCCTGGGAGGGTGAGGAGAACCCAGAACAGAAAAGTTGTGGATGCCCATCCTTGGAAGTGCCCAAGGCCAGGTTGGAACATCCTGGAACACTGGAAGGAGTCCTTGTCCATGGCAGGGGTGGCACTGGATGAGTTTTGAGGTCCCTCCCAACCCAAACCATTCCATAATTCCATGATTTCTGTGTTTGACAAAACCATTTTTGGTCCCAGAATTCATTTCCATTGACCAGCCCTCACCTAGAGATCAAAAATCACCTCCAGATCTCCCAAACCACTTCCTCCAAATAAACAAACACGCTCAGAACTTAAAAGGAAAAAAAAAAAAAATTACAATTTCAGGTTGCCCACCACCAATTTCCAAAATCCCTGCTCCTCTCTCAGGAATTTGAACCCTCAGTTTTTAGGCACGGGGAGTCCAGCGAGGCTTCAATGATTTCATTTGCTGGAGGTTAAAAAGGTTCTTGTAAATGACTGCTCCAAATAACTGGAAAGCCAGTTAAAACAACTGGATAACAGATGGCAGAGAAAAGTGCTTTCCTGTAAAGTGTTGCAGAGGAGAAGCTCATTTACAAGAAGCAATTACACAAACATCCCCAAGCATCCAAGATCCCATAAAAGGCTTGCTGAGGTGCAAGCACTTTTTCGAGGGAGAGGATTTTTGTTCAAATTTTTCCCACCTTTTTTTTTTTTTGGTTTTTAATCCCTTCCTTCATTCCCAAAGATTTCTTATCCTATCCAAGGAATGAAACCACCCAGAGATGCATTTCTTTTTCCAACAGATTTTTTTAATCCATAAAAAAGATGAATCTCCTTTTAATCTTCATTCCTTTAATTCTTCTTTCCTCGCTTCGAGATCACACGAGACAATTCCTGCCTTGTGGACAATAAATAAAATAAATGAATAAAAGTTTGAGCCAATCAAACCACGGGGGTAACAACTCATTTTTCTTCAGGATCATGACAGAAACCAGGAGCTGCCTCGTGCTGACATTTAGGAAACTAAACTTAGATTTGACTTTGCCTTTCCAAGCCCTTTTCATCCCTGTCTAATCCATTTTTATGGATAATGGGAACACGACATTGTTGAAGGATCTGGATGAGGTGATGAGTTAATAACGCCAAAGGATTGGGAGAAAATCATTCCTCAAGTTGGAAAAAGTGGAGATGGAGCAGCTCCTGCTCCTTGGGAAGAATTTAAAGTCCAGTTTAGTTTAAATTTAGATCTGAATTTACCTTTCCCAGCCCTTTTTATCCCTGTCTAATCCATTTTTATGGATAATGGGAGCACAAGTTTATTGAAGGATCTGGATGTGGTGATGAGTTAATAAGACCAAAGGATTGGGAGAAAATCATTCCTCAAGTTGGAAAAGGTGGAGATGGAGCAGCTCCTGCTCCTCAGGAAGAGTTAAAACTCCAGAGGTTTTGCTGGAATTCTCTAGGAAAGGCTGAGCAAAGATCTGCTGCCAGAATTTCAAATTCGTTAGGTACCTGACACCTCCAAGCCAGGATTTCCCTGCCTCAGCTGGTGGGATCCCAGTGAAATGTCAGGATTGAGAATCCATCGTTTCCTTGGAGAGGAAAGGGAGGCTGGAATGACCTCACCAGAATTAAAGGGTCTTCACAAGGTCCCAAATCCAGGACATTCCAGATGTTGGGTTTGTGCCTCGCTGCCACCACTTGGCCTCCTCATTAAATCTCCAGTTAATTGAGAGCCAAGCGTTTCATCCTGGAAATTGCAGAATGAAAGAAAACAACGGGATGAGAATGGGCATCCCACAAGTCTTGCTCAAGTGGAGGATTTTTCTCAGAAATGGGGAAAAGTTGGGGCTCACAGAAAGCTCAGCAATGCCTTTGGACTCTGGGATTGCTGAGAGTTGGGGATGTGGTTTTGGGGTGGTGATGGTGGGACTGGATGATCCTGAAGAGCTCTTCCAGCTTTTGAGATTCCATGATTCTGGAAGGATTTTCCATC
>JAHLSL010000075.1:835374-856593 GCA_025920805.1 Petroica traversi
GCACTGGGGTGGCACTGGGTGATCCTGGAGGGCTTTTCCCACCTGGAATATTCTGGAATTCTGAGGCTGACCCAGAGGCTGCTGATGGCTCTCAATCCCCTGGAGCACCAGGCTGACCCCAGCAGGGGATGTTTGCCCCACTTTGGTTTTCAGGGTGACGCCTTCAAACAACCAAAGATCCCAAGTTTTCCTGTCCCTGGAGCTGCTAAACCCAAACTCTTCCTGTCTCTGGTCCCTCTGGCCCCCAATCCATCAGAATTCCCTGAAGGAAGGTGGAATTTGGGAGGTGCTGCCACCACCCAGAGGCTCCCAGGGCCTGCCCAGCTCCAGCAGCACCCAAACCCCTCATCCCAGCCTGGAACGGGCTGGAGTTGGAGATTCCTGACACGTCTGAGCTCTGCCTGCCACCTATTGGTGTTAAAACTGCTGAGCCCAGATTCCCCTTCCTATTCCCAGCCTTTTTTAGGCCAAGGACTGTCCCAGGGTGAAGATGACACCACGTTTTGGCCAGGGCTGCTCAGAAATGCCTCCTGTGGCTGTTCCCTGGTTCGGGAGAGGGAAAGAAAAGCTCGGAATTGTGTCCTGAAAGGGTCAGTTTGTTTTTCCAGAGGCCACTTTCATGGCAAATCCAGGATTTGTGATCTTAGAATTCCTGGTATGTGAAAGGTTGGGAACTTGATTTGTTTTACTGAAGTGCTCTGGGATAGGGAGTGAAACATTCCCGGCCTCTCCACATGGGAATGCCGAATCCAGGGGGGAAATGGATCAGCACCACTGCACAGGAATTGCCATTTGAGCTTCTGGGACACTAAAATCCTGATAAAATCATGGAATCATGGAATGAGTTGGGATAGAAGGGACATCAAAATCATCTCATCCCACCCCTGCCACGGCAGGGACACCTTCCACTGTCCCAGGCTGCTCCAGCCCCAATGTCCAACCTGGCCTTGGGCACTGCCAGGGATCCAGGGGCAGCCACAGCAAAGCTGGGAATTCCAGTCCAGCCCCTCCCAGGGAACAATTCCTGCCCAAAATCCCATCTAATCCTACAATCTTCTAGTCTGAACCATTCCCTGTGTCCTGTCCCTCCAGGCCTTGTCCCCAGTCCCTCTCCAGCTCTCCCAGAGCCCCTTTAGGCCTGGAATTTGCTCTGAGCTCTCCCTGGAGCTTCTCCTCTCCAGGCAGAACAGCCCCAATTCCCTCAAAAAACCACTTATCTTCCAAACATCTCCTTAAAATTTCCCAAAATGGGGCGGAGTAGTGAATTTAAGGAACTTATGGAACAAATCCCAATTTAAGATGGGAAAGGATCAGCAATCCAGTGCTGCAGAATTGCATTCCTTATTTTTAACAAACCTTGTGGTGGCTTTATAGGGAGTCAAGGGTGAGAAGATTCAACTCAGACGCTTCAATTTGGAGATGTGATGCTCAGACAAATAATTTTTCCACCCTAAATGAGTGGGAGCCTCATCCACGTGGCCTAAACTGGAGAAAAATAATTAACATTTTATTGTCCTCCCACAACTCTCAGAGGCCTCAATCAGAGTTTAATTCTGTCCTTAATTTTCCTCATTTTGAATCAATCTCCCAAGAAAGTCCAGAAAAGCCTTGGAATTCAACCCTGAGCTCAATGTGGCACCTGCAGAAATGAGATCCAAATATTCCTTAGGTCTATTTGGGGGCAATGAGAGGAAGTCATTGCTCCATTTTTATTAATCACCGATAGCCATTATTATTAACATTGAAAAATGTTGATTTTCTAAGGTCTTGGGGTCATTTTTACTTAAAGTTGGATTTTTATTTTTTTAGATACAGGAAGGATTCTGGTGTCTAAACCTCTAAATATTAAATTTACCTCACCCTGTTGAAACCCAAGTGAAATAAAATCCTCCATGTCACTCTCTTAAATCCTGAACATTAAAACAATAAAATTAATCTGAGACCAACAAAAATAAAACCCAAAAAACCAATTAACCAAAGAAACAAAAGTGAAACAAACTTTATTTGTGAAGTAAAGACAGAGCTGGACTAAAAATTATTTCTCTGCTTGATTTTTGAGAGATTTTTTAGGAACAAAATCAAATTTCCGAGCGGACCAAGACTAGAAGTGCCTGAAGTGTGGGATTAAGGGTTAATAACTCATTTTCACTTTTTTTTTTAATGTGGTTTTGCTCGGTCAGGACCTCCATCAATTATTTTCAAGCCCTTCTGGTGACCCCAGAACTCCCCAAACACCTTTTCTCAAAGGAAGCAGGAATGGTGTTCCTGAAATTTATCATTTCCTCTTACGAGTTTCACCTTTGCTGGCCTCTCCACTTGCAGAAATCCCACGTTCCTCCTGAAACTGCTGCAGTGACTCAGGAGTTTTTTCCCAAAAATCTGGTGGGGAAACCAAACCAAGCTGGTGGAATTGTGTCCAGTTGGTTTTTCCATCCAACCGGCAAATAGTAGATAAAAATTATTAAATAAGAATTATTTAATCAATATTTAATCAAGAATTTAAGCCCCATTCCCATTGAAAAGTGACTTGGAGTTGTTGAAAATAGGGATTAGGTTGTCTCATTTTGGGTTTTGTTATAATCTTTGATTTTATCTGAGTTTTATTCCGATTTTAAGACACAAAAAGGTTTTCTTTCTGACACTGGAGCTTGCTGGCAATTCCAATTCCTGGAAATCCCTATTTGGAATCACCACCCCTGGGGGTGCCCAAGAAACCAATTTTTTAATTGATTCCTCAAAGATCTGCCTTGATTTCAGAGATCAAATCCGCGATTCCGATCCCTCAAAGCCGCCGTGAAATAAAATCAGCACAAACCCGAGCACAAACCTCGGCGAGCGGCCCCGTTAAATCAAAGCCAGCCCAGCCCTCCCTCAGCACTAATTGATCTCTTAATTGGCTCAATCAACACAGCATCTCCATCAACCAGCGGCGCTAATTGCTACAAGATCCCTGTGAAACGGCGAGGGATGAGCAGTGTGGAGAATGGATTCCAGGTGGGAATTCTCCCAGCGAGGATTGGGAGGTTCCTCTGAGCTCCCAGAATATTGAGGACACCCCTAATCCATGGAGAAAATGAGGGGGAAAAGGTTTTGTCCAAAGGGATAATTTATTAATTTATTAATATTTGTTTTTCAGCATTAATAATAATTAATTTTGTTGTTTGGGATTTTAGAGAGTGACGCGGAGGATTTTATTTCACTTGGGTTTCAACGGGGTGAGGTAAACTCAGTATTTAGAGGTTTAGACACCAGAATCCTTCCTGTATCTTTAAAAAAAATATTCAACCTTAAATAAAAACAACGCCAAAACCTGTGGAAATCAACATTTTTCAATATTAATAATAATGGCTATCAGTGATTAATAAAAATGGAGCAATGACTTCCTCTCATTGCCCCCAAATAGACCTAAGGAATATTTGGATCTCATTTCTGCAGGTGCCACATTGAGCTCAGGGTTGAATTCCAAGGCTTTTCTGGACTTTCTTGGGAGATTTGTTCAAAATGAGGAAAATTAAGGACAGAATTAAACTCTGATTGAGGCCTCTGAGAGTTGTGGGTGGACAATAAAATGTTAATTATTTTTCTCCAGTTTAGGCCACATGGATGAGGCTCCCACTCATTTAGGGTGGAAAAATTATTTGAGCATCACATCTCCAAATTGAAACCCATGACAGGGGTGGGACTGGATGGGTTTTAAGGTCCCCCCCCAACCCAAACCATTCCTAAACTCACTTAAGGCTTGGCTTTATCTCTTTCAAGGCTACTTGGGATGAAAAATCGCTTAAATTCAAACACAGAAACATCAATTTTCCAGGATTACACGGAAAATCAGTAGGTTTGCACAGCAGAAAATAAAAAGTCTTGGCTCAGAAGGGATATTGGACATATTCTGGTTTTCTAGACGAGCTCCGAAAATTTTATTTTCATTCCAGTGTGAACTAAAAATACACTTAAAATGTTAAAACCTTTAAAAAACTGCTCTAAAATAAAGTTATGCCCTGAGGTCAGACTGAGTTTGGTCTGCAGAGCACTGAACAGCTGGGCAAAGATTTCACTCTGGGAAAACACTCAGATTTCCTATCAGTTCTGGGAATAAAATTTTCCTAAATTCAACAGCTGACAGTCAGAATTCAATGGATCATTTGAAAAGTCTGATTCTGGAAACCAAACCTCCAGCATGAAATCCTTGACCTGGTGTTGGGATGAGAGCTTGGCCCTAATTAAGAGGAATGAAAAATGAAGGAAATGGAAAATGTTGGAAGTTTTATTGGGCCTGGAGGAGAGAGCAAACTGAGTTAAATCTGCAGCAATTATGACAATTTTAATGTGATTTTTAGAGCACTAAAATCACCAGATGTCAGTTCTGAGTGAGATTCCTGGTGATAAAAACCCTTCCTTTGCTGGCAGGGGAGCAATTTTCACTCCAGGGCCTTCCTGCACATCCCAGGCTCCTTTATTGGGACACTGAAAGAGGGACAGCTCGGATCTCTGCTCTGGGACAGGGACAGGATCCTGCTGGAGCTGGGCCAGGGGAATTTGGGATGGATTTTAGGGCAAGGTTGTTCCCCCAGAGGGTGCTGGGCACTGATGAGGTTTTTTAGGGAATGGGCACGGCCCCGAGGCTGCCAGAGCTCCAGGAGCCTTTGGAATTCTCTCCCAGGGATGCCCAGGCTGGGATTGTTGGGGCTCTGGGCAGGGACAGGGCTGGGGCTGGGTGATCCCTGTAAATTTATTCCCAATCAGGACATTCCAGGATTCTCTGCTGTGCACTCCTGTTTTATTCTTACCCTATGCACACGATTGAAACTTTTTCTCTGCTAATTTAGGGTGAAACTCTGTATTTTTGCCCTCTGAAGAGCCTGCACTGCTCTGTCCCTCCCTCGCTCCCCCAGGCACGTTCTGTCTGTAGGAACGGGGGTTTCGCCCCCACAGCTGCAAACCCAGAGTGTTGGAGCAGAGAAGCTGCTGGAGCTGAGCCCCGAGGAGAGGATCCTTCCTGGCTGCTGGAGCTGAGCCCCGAGGAGAGGATCCTTCCTGGCAGCCTCATCCCCAGGAAAATCCGAGCCCGACCCCCCCAAACAGAGAATTCTCCTCACCACCAACCCAGGACGTGCAGCAGCAGCAGCAGCATCGCCCAAACCCATGGAGGAATCCCAAACCCGGAATTTTGCTCCATCCCTTCCCACTTTTGTGCCCCCAAAAGCCACGGGGAGCTTTGTGCAGTGCCAGGATTGGGGGAACAGCCTCCAGCAGGGTTAGGTGGGATTTTAGGGAGTCCTGGAGCCACCAGGAACTGGCTCTGCCCCTCCTTTTGCTCCGCAAGGGATGCCCAGGGTGGGATTGTTGGGGGGTCTGGGAAGTCCTGGATGATCCTGAGGTTCCCTCCCAGCCCAGGATATTCCACAATTCCATGATATTCCAGGCTGAGAGAGATGGGGTGGCTCAGCCACAAGGAGGGAAGTTTGGGGACAATCAGGAGAGGAAAGAAATCCCAGCGAGAGGAGGAGGACACAAAGAAAACGGACAGAAATACAGAAAATCCCATTTAAACAAAACCAGTTCCTGTGGGTTCCCATCCCTAAAATTACCCAAAAATAGAATTTGAACCTGATGATCCCAAGGCATCAAATCCCATCAGCAATTCCTTGAAAACTGATTTGTAAAATAGAGAGAAAACGGACTAAAATGAACTCTGAGTAAACCAAGAGATGCGCTGCACCCTAAAATCTTAATTTTTTTTTTGACAGTTAAGGGATAAAAATAATACACACAGGAGCTCTGAGCTTTCATGGAAAACCATTCATTATCGTGGAAAAACCAGGAATGAGCACGGATCAAGCTCAGGAAAGGAGAGGAAACATCAAACCCCCGCAGTTAAAATCAGCGTGAGAGCGAAAACGCTCTTGACATAAACGCCACCCCACCCCTCTGCCAGTCCCAGGCAAAGCAATTAAAATCATCATTCCCAGAGGAGTTTCCATGGAATTACAGAGCAGGGAGAGGGGGGAGCAGGGTACCACAGATCCCCAGGATCCATTAGGCACGATGTTAATTGTACCCTGGGCATTGGAGAGCATTAAAATCGGGCAGAAAATTCGCAGCAAACGCCGTTCTCAGGAATTTCAGCTTTTATGCTCCGAGCAACAGAACACTCTAAATGATGGAATAAAGGCTTTGGTTTTATTAAAAAAAAAACAAAAACAAAACAAAACAAAAGAAAGTTGATGCTGTGATTAGTGTTTCTTCTTTCCAAGATTCCAGCTGGAAATTTGTGGATTTTTCTCTAAATTTTGACCCGATTTCCATCTCCTCCCAATGGAACAGGGGAAGGAATTTGGGTTCTTTGCTCTACCTGGGATCAAGGTGATCTCTGGGCTGTTCTTAGCGCATTTTTTTTGTGTTATTTTGCACCAGTGTGAAATTCAGTCTTCTGTTCTATAGAATATCAGAGTAAATTTGTCTTTTAAAGGATTTTTAAAAGGTTTTTAAAAAGATTTTTAAAAGGAGTTTTCTGTTTCTCTTGGCATTCTGCATCTTTATTTAGGTTTTATTTAGGGCTCCTCCATGGTAGCACCTGCTCAAAGTTACCTTTTCTAAGGTCAGTGAAATCATCAAAAGCAGTGGATGTTGTCTATTATTAGCTGGAATTTCCAGGAAACACAAAATCCTGCAGGTCAAAAGTATTTTTGCACAAACCCAGAAACAGCAGCAAAGATCCCATAAAGGTTCATAACTCCAGAGGGTCAAATCCTAATAAAAAGCGGGATTTGATCCTATTCTTTCCTCATTCAAAGGTATCACTGAGTCCCGAGAAGAACCAGCCCCAAAAAAAATGATCAGAATGAAGTTGTTCCCCTCCCTGACTTGAAAAGTATCTCCAAAAAAACCCCACATATTTAAGAGACACTTTTGTCTCTGCGCTCCGCTTGAATAATTCATGCAAAATCAATCCCTGAAATATCTGCAGCCATTCCGTGTACGAGGCTCTGGTCAATTTACAAATTATTTTTAGGCCAAATGTGCAGTGAAATTCTTCCTGGCTAATTGCAAAATGGAGTTGGGCTTGGCCTGGTTTGAACCCAGTTGCTTGGGCTGCTTCTCTGCATTAGCTAAGCCGAGGTTAAGAGAGGAGAGGGGTGGGATTTGTCCAGAAATTTCCACCACCCTGGGCCTTCTCCTGGCTGTGGAACAGAACTCAGGAGGGTGAAAAATTGGTGCAGATCTTCTCAAAATTCCGATTTTTCCACCTCAGGGATGAACGGGAAGATTTGGAACACGCAGGTGAAGGGAGAGATCAGGGAGAGAACTGGAATGGGAACGAGAAGGAAGAGAATGAAAATGATGAGAGGTTGTTTATAAGTGGTTTTAGTGGCAGCACAAGTGGGAATGGATTCAAACTGAAAGAGGGAAGGTTTAGATGGGATTTTGGGAAGGAATTGTCCCCTGGGAGGGTGGGAGGGGCTGGGATGGAATTCCCAGATTTGCTGGGGCTGCCCCTGGATCCCTGGCAGTGCCCAAGGCCAGGTTGGAGCAGCCTGGGACAGTGGAAAGGTCCCTTCCCACCACCTGGGGATTGAAATGAGATGAGATTTAAGGTCCCTTCCAATCTGAGAGCAGAAAAATTCCCTCAAAAGCTAAAAGTTTTGCCTATTTTTGCACAGCTCACGTCCATAAATTTGGAATTCCCTGTAACAGCCCCGTGCTGCTGAGTGGGAGAGACAGACTCAGCATGAAGGCCCAAAAAAACCTGGAATGAGTCAGGATTTGATTAAAATGACACTAAAAAAATCCAAGAATTCCAGTGAAGGAAGTAATTTGAACATTTGCTTTAAAGAACCGAGTCAGCTTTTGGGCAGAGCCTTCAAGAAGTGGGACGATGAAATTGCTCACCAAAGCAAGGGGACAGAGAGCTGACATTAAAATTCATTTGCAAATGATATAAATTAAAAAAACCAAATCTGGATCAGCAGCACTGTGTAAACCTGTTCCTAAAGAATTCCAGTACTGGAGAATCAGCTCACCTCAGGAATTTATTGGAGCTCTTCCTGGGTGTGAGAAGAATTCCCTGACTCTTCTCCTTCCTGCAAGAACTGGTCGGTTTGGCCTAAAATCCTTCTCAATTGCTGACAGTTCAAATGCAAAAAAAATAGGGATTGAGGCCTGAAATCGAGTCCAGGAATGGACCTCTGGAAGGGTTTCTGCAGTGGGCAACTCTTAGATAATCTAAATAGGTAAAGCTTCTTCGAAATTGATATTTGTTCTATGAGATTTACCTGTCTAAGGTGTTAATTATGGGGTAAAGTGAAAAAAAAAATGAAAATTAAAACACAGATCCTCGTTCAAGCCACACACGGCTCGCTTTGGTTTCCCAGGGTCAAAAACTCAAGCTCCTGAGGTTTTACAAAGCCCAGCTCTCCCAAGTTACCCATTACAGAAGGGGAAGGGAAGGGAAACCCAGACTTTTATCTCAGCCACGGCTCTGGAGAGGGCTCAGAGGAGGAGGAAGCCGCCTGTGACCCCGCAGGGCTGATCCCAAACCTCAGCCCACCCCACACGCCCCACAGACACTGCCTGCGCCCTGTTTGTGGTGTCTCCACGTGGGCAGATTCCTCCCCCAGAAAACCCCTGAGGATTTGCGCAATTTGGAAGGCTGAGCGTGACCCAAACCATGAGCTAATTTCCAAGGAGAGCGGCGCGAAATGGGGCCGGCGGCTTCCAATAAGCGGCGGCTCCGCGCCGACTTCTGAGAAGCGCGGAACTCTTTATGGGCGTTTTAGCAGAGCTGGTGCTTGTAAGTGATCTCCCTGCCCGGCCCCAAGAATCCACTTACAGCACTAATTGTTTCCACAGAAAGTGATTTTTAATGCACCAAGATCCTCTCATTTCCCCCTCCCTTCTTTTCCCTCTCTCAGAGCCACCTCGGGCCTCAGACTGCGGCCTGCAGTCAGCGGTGGCCTCGTGTTTACCACAAATAAATAAAAACAACATAGCAGAGAACCACGGGGATGATTTAAAATTATTTACCATTTCCCCCCTTTTTTTTTTTGGCTTGGGGAAGTGTCACGGTGATTATTTATGTTTTCTGCTTTGCAAGAGAATTGAAGCAGAAAGAGAAGATTTCAGAGTGATTTTAATGCTGATCTCAGACCAGTTTTAATGCTGATCTCGGAACAAAGAGATCAAAGTTACTCCAGATCCACAAAACAAAGACTTTTGAGCCATATATCATTTTCCAATTAACTATTTAAAGAGGGAGGATTTCTTCTAGCCCAGGGTGAGGTCACCAGGATATTATTCCTGACAGCACAGGCTCGAGGAAATGACTTTGGTTAAGTTTGCAATTGAAGCCGAATCACCTGCACGTCTTTTAAAGTTTCAATCATTCTATTTGCTTGATTTTGTTCCTGTTTTTATTGCCCTGATTATTTAAAATTGACTTTATGGACTCCACTCAGCTACTCCAGGTTGCTCCAAGTCCTGTCCTGGCCTTGGACACTTCCAGGGATGAGGGAGTCCACAACCTTCACAGAACACAGGAGAAAATTCCTCACTGATCTCCTGGCCAAGAGTGTCTTTGGAAGATCCCTTTTGCCAAAACCAGAGCATTTGGGCTCCCCCAAAACAGGGAACCCCAAGAGTTCAGTGCCTCCAGCCCTCCCTCAACCCTAAATAGTTAATTCTGCCCTGAAAGCAGCAGGAATTTTATTTCCCCACTTTCCAGGGAATGGCTGAGCCCTGATTCTACAGAACCCAAAGCTGAAACTCAACCACGGAGCAAACACTTGACACATTTAAGCAGAAGCTCTCAAAAACCACGATGCCAGCGCAGCTGGGGTCCTGCCAAGGCCGAGCTTTTTGTTTTTCTCAGGAAGCAGCTTCATTTTTGCACGCATTTTCCAGGCGGGATCCCTCTAAAGTTTGCTCCCTAACCAGCTCTGACACCTGCACAAAAGCAGCTGCTGGCAAATGTCAGCTCTGAGCCCACTTATGGTTTCAAAAGTGTCCCAAATTGTGTGAGTGACAGGGAGCAGGGGGAAAAAATGCCAGAATGATGAAATAATTTGGGTTGAAAGGACCTTAAAATCCATCCCTGACACAGCCAGGGACACCTCCCACTGTGCCAGGCTGCTCCAAGCCCCAAAATCCAACCTGGCCTTGGGCACTGCCAGGGATCCAGGGACAGCCACAGCTTTTTGGGAATTCCATCCCAGCCCCTCCCAGGGAACAATTCCTGCCCAAAATGCCATCCAGCCCAGCCCTTCCTTAAATTTAAGGCCATTCCCACTTTTCCTGTCACTCCATCCTTTGTGAAAATTCCCTCTCCAGCCTTTAGGCCTTGGAGCTCAACATCAATCCATGGAGTCCCCCAGAACGCCATGAATGCACCAGGTATGAGGGATTACCTTGGGACAGTCACACTGCCTTGGAAAAGCAGAAAAATTGGCTTTTTCTGGATTGTGAGAGAAGGCTTCAAATGTCTCTAAAGGAATTGCAATGTCACCTCCTGTCAGGAGATGATCAGGAATTTCACAGCAATTGATATCCAAGTCCCAGCACTTTTCCAGGATCAGCACGGAAGCAAAGATGTGGAAAGGCCTTGAAATATCAACAATCTCAGCGCTCCACCAGGAAAATAGAATTAGAAAAAAAAAAAAAATCTAGCATTTATTAATTTTGGTTTTAGGGGGGAAAAACCAGAGGGATTATTTCTCCCTGACTCATAACTTGGGAATGCTTTGGGCTGAACGTGCCAGGATCGGTTTGTTCAGAAGGAACTTGGTGATCCCTGAGGAAAATGCTTGATTTCCCTGCTTAATTTCCTGAAATGCTCTCTTTAGCCTGGAAATTCAACCCTTGCTGCTTGCTCAGCAAATTCCTCTTGCTGCTCTTCTTCCCTGCTGCTTTCCCTTCATGGCCAGCGCCTCCTTTTTCCCCCGGGACACAAAAGCCGGGCTGGACACGGAGGAATTCCGGGCACTCGGGGCTGTGCCACCACTGCTGGGGACTGTCACAGCACAGTGGGCAAAGCTGAAACCATTTTGACTCCCAGGAAGGCACAAAAGGTCCCCGCAACTCGGAATTAATGAAGAGGAAAGGAATTGGTGAGTGAAGGGAAATAAGGGCTCTGCTTGGAGCTCCCAATTCTTCGCCTTGGCTTTGTGCAAACCCCTAAAGCCTTGATCAGTGGGCATTGAGTGGCTTTAGTCAAAAGTCTTGGATTTTCCTCTGAGATCTCTTCTCCTGAGCTTCCTCTTTGATCCCTCAGTGGAGAGTCGCGAGGACGCGCCGGCAGAAGCAAAGAAAGGATGAATTCAATCCCACAAGGTGAGAAATTGGGGAAGGTTTCACTTCCAGCACTTTAAAATCTCTGCTGGGGGACACTGAAGCTTTCCGAGCACATGAGGTTCCCACAGGAGCTGTGTGGTCACCACAGGACACACGGGAGATGAAACATTTCGTGCCTCAATGCAGGAGGTGAAGGAACCCACCCTGCAAGATTCCATAAAGAGTTTGCCTGCAATTCCCTGGTTCGTTCTGAGATGTTGGACAGCCAGGCTCAGGGATCTTCAGGATCCTCAGAGGTTGTGGATTTCCCATCCCTGGAAGTGCCCAAGGCCAGCTTGGACAGGGTTTGGAGCAGCCTGGGATAGTGGGTGGTGTCCCTGCCCATGGGGGATCTTTAAGGTCCCTTCCCACCCAAGAAATTCTGGAATTCCACAATCCCAGCCAGAGAAAATGAAGGGGGATAAGGGAGTGACTTTCTCTTCAAAATCAAAAGTAGAAATTCCTTTACTTTGAGGTGTTTCAGGGTTTTTTTAAGGTTTTTTTCCAACCCAAACCATTCTGGACACTGGCACAGGGGCTGCCCTGGGAATTTTTTGGGGGATGCTCTGTTGCCCCCAATGCAGGGACAGGGGAAAGAGGGGAAAAAGGGGGAAAAGGACATCCCCAGCATAACCCAACCTTTCTGCCCCCACTGCGTGCCCTGCTCCTGCCTCTGCCAAAATTTCTGCTCCTGCGAGGGAAAAAAGAGAAATAAACCCCATGGTGCTGCAGTGATACACGATTAGGATAATTATTAGGACAATTATTAGGATAATCCCTCTCTGTCGTGCTGTGGGGAATCTCCCTCTTATCAGGAGTCACCCCTACAGAAATCCCTTTTTTTATCCCTTCACAAATCCCATTTTTTATCCCTACACAAATCCCATTTTTTATCCCTACACAAATCCCTTTTCAGGCAGACAAACCCAGAGTCAGAGCTCAGCAGGGGACAGAGGAGTCAGTGGGGAAAGGTTAAAGGAGATTTTCTTTGGACTTGCAATCTGCTTAAATTAAGTGCGAAAATCAAAGATCCTGATAAGGGAGATAAACTGAAGGCCTGGAACAGCAGCAGTTTTTGGGAATGGGAAGTGGCTGCAGATCTTAATAAAGGGACCCAGGAGGGATGAGAGGAATTGGAGGCCAGCTGAGCTCACCTCAGCACTTGGAGAGGAGAGTGAGACTCTAATTAAGGCCAGCACTTGGACAAGAAAAATCTCCAAGGGTCAAAGTCTGTAGTGCTGGAAAAGGAGTTGGTGCTTTGCTGGCTGATAGGGCAAAAAAAAAAAAAACCAAAAAAAAAACCAAAAAAACCACCAAAAACAGGGAATATAATGAAATATAATGAAAAGGAGAAAGGAAGTGATTGGCATCATCTGCTTGTCTGTTCCAAAGGGGTTTTTAACAATTTCAGCAGAAAGATGAAGAATAAAAACAAGCAGAGGGTAAAGAGCAATGCTACATTAAAATCTGTTTAAAGGGAAGGAAAAGTCAAGGTAGAAAACTCCTCTAGAAACAAAGATAGGGAAGTCAGTGGTGGAGCTGGAGGAGTTGATTTTCCCTGGAAAATGCTGTTTCAGAGGAGTAAAAGAGCAAGAAAACAAAACCTGACCAAGTTGTTTCCTTCCAGAGCAGACACATCTATAACTCCCTGCATTGTTTCCCCATCGGGGTGACAGAATCAGCTCTGAAGGAAAACTCAGCTTTATCAGGGACTCCCAGGAGCTGCCTCAAAATGACATTAAAAATGGGAATGGTTCAAAGAAAACCCCCTCAGCTGACACATTCCATTTTTTAAATTATCATTTAGATAATTGCCTTTTTGACATTTGAATTTTTGAATTTTTCATTTTCCTCCCCTTTAAGGAAGGGGATGCTTCCATCCTCCAAACTCTTATACTGATACTTGCACCAAACCCGGTGCAAAGAAAAAAAATTGGGAATTAAAAAAAATATTATTAAAAATTATTTGGTAATTACAATTTTTTGGGAGGGGATAAATTTTACCTGAAGAATTAAAACCAAGGAACATCTCCCACATTCCCAGCCCCAAACCAGGCCAGCTTGCTCAGAATTCGAGCAGGGAATTACTCACACACACGGAGATTATTCCAGCCAGGGAATGTCCACCCCCTTGGTTCCCACAAAAAAATCTCCGAGGTGCCTGGCAGGACTTTATTGGTTTAATTTGCCTCTCTCACATGGGAATTTTGGCAGGCACCAGGATTCTCACATCTCCATTCCACCCTCACCTCCTTTCAAGCTGCTGCTTGTAGCAAAGCCGGGGTTGTTGTTTCCCTCCTTTGTTGGTTTTTTTTGGGGATGTTTGTTTACAAAATCTCGGTGGAGAGAAAGGAGGGGAAAGACCAAACCAAGCAAAGCTAAAAAACAAACAAACAAAGAAAAATCCCAGGCAAAAGCAGCTACCAAAAGTTGAGAAAATACGCACTGCGTCTTTTCCTGAATGAGGAACATTTGTGAGGAAGAAAAATGAGGAAAATTGAATATTTCCCTTGTCCAGTGCAAGCAGACAAATAGCCAAATGTAGGGATTCATGGAATATTCCAGAATCATGGGATGGTTTGGGTTAAGAAGGGATCTTAAAGCTCATCCAGTGCCACCTCCCACTGTCCCAGGCTGCTCCAAGCCCCAGTGTCCAACCTGGCCTTGGAGATTCCAGGGATCCAGGGGCAGCCCCAGCAAATCTGGGCACCCTGTGCCAGGGCCTGCCCACCCTCCCAGCCAGGAATTCCTTCCCAAAATCCCACCTAACCCTGCCTTTTACCAGTTTAAAACCCCTGATCTTGTCACTCCACGCTCCTGTAAAAGAAAACTCTTCAAACTCCTGGCTGAGCCTGTAGAGCAGCTCCTCATGAGGGAAAAATTGCCGTGTTCCATAAAAATCCTTAAAAATATGGATTATGCCTTTCAGGGCTGAGGGGAAGCAGAACCTGGCTCAGAGAGCTCAGCAAAGCCCCCTCTGCAGCAATGGCACCTCCTCGGTGGGGCTGGAAATCAAACCCGGAGCAGATCCAGAGGAAATTCCAGAAGAAAGGAAGGCCCCAGCCCCATCTGTCCACAGCCAGCACAAAACCAAAATGAAGCCTGAAAAGCAGGACAACTTTGTCTCTCATTAACCACAGATGATTTTTCTTTACCCCTCAGTTTGGAGCAGGTGATTTCCTTTCAGGTCTTTGTGCAGAGCAGGTGGCCTTTAATAGAGGGGAGGACGAGCTGAAAAAATCCACCTTTAGAAACCCAACCTTTGTTCTCTTCAAAGCCTCCTTGTCATCAGCGCAACAATTTGCCCCACCGAGCTGCTTTCTGACACATTCCAAATCCTACATGGGGTGGGCAGCAGGGCTTTTATTAATTCCCTTTTATTGATAAATATTGCGAAAACCCTTTCGGAGCGAGCCGGGCTGAGTAAGAGGGCAGAGTGAAACATTCCCATTATCCCAGAAAAAAATCCTCACTTGGTGACCTCCCAGCTGCCCTCTCTGGTGACCTTTGAGGATATTTAGCCTGGTGTTTAACATCTCTGCTCCCAGCAGCAGCCCGGGAGTAAAAGGTACTTAATGCAGAGCAGCTCCTTTTGCAAGGTTAGAAAGGATCAATAGGAGATGTGTTTAATGTGGTATCGCTGTCAGGGCTCGGCTCGCTTGGAAAACGGGAATATCCACACTGGGACAGCAGCTCAGACACGAGGCACTGAGATCTGTCACGGGCTGAGGTCCCTCCTGCCAGGGTCTAGAAATGGAGCTGGAGGCTCCCACAGAGGAAACGACCGAGGTTTGGATGGAAAAAAAGGAAGATGATCATGGGGAGGCTTCTGGGGTTTCAGTCCCACTGTGGTTTTGTGTTTTTCCTGGAGCTGGAGTGGTTCTTGTGGAAAAGAGGCAGCTTTGCAATGAAGCTGTGAACCAAACCAGGAGGGATTTTTCCCCTGGGACTTTGTGTATCCACTGCCTGGAGCTGATCCTCTCTGACTGCACCGGGGAAAAGGAGCACAAGGGGAGTTTCCACCAGAAAATTCAGTGAACTTCCAATCCTACACCAAACCTGGGCTGGCTGACCAGAAAAAACTTTTATTAAGCTGCTCTTAAAGTGATTAACTCAGCCTAAGAGGTCTTGTGGGGTTCTTCAACTGATTTGGATGGGCTTGGAAAGCCACCTGTGTGTCAAACACACGTGGAGGAAGAATTCCTGCATGGAAAGGGTGCTCAGGCCTTGGAAGGAGCTGCCCAGGGAGGTTTAGAGTCCCCAAGGAAGGGCTGGACGTGGCACTCAGAGCTCTGGGCTGGGGACAAGGTGGGCACAGCTGGGACTTCATGGGCTGGAAGGGCTTTTCCAACCTCAGGGATTCTGGGATTCAGAGGCTGAGGGCAGGAATTTAAGGTGATAAGGATTTTAATGATTCCACCATGGAATATCCCACAGTTCCTCCTGCTCAGCAGGGCTGGGATCATCCCCCTCTGGCAGCATGGAGTGGGAGCAGCTCCTGGTTTATCCCCTGATTTATCTCCTGGTTTATCCCCTGATTTATCTCCTGATTTATCTCCTGCTTTATCCAAACTCTGCCGAATTGTAGGAAGTGACAACTCTGCCAGCAACGACAGGGCCACCCCATGAAGGATTTTATGCTCCCACACAGCCTCTCCATGTGCTACAAGACAAAAAAAAAAAAAGAACAAAAACAAAAATGCAGCTCTGTTGCAAATCCCCAGAGGCGTCTGCTCAGCCGAGTGATTCAATCGTCTGGCTCGGGAAGTTGTGGATAATTACAGTTGTTGCAGTTTTCAACCCAAGCTGCTGAGCTGGGAATTAAACAGCAGCTTGTTTTCATCCCCAAACGCCTCAATCCTGGCCACTTCTTCCTGCCCTTCCCACAAGTTTTGTGGCAGCTCTGCCCCTCTCAGGCTGGAGATCCCTCGTTAGGCAGGTTCAGCCTCTCCTGGCTCCACGAGCCGCTGGAGTGCCCACATGAAAAAGGCTGAAATTCCTGCTCCAGCTCTCTCTGGAGAGGGATGCAGCCACTCTGGGGCAGAATGTGCCACGGGGACTTTCCAGCTGGAAAGGGCCCAAGTGTGTTAGGTTTGCAATGTGAGCTCTGAGGGAACGGGGAGGAGGAATTGCTGCCAGGACTGGCTGGCACTGAGAGGCTCCAGTTGTGAGCAATTAAGGAGTAAGGGTTGGATCCCTGTGTAAACACTGCTTTGCATAAAAATATAGAATAATTTGGGTTTGGAAGGGGCTCTAAAATCCTCCAGGGATCCCTGGATAGGGACAGGGATATTAAACCAGGCAGCTCCAAGCCCTTTCCCAGCCTGGTCTTGAATCCTGCGGGGATCCAGGGGCAGCCACAGCTTCTCTGGGAATCTGTGGCCTCCCCACCCTCCCAGGGAACAATTCCTGCCCAAAATCCCATCAAATCCTACTCTGAAGCCATTCCCTGTGTCCTGTCCCTCTGTCCCTTGTCCCCAGTCCCTCTCCAGCTCTCCTGGAGCCCCTTTGGGCCCTGCCAAGGGCTCTGAGCTCTCCCTGGAGCTTCTCTTCCCCAGCCTCTTTAGCTCTTCTGTTCTCTGAGAAGGAAATGCTGTCGGAAAAAGAAAACGAGCTCTTCTCATCCCTCTTCTCCCCCCCTCACATTTGGATATATTTTTTATATTTCTTTAATTATCAGCAAATTGGGGTTCTGGCAGCGCTTTGAGCAAGCGTTTGATGGCAGCCACAGAGCCCTTGAAAGGGCACCCACGGTCTCATTCAAACCAAGCCAGCCCTGCCATTGGTGACATCCATCCATGGATATCTTTGTCCACCCCAGCAGGATCCTTCCAGCTTGGAAACAAAAAAAAAAACCCAAAAAAACCACTTTTAGGATTTAGCTGGGTCAACAGGAGCACCAAGAAAGGAGGAAAAAGGCCCGGGATGAAAACCTGATGCCATTGAAAGCCAGTTCCATGCTGCAGCACGGGGCAGGATTTCAGCTGTGTCCCAGTTTTTTGAGAGAAGGCAGAGCTTTTGTGGGATCACAGGGACACACTGGGAATATTTGGCACAATTGCACCGAAATTTCTCACCTCTGAGCGCTGATGTTCTGCTCCTCAGGATTTGTCAGCCCAGTAGTTTTACACTGATGAGCTCCACTGCTGTATCCACAGAGTTTTCCATTAAAAAATAAAGGATTTCAAGGATTCTTCCAGAGAAATCGAGGGCAACTTTGTTCTTTTTTTTTCCCCTGTAGAAGGTGAATTTCTCCTGCCTGGGTTTGTATTTGATGGAAGAGCTTGAAGATGGAAACGCTGATGGGATTAAGAATTAAAAATTAAAAAAAATACAGGAAAATCACTGGAGGAAGGGTTTGATAAGCACTAAATAAATAAATAAAGAGCAATTTCTCAGAATCGAGCCTGTGGGAATCCCTTTATTTCCAAGGGGTTCTCACCCCTAAATCCTGTCCCCAAAGGCCACATCCAGATTTTTCTGGGACACTTCCAGAGCCAAGGACTTAACCAGCTCCCTGACCACTCTGGCAGGGAAAAAAAAATCCTAAAATCTAAACTGAACCTCCCCAGGAATTTCCTGTTCTCCTTCACCTGATAAAATTGTTGTCATTTTTCCCTGGGGCTGGAAAATGCTTGGGTTTCTCTGGATCAAGGGACTCTCCTGTCAAGTTTAGGTGACCTAAAGAACAGCCCCAGGGGAAGGAGAAGGGAATTCTGGAGTGGAGTTTCCTCCAGGGAATTCAGCATTCCCTGTCTGGTTTTCATTCAGGTTTGTGCTCCTCACCCCTTCACCAAGTTCTTGAATTTTAACAAAATCTCCTTCTTTGGGGAAAACTGAAGCTGCGTCCTACCCTGGACAGAATATCCAAGGAATTGAGATTAAATTCCCACTTCAGGGAGTTGAATTTATGGGGAATAATTAAGGGGTTAATGAGTGACAGCTACAGAACCCAAAATTTGAGATCACTCTCAGCAATTCCTCAAATCTCCAAGACAGATGGAATTTCACTGAATTTTCCCAATTTTTTTCCTATCATGAAATCCCTCTTTGGTCTCTGTTCTGTTCCTTTTCCCCCTTTTTGCAAGGAAAGATGGAGCAAACTCATCCAAATATCCCAAAACCATCGAGGCTGGAAGAGGCCTTCAGGATCATCCAATCCCACCCTCATCACCCCTCAGTCACATCCTTATCATGTTGATATTCATCCCCAGAGCATTCGCCAGTAGCAGTTATTGATAAGCAATAATTATGATCAATAATTCAATTTTTTAATTAATTCCTTTATATTAAAGTGGGGTTTTTGTCTTCCCCAACCTGAGTCTATTTTGTTGTTTGGAATAATTAAGGAATACTCAGCTTTATTGGATTTTTGGATTTTACAGCAATGCAAAATGGGAGTTTTGTTGCTTTAACGAAAACAGGGAAACTGCAACTTAACAAAAATCAGAAATATAAACAGCAGGAACCAAATTTCCACAGAAACACTGGATTGAGTCAAACTGAATCCTCAATCCAAATTTTTACCACACAGAATCCCAGGATTCAGGCTGGAAAAGCCCTCCCAGCCCGTGGAAACCCAGCTGTGCCCGATGCCCAGAGCACTGAGTGCCACATCCAGGTGACACCTCCAGGGATGGGCACTCCAAACCTCCCTGGGCAGTCATTTCCAATGCCCTGACCACCTTTTCCATGGAAAAATTCCTCCTGGTGTCCAATCTGAGCCTCCTCTGGGCAGCACAATGAAGTTGGCTCCCACAGGATTGATCTGGATCTGCCCCTGCCCCTCCTTCCCACGCCAAAATCCCCATTTACAACACTCCCAACAGGAATCCCAGTGATTCACTGCACGTGGCAAGGAGCTGGAAGAGAGTGGGAAAACACGGGAATTGTTTTTGTTGCCCTGCTCACTCCCCAAGGCCTTTGATGTGTGAGCCATCCCCGAGCCACCTTGGTTTTCCTTGCACACAAATTCCTCTGGACACCCACGGTGCTCATTTATCCCGCAGCAGCTCCAGGACAATCTGTGGCTTCAGGAAGCCACCCCAGACCATAAACAGGGTGGGAGTTTTGCTCTGTGTTGAGGGAAACTCATCTCTTCCAGCTTTTCCCACAGAAATTCAACGGCTGCTCAAAGAGTGGCTCCACCTGACCCGACACAGCAAGGAAGTCACAGATTCGGAGTCACCGGGTCCCTAAACCATCCCAAATCCTAAATTTTTTCAGGCACAGAGCCAAAAACCGCAGCTCCTGTTGGTGCCTCAGAGCCCTGGCTCAGGCCCAGGAGCAGCCGTTGATTTTTCTCCTTCAGCTCAGGCCTTTGAAGGGCTCAGACTCCAGGCCTGGGTGGTTTGGGTGGCTCTGATCTGAGCCAGGATTAAAATCCTCAGAGATAAAGTTGGAGCCACCCCCAGGGAGGAGGTTTAAGGCTGGTGAAAGGCTGACCAGTAAGAGCAGAACTGGTTTTAATGAGTGCAAGCTCAGGCCCGGGCACGAGTTAATTTAGTTTTTCCATAAAAAGGGAAATCACGGAATGGTTTGGGGGGGGAAGGGACATTAAAGATCATCTGATCCCACTCCTGCCATGGCAGGGACACCTCCCACTGTCCCAGGGGCTCCAAGCCCCAATGTCCAACCTGGCCTTGGGCACTGCCAGGGATCCAGGGGCAGCCCCAGCAAATCTGGACAAAAATAAAAACCCCTCACTTTTTAAATGTTCTCCTCCCCTTTTTTAAGGATTGTCCCACGTCTCACACTGCACTTGGCAGATTCAATGCACAGTAGAGTGAAATTTTACTTTAGATAATGGCTAAAGACAAAATTAAATCAGTTTTGGAGCATTTAGAAACCAAAGAATATTGCCTTGAGGAGGTGTTAAATTGATATGAGAACCAAAAGTGTGGAGCTCCACAATTTTACAGGCTGGTTTTAAAACACCACAAAAATGGGATATAACAGTTCTTCTCTTAAAAACAGATTGATTTCTATTTGAACTTCCTGGTCAGATAAGAATAATAGACCCTGATAGATCTTATCACTTCTTTGCAAAGATAAAATAACTAAACCTCTAACAATGCAAATAATTTCTTTTTCTTTGTCCTATTTTTCCCTCATAAAGGTGCAGGGATACCTTTTTCCCCCACATAATTTACGGAAAAAAAGGAAAACTGTCATTCTACTGGGAAATCTGATGCATTAACAACACCCTGAGTCAGCTTCTCACCACCAAGGGAATTTTTGGAGTCAAGGAACTGCAGAATGAGTTGGAAGGGACCTAAAGCCCATCCAGTGCCACCCTGTCCTTCCAGGGACACCTCCCACTGTCCCAGGTTGTTCCAAACCCTGTCCAAGCTGGCCTTGGGCACTTCCAGGGATGGGGTTTTATCCCACAAGTCTCCCATGCACTGTGAACTGGGGTCAGACAGAGAGGTTCGTGTTGGTCCGAGGCTGGAAATGGAAAAAGCTGCTCCTAATGAAGGATAAAAGAACAAGACTAAATAAAAAATATCCCTGTTTTGCTTGGAAATGTTTTGCGTCTCTCACTTTTGATCCTGAATCATCTGGCACTTTCATAAACTTTATCCCGTTATTCCCCTGAAATCCAATTATGTCCAACAACAGCCTGGAGCTGTGGCTTCCAGAAGCACCTGGGTCAGGGCGATGCTGAAATCCCACTTTTAAAGAGCTTGGGGAGCTCCATTTGAAACTGGGAATGTTTCATTGCATCCCTGTGGAATGGAGAGGGAGTTTTGCCAGTGGCCTGGAGTGACAGGGAATGGATTCAAACTGAAAGAGGGAAGGTTTAGATGGGATTTTGGGCAGGAATTGTTCCCTGGGAGGGTGGGGAGGGCTGGGCTGGAATTCCCAGATTTGCTGGGGCTGCCCCTGGATCCC
>JAHLSL010000075.1:889501-900063 GCA_025920805.1 Petroica traversi
GAGAGCCTTGGATGAGGGATGGAGTCCAGGCAGAGGGGTTCCCTCACAAGCTGAATTCCTCATTTCTTCCATTTAAATACAGCTACAGAAATTAATTTTTAATTTTCTTTTGTTCTGGGTGCAGTCAAACTTCTGGAGGATGCAAGGAGGGAAAGCAGAGAAAGAAGGTGGCTCCCTCAGTCGTGGGCTTTGTGACCTTCTGGCCACAGGTGACACTTCTGGCTCCTAAAGGAAAGGTGACCCTCAGGGAAATAGCACAGAAGGGCTTGGTGGGCAGAACAGGAGCTCTACCAGAATTTAAGGAGTGAAATCCCTGGTTTTCAGGGATCTGAGTGGCTCAAAGTCCACCTGCTTTCTGCAAAAGCCAGGAAAAGAGATTGTGTTTTCTCTCAGAATGGGGGAGAGCTGCTGAGCTTCCTCTGGTTTTCTGGGAAGGGTTGGGAAGCTCCCCTGAGGTGATGGAACTCAATTTGTTGTGAATTTTGGGCAGCTCTTGGAGGGCAGGACCCTTCTGTCAGGGTGAAAACAAGGGCAGTTCACGCTGCACATGAAGTTGTGGAGATGAGAAACATCAAATCTTCAGAGATCTGAACATCCCATCTGAGAATGGTTTGGGTTGGAAAGGACCTGAAAGATCATCCACCTTCCCTCATTCCAACCAAGCCCTGTCCAACCTGACCCCAGCAGAGTTGGGGACAAGTAAATCCCACTCCTTCTCCTCTGCCACCTTCCCTGTCCTTCCCAAAATGGAATGGGAGAGCTGTGCCAGTGAAATCCCATCCAAATCCTGGCATCCAGAGGGTCTGAACCCTCATTCCTCAGTTTTTCCTGTGGGAAAGCTCAGTCCTCCAAGGCTGAACCCAAGAGGGAAATGTTTCTTGTTCACTTTGCCGAGCGCATCCCGTAACAAACCCAGCAGGGGGGTTTCATGGACCTCTAATCCCATAAATATGGGAATTTCACTCAGGAAAGCACCCTCTTAGCACCTTGATGATCCAAACTTCAGAGAGAGCTTTGTGAATAGAGGTTTTTCACTCCAGAGCTGCTGGAGCCCCGTTATCTCTGTGAGTTATCAGATCAGCCACCGTTTCTGAGCGGAGCACTCGGAGGGTGAGCCCCATTCCCGTGGGACTCCTGAGGTGACAGTTTGTCCCCACTCCTCCTGTGGCTTCCCCAGCCCTCTGAAGGGGTGACATGTGCAGGGTGGCAGAGGGGCCTCCTGGAGCAGGGGGTACCTGAGGTTTAACCACGGAGATCTGATCGGCCCCTGCGGTTGTGCTTCGCATGGTGCCGGAATGATTTTTGTCTTTTCTTTAAATCCCTTTTACACAGTTCTGTGCATCCACAAGTATCAGAATGCACACTTGTAACCTTTTACTTATTTTAGTGCTCAGTGTTTTGTAAATGCCCTGCAGGCCCTGAAGAGCCCAGAGCTGCAGAGCCAGGGACACCAAACATTCTGCTGGCTCAGGAAGCCAAGGGCCCCTGGCAGGACAGATTCTGGAAACTCGAGCTGAGCCCAGCCCAGCCCCAGCATTGGGCTCCCTTGTTGGATCTGGGCTGTGCAAAGTCTAGAACTGGTGTGTGTGACTGACGGGGGTGCATTTGCCACGCTGGCACCTGGGGGAAGTGGATGCACCAAACGGGATCCTGATTCAAATCCTGAGGGCAAGACCCCAACCCCTTTAACCGTGTCTGGCTGCATTTTATAACACCAGGAAAAGGCATCGCCCAACTCTGCCTGCTCAGCTCCTCCAGGTGCTGCTCCCACCTTCAGGGCTGTGAAAGGAGGCTTGGAGGCTCCAAAATTCCTGGAAAAGGAACCTGGTGTGAGGAACACTGTGACAAAACCAACAGCAACTCTGACAAAGCTGCACAGGTGACCCAGAGAGGTGTCTAAACAAGTGGAAATGCGGGTGTGCTTGGAAAAAATAAATTATGTTGTTCTTCCTTTTAAATATGAATCTGATGAGAAAAAAAAATTTAAATATATCAGTGACAATTGGAATAAAAAAATGAAATCCTGGAATGGTTTGGGTTGGGAAGGACCTTAAGGATCATCCAGAGCCACCCCAGCCATGGCAGGGACACCTCCCACTGTCCCAGGCTGCTCCAGCCCCAATGTCCAACCTGGCCTTGGGCACTGCCAGGGATCCAGGGGCAGCCCCAGAAAATCTGGGAATTCCAGCCCAGCCCCTCCCATCCTCCCAGGGATGAATTCCTTCCCAATATCCCACCTAACCCTGGCCCCTGTCCATTTGAGCCCATTCCCCCTTGTCCAACCACTCCATTTCCTCATTTATTGTCCCTCTCCAGCTTCCCTGCAGCCACTTTGGATACTGAAAGTTTCTGTGATATCCTCACACAACTTTATCTTCTCCATCACAAAATCCATACAAAAAGATCTGGAATTCTGTGGCCCATCTGGCTTTCTCCCTATATAATCCTAGTATAATCCTAATCCTATATTCCTAATCCTATATTCATAATTAGGAATGTAAAACACAGCAAATTAAAAATATAAAACTATTTGCAACATAATTAATGTTTTGTGCTGATACTCAGTGAGACAATCAAACCAAAAATATTTATTATAATATTTGTCAGCAAGATTCAGGAGGATTTTGTAAGGAAAGCACCTTCACTATCTCAGGTTTTTTGGAGTTAAAATGTTGTGAAATCCTGGTTTTTACTCTGCTCCCAGCTTCAGAACAAGTTCATTACAGCATTAAAATAATACTCTTCAATTTCAAAGCCACCATTTAAAATTCCCAAATTAATGCTGACTGAATCAACAGTTTTTTATGGGAAAAAAAAAAATTAGGAAAGAACACAGGCCTGGTTTATGAAGCCTCTTCCAGTTCTCCATGTACTAAGACAAGGTCTCCAAAAAAAAAAACAATGGAACTTTTTGGAATGGATTAGTAATTGGAATGACTCAATTGGGATCTTTGTCATTCCCGGTCGTGTTCACCTTGTGTTCATTAAACACCTTTTTAATTTGTCAAATTAAAAAAGAGACAAAGCTGCCCCATATTCAGGTGCAGGACTCCCTGGAATTGCCTTGGATCCCAGAAATGCCAGTTGGAAAAACCACGGGGAAAACTTCAATAAATGATATTTCACACACACACGGTGCAGATCCAGCTCCTGGCCCATGGATTTGAGGAGTCACCCATTGCTGGAAGCTGGGAGGACACTCCTGGTGATGGGAACTCCTGTTTTCCTTGGAATCCTCCTCGGCCCCTGCCGAGAGCCAGGAAACACCAATTTTGCTGTTACTCAGATTTAATGACCAGAATTTTTGCATTTTCTTCAAATGAGCTGCAGTTTTCTGGAATTCATAAACCATGAGCTGCCTTCCCCTGCTTTTGAATCCTGATTTTATGAATCCTGGTTTATTTTAATCCTGGTTTGTTTTTTTTTTTTTAAATCCTGTTTTTTTCCTACTGGGCTGGCTTTCTGTTCTCCATGATGATCTGGGTGTGCCCAAATCTCCAGTCTGGAAATCACCTCTTCCTGGACCACCTGCAGATTTCTTGCTGCATTGCCAGTGTGAGGATTTTGCTTTTTTTTGATAATTTATGCCTATTCTGAGAATTTGTGCTGTTACTTCTGGTGGTTCAGCCCATCCCAGAGGAGCAAACTCCTCAGGATGAGCCGGGCCAGCAGGGTTACCTCACATCCAGCAACTCCAGCAGCTTCTCTGCCTCCTGTGGTGCTCTAAACTTGATTTTTGTTAAAATTCAGGGCTTCTCAACCTCCAAGCTGCTGGAGCTCCAAAAAGTTCAGTAGGGGCTCCTCTGCTCCACTGAACAAAGCAAATTTTGGGGTCACCTCCATGTCCAGCCTGTCATTTACTGAACATTTTGCATGGTTTCCTCAACAAAAAAAAACCTCAGGAGGGCCAAAATTTGTCATCCTCAGGAAGATTTTGGCTGTCATCGTTGATTCCTCAGAATGCTCCAGAGCTGCCAGGAAAGAAGGGAGGAGGATGTTCCCAAAACCTGCAGCTTTTCCTCCCTCCCAGGGAGAAACAGAGAGCTGGAAGTGTCCGGGACAGAATTCCCAATAAAAGCCTGGAGAAGGAGCCAGATATTTAAACCTTGGCCAGCTGAAAGAGGAGCTTGTTTGACTTTTTTTTTTTGTTGAAAAAAAATGATTTCCTGGTACCAGCCACTCCTGGGGTTTGCACTTCCTTCCATTTCCACACCACTCCGCCATTCCCAGCCCCGCTCCTGGGACTGGATTTGCTAAAAACCAGAACCAAAGCCAAGACTTTTGCATTTTCCTGGCTCCTTGTGGGAATTCCAGTCCCGTCCATGTGGGTGGGAAGAAACCAGAGCTCGGGAAGAACCACAGCCAAGAGCTGACAGGAACAGCCCCCACCACCCACAGCCGGGTCAAACCTCCAGGACTGGCAAATTCCACCTGGGACAGACGGACAGAAGGGCCAGGGAGGAGGAAAATCGGGAATTGGAAATGAAGCATGGAGTGGACTGGCAGGAAGGAGCATTTACGTGGCTCCCACGGAGGAATTTTTGCACGGAGAAGGGGAGAATTCTCTTTGTTGTGATCGTGGTGCCAAAAACATGAAATTAAATACACGAAATGGGGATTGGCAAAGCTCGTTGAGCCGAAGGTTTTGGGGTTGTGTTGTTCAGACAATTTCTGCCCCTTTTTAAAACGGCATCCTCTGAGTCACAGACAGAATTCCCAATAAAACTGGGAGTAAAAAAATAGAATTCTCCAGCCTTTTATTGTAAATTCTGTCCTGGACACCTCCAGCTCTCTGTTTCTCCTTGGGAGGGACGTTTCTCCATGCAGTTTTTGGGAATGCTCTCCTCCCTTCTTTCCTGGCAGCTCTGGAGTATTCTGAGGAATCAACGATGACAGCCAAAATCTTCCTGAGGATGACAAATTTTGGCCATCCTGAGGTTTTTTTTATTGAGGAAACCATGGAAAATATTCAGTAAACCACAGGCTGGACATGGAGGTGACCCCAAAATTTGCTTTGTTCAGTGGAACAGATGAGCCCCCACTGAACTTTTTGGAGCTCCAGCAGCTTGGAGGCTGAGCCAGAGTGCAGAATGAAGCTTTAATTTGAGGATTCTGCTGGAAATCCTGGTCTCCAGGTCACTCTCACTCTCTCTGCAGCATTTCCTGCCATGTGGAAGAGCTTCCAGAGGGGAAATTTCCAATCTACGGCTGAGGTGGGTTCATCTCCCCACAGAAAAATCCGGGCCCCAGAAGGATCAAGACCAAAATCTCACAGCTGGAAAAGCCCTCCGGGATCATCGAGTCCAAGCTGTGCCCAATTCCCACCTTGTCACCAGCCCAGAGCTCTGAGTGCCACCGAGTCCCCACACAAGGCCCAACTCGCTGGGCTTGGTTTGCAGGGATGTGCCCCAGGCTGGGCTGGCTCCAGGTGGAATTCTCTGGAGTGGCTGCAGGGACATCCCTGAGCACCCTCAGCACCTCAGGGACACGCTGGGAAAACTCACTGAATTCCACATCCCAGCAGCAGAACAAGAAAGAGGTGGATGATCCAAATTTGGGGCTTCCATGGTTGGAATTTCAGATGAGGCCCTGAAGGGCTCAAGAAATGTGGAGAGATTTTTTTTAAAAGGGATGGAGTGACAGGACACAGGGAATGGCTGAAAACTGTCAGAGGGCAGGGGTGGATGGGATACTGGGAAAAATTCATCCCTGTGAGGGCAGGGAAGGGCTGGTATGGAATTCCCAGATTTGCTGGGGCTGCCCCTGGATCCCTGGCAGTGCCCAAGGCCAGGTTGGAGCAGCCTGGGACAGTGGGAGGTGTCCCTGCCATGGTAGGGGTGGAATGGGACAAGCTTTTGTTGTCACTTCCAACTCAAACCATTCTGGAATTCCATGATTTTCTCTCCGTTGCAGCACAGGTCACACACAAACTAAATTATTTTTTCTGGACTATTTCTCCATTCATTTCCATTTCCCTCTTCACAGCTGCAGGGAGCCAGAGGTGTCCCAAGAACATTCCCAAGCTGGAGTGACCCAGGTGAAACTCTGCTGAAACTTCTGCTTTCTCCATGCTCATAATTCCAAGCAGAGGAGACAAAGAACCCCCTGTGCTGGGCAATTTAGGATTTTCCAGCAGTGCAGCCACCAGCTTTGCACAATCCAGGCAGCTCAGAGCCAAGAAATCCGAGGTCCATCTGGCTCTGCTCAGAACTTTCCAGAGGTGCAGTTCCCGAGTGTTCCTTGTGCTCCCAAAAATCAGGTGATGGTGATGAAAACACTCGGACTCACTCCAGGAGGCTGTGCAGGGTTTGGTGGGGATGTGGATTTGGGATAAATCCCAGGAATGTGCCCTTTCTCCCTGCCTCAGGTGGTGCCTGTAGGGTTTTATCCCTCCCTCCCAGAATTATCATGGAAATGGATAAATCTGGTGGAATAGAGAGGAGGTGATGACATTTTCCTTGGAGTGGGATGGATTTTTAGTAGAACCACCTTAGAGAAGGCTCCTCTTACCCTTTATTAATATTTTCCCTGGAAAATCCTGGGATTTCAGGAAGGATCCCAGACAATCAGCACAGCATTAAACCCATGCACAGGAACAGCTCCAAAACGCTGCATCCTCTGCTGAGCCTGCAGTGGAATTTTTGAGGTTTGCCACAAACCGAGCTGAAGTTAATTTACACCAACAAAGGGCACCCGAGGAGCAGCCGTGGCCTTAAATATGCACCAAATGTTTATCAACAGCAGATATTTACCTAAAATCTTCTGTTTGGAGAGCGGCTTCCCACAGGATCGGAGTCGTGACCTCCGTGGTTTGCTCTGTCTTGTCTTCCCTCTGCACTGCGCACGCTGGGTTTTGTAGGGAAAGACCAAAAAAAAGGGGTTTTTTTTTTTAGGGAAAAAAGCATAAAATAACACCCTGGAGTATTCATGGAAATCTCTGTTCTATCCCAGACCAGGAGACTCCAGAGCTTTTCCCTCACAGTGTTCTCACAAAAACTTTGGTTTATTAACTCCCAATCAGACTCTTTCTCACGGACGATTTTAGTCAGGGAAAGAAGTTCCTTTGCCAACAAAGTGACTGAGATCCCTCAGTTTGGTGGCCTCTGGCAGCTCCCACAGGTCCTTCTGGTGGCCTTGGAGGAGGATTTCTTCATTTTGTGCCGGGCAGCACTGGGGACACACAGGACAACTTCTCTTTGGGTGGGAGAAGGAACAGCACCCACAGGGCTGGGAAAGGGATTCACTGCTGGATGTGTGGAATTCCTGACCAGGATATGATCCCTATGGATTCCCAGGATATGATCCCTAGGGACAACTTTTAATTTATTGTTTGTCCACCAGGCCTTTCCTCAATAAAGCCCCATTGCCGCAGTTCATCCTTTCCAGGCCTCTTTGCTTCTCTCCTGACCCAAGGAGGGCAATGAGTGTTTGATGATGCACCAAGAGCCAATCCAGGTGCTCTGGAAACGGGCAAAGTCTGGATGTCAGTGAGGAGGGGAAAAAATGTCACCTGTTTGCCCAGAGCAGGAAAAAACCAGAGCACGGAGCAGCTGAGAGGCTTTGGGGCCTGCTCAGGAAGGGACTCTGTGGCTGCCTGAGTCACAGCAAGGTTTTAGTGCAGGCTGATAATTCCCTAAAATCTCCATCAGAGCAGGTTTTGGACCAGTTATCCATGTTGTTTTCTGGGGTCACAGGATTGCAGAATCATGGAATGTCCTGAGAGGGAATAAATCCACAGGGATCACCCAGTGCCAGCCCTGTCCCTGCCCAGAGCCCCAACAATCCCAGCCTGGGCATCCCTGGGAGAAATTTCCAAAGGCTCCTGGAGCTCTGGCAGCCTCGGGGCCGTGCCCATTCCCTGGGGAGCCTGGGCAGTGCCCAGCACCCTCTGGGGGAACAACTTTTCCCTAAAATCCATCCTAAATCCCTGCTGGCCCAGCTCCAGCCGCTCCCTTGGTGCTGTCCCTGTCCCAGAGGATGAACCGGTCACCCTCACCCAGGTTATTTAAAGATGATGGAAAGGTGATAATTTGTTTCTTATCAGTTATTTTTACATATTAAGTTCATCTTAACAAAGCAAGATTAAGTGCGATGAGAAATCTCTGGCAGAAGATTGTCCAAGCCCCAGTGTCCAACCTGGCCTTGGGCACTGCCAGGGATCCAAGGGCAGCCCCAGCAAATCTGGGAATTCCAGCCCAGCCCCTCCCCATCCTCCAGGGAACAATTCCTGCCCAAAATCCCATCCAGCCCTGCCCTCTGTCTGTTTAAAACCATCCCCCCTTGTCCTGTCACTGTAAAAAAATCTCCCTCCTTTTCAAAATCCTCCTTCAGGCACTGCAAGATCTCAGTGAGTTCTCCCCAGATCCTTCTCTTCTCCAGGCTGAACAATTCCAAAGGAATTCCTGAAGCTCCTTAGACCACCCAGCAGCCAAATCCTAATTTACTCAGCCCAGTTTGCCCAGGCAGGAGCCCAAAGTGACCAAGAAATTAAAAATTAAATCAGAGCACACCCTGTGAGTCCTTCCCTGCCCATGGGGAAGTGGCCACGTGGGATTTTCCCAGCTGGATAAATCCAGTGGCACAGCAGGACTGTTGGAGGAGCCAAGGATTTCTGAGTCCTGGAGCTTTCCCTAACATCCCAATAAAAACTGCTTTCCTGTCAGCAAATTGGTCTAAAATCCCATCCTGGAATTGGGAAATGGCACGGGTGTCCCACATTCTAAAATATTTAAAATAATGTGTTTAATTTTTACCTCGTTTCAGTTAATTGTGGGGTTTTTTTGGGTTTTTTTTGTTTGTTTGTTTTTGTTGGATTTTGGGGGGGGGGGTTTGGTTTGTTTGGTTTTGGTTGGGGTTTTTTGGTGTTTTTTTGTTTGTTTTCAGTTTTGTTGGGTTTTTTTGGGGGGATTGGGGTTTTTTGGTGTTTTTTTTTTGTTTCTCTGATTGGTTGGTTTTGTTGGAGTTTTTTGGGGGGTTGGGGCTTTTTGGGGGCTTTTTTTGTTTGGTTGGTTTTGGTTTTGTTGGGATTTTTTAGGGGGGGTTGGGATTTTTTTTGTTTGGTTGGTTTTTTTTGTTTTTTGTTTTGTTTCTGGGTTTTTTTCCATGGATAGAAAACCATCCCAGGCTTTCAGATCCTGGCAGTGACTCCCCCAGAGCATTAAACCCCCAGGACAGGCCAGATTTTCCTGTGGTTGCAGATGTGTCCTAACCAGCTTGGCTTGAAGTTTTCCTGGCCACTTCTTGGAGCTCCATCCTCATCCTCACCTTCAAACAGCAAAAAATCCTCCAGATTCCTCGGGTTTCTTTCCAGGCTCATTTTCTCCCAAATCCATCAAAAAAAAAAAAAAAAACAAAAACACTTCAGACCACAAAATATTAATTCATTGGAGTTTGTTTGCTTGAGTTGTCCATTTAAATGAAGAATTCCAAACTTTCATCCTTCTAGACCAAACTTTGAATTTAATTTCATGGAATTTACACTTCTGGCCATTAAGATTTGCATTACAGTAGGAAATCATGGAATCATGGGTTGATTTGGGATCTTAAAGATGGAAAGGATCTTAAAGATCATCTCATCCCATTCCCTGCCCTATTAATGTCCTATAAATGTCCAAAAATGTCCTATAAGTGACCTCTGAGAGCTTCTGGGAGGGGAATTTTGGCTTCTGATAACAAAAAATTTCCACTGGACAAAGCAGTCAGGGAAACTGCTGGAAAAATGGCAGCAGGAATAGGACTGAGCTTGGGAATATAATGAGAAAATCTGGGTTTTCCACAGTTTTGAGGTTTTGGGAACTCAGGAATGGGAAGGGCATTGTGGAATATTGCAGAGCTCGGGAATATAATGGGAAAATCTGATTTTTCCACAATTTTCATGTTTTTGGGAACTCAGGAATAAGAAGGGCATTGTGGAATATTGTAGAGCTCAGGAATTTAAAGGGGAAATCTGATTTTCCCACAGTTTTTAGAAACTCAGGAATGGGAAGGGCATTGTAGATTGGCACGAGCTCAGGAATATAATGGGAAAATCTGATTTTTCCACAGTTTTCAGGTTTTTGGGAACTCAGGAATGGGAAGGGCATTGTGGATTGGCAAGAGCAGCCCCTCAGGCATCATATCCGATAATCTGCTCTGTAACTGAACTGGATCCTGGAATTTCTTACCTCAGGAAAAGGGAATGGGGCTCTCCATCAACTTCCATGGATGTTCCAGCCTGGAGAGCAAAAGCTGAGGAACGCAGCCAGGAGTGGAACAGGCTCAGCTGGAAAGCTGGGGAAAAAAAAGGCAGGAATTTCCAAAAATAAAAAACCCAAAGGAAACCTAATGGAGTTTGGCTCCCAGAAAAACTGCACGCTCAATTCCCTGAGGAAAACCCTGTTGCAAAATGGGAGTGTCTGGCACCTCGGTGATCCAGGAAATGTGAAATATTCCCAGTTTTCCTGCAGGCTCTGGGAGAGGTCAAGAGGCTCAAAGGAAGAGCTGAGCCCCGTGGCTCCCAAAGCCAGAGGTTTCCACAGCTCGCAATTGCCTTTCCCAAAATTCTGATTAACAGGAGCCGTGTG
>JAHLSL010000075.1:907554-925024 GCA_025920805.1 Petroica traversi
TTGCCACGCTGGAAGTGGGCCAAAGGCCTGACTTGATGTTCCTGGAGATGTTTTAAAACAAGGCCTCGTGGTTGCCACAATGCTGAAATTTAGCACTTCAGTCAAACTTCAGTCTGTTATTGGTATCAGTGTTAAGAAGGCTGTAAAATAAATCTCTTAGAAACGGAAAAATTCAAATTTCTAAATGTTTTGCAACACTGGAGATTGGCCGAAGTCCTGACTTGATGTTCTTGGAGATGTTTTAAAACAAGGCCTTGTGGTTGCCACAATGCTGAAATTCAGCCCTTCAATCAAACTTCAATCTGTTGTTGGTAGCTGATTTAAGAAGGCTGTAAAATAAATCTCTTAAAAATGGAAAATTCAAAATTCTAAAGGTTTTCCAGCTGAGGAGATCGGTTGAAGTCTGGACTTGATGTTCTTGGAGGTGTTTTAAGACAAGGCCTCATGGTTGCCACAATGCTGAAACTCAGCACTTCAATCAGTCTGCTGTTGGTATCAGTGTTAAGAAGGCTGTAAAATAAATCTCTTAGAAATGGAAAAATTCAGATTTCTAAATGTTTTGAAACACTGGAGATCGGCCAAAGGCTGGACTTGATGTTCTTGGAGATGGTTTACAGCAAGGCCTTGTGGTTGCCACAATGCTGAAATTCAGCACTTCAATGACATTTCAATCTGTTCTTGATATCAGTGTTAAGAAGGCTGTAAAATAAATCTCTCAGAAATGGAAAATTCAAATTTCTAAATGTTTTGCAACATTGGAGATCGGCTGACTTCGTGTTCTTGGAGGTGTTTTAAAACAAGGGCGTCACAACCTCTCCTTCCAGCAGGGCACAAGGAGTTAAAAATCCCTTTTTTTGGAGCCCCTTTGAGGCCACCTCACCACAGGAAAAGCAATGAGGGGGCTGATAGTGCCTCTCTGCAGGGCAGGCTCTGGGCTGCGCCACCAGCAAAGCCTGGAATTACACGTTAGGCCCAGGACTGAGCTCAACTCCTCATTATTTGTGTGCAGCCCATCCTGTGCTGGAGGAAACAGCAGCTCCAGGGGGAATAACAAAAAAAAAAAAAACCTGCTTTGAAAGTTGTCATGAGGCAGCACAGAAAGGCCACCAAAAAAAATATAAAAATTGCACAAGTCTCAGAAAATGTCCCGTTTCAGAGCCCTGACTTTACAACCTTAATAAAGTTTTTTTAATTACCGAGGGATTGGTTGGTTTGTTTGTTTGAGGAGGGTGATTGCTTTCAGTCATGCAAGCAGATCAGCAGCGAATTCTTTCCTGAATGCATCCAAAGGGAGGGATGATCCTGCCTGGCTCGGTTGGGATCCCAAAAAACAGGGACAAGGAGCTGCCCAGAGGGAGGAGGAGGAAGCACTCGCGGCATCCCTGTGCTTAAAGCTCTCCTTCCCCACACTCTCTTCTCCCAGCAAATCCAAACTTTGCTCTGGGAATGTCCTGCCCAGGATTTTGTGAGGAGGTTGTGCTAAAACCTCTCCTTCCCCACACTCTCTTCTCCCAGCAAATCCAAACTTTGCTCTGGGAATGTCCTGCCCAGGATTTTGTGAGGAATTTGTGAGGAGTTTGTGAGGAATAAATACAGAGGAGCAAATCACAAGGTAACACTTGACTCTGCGCCTGGTTTTCCCTGGTAAATGAAGCAGAGGGATCTGTTTGAGCTGCTCAAGAAGTTCAGGGCACATCCCCAGCTACACCTGGGGGCTCCTGATTTCCAGATATTTCTGTATTCCTGGGATCTGTGCTGGAACTGCCCCTCCAGATCCTAGAAATAATCCAAGGGAATGCAGAGAGATCCAGGGGATGCAGAGAGATCCAGGGGGATGCAGAGAGATCCCAGGGAATGCAGAAATCCCAGGGAATGCAGAGAGATCCCCAGGGGATGCAGAGAAATCCCTGTCACCATTCGAAACACAGAATGGACTTGAAATCAGGGAATGGTTTTGGTTGGAAGGGACCTCAAAGATCATCTCATCCCAGCCCTGCCATGGCAGGGACACCTCCCACTGTCCCAGGCTGCTCCCAGCCCCAGTGTCCAACCTGGCCTTGGGCACTGCCAGGGATCCAGGGGCAGCCTCAGCAAATCTGGGCACCCTGAGCCAGGGCCTCACCACTTTCTGAATAAAGAATTTCTTCCTGATATCCCATCTAACCCTCGCAACCTAAAATTCCAGGGCTGGCAGCCAGAAAGACCCCAGGACCTTATGCTCCCAGGGGAATTCCAGTGGGTGGGACATTCAGGAGTGGATGGGGAGAGGGGTGTTCCATCTTCATCCAAACCTGTGTCCAGGGGCACAGCAGCACAAGGACACCCTCCAGCACATCTCCTTAAAGGTGCTGAGGAGATAGGAACAGAATCTGGGAGAAATCCAACCTGTGGTGCCCAAAAACTCCTGAAGTCACAGGAAATAGGCAGGGGGAGCCTCGGGTGATAAACACAGCAGATAAAACCACAGGAGGCTGATTCCTTATCAGGCACATCAACATCTCCCATCCCATCCCATGGATCCCATCCCATCCCTGCCTGCTAGCAGTGCAGCGTGTGAGCCCAGAAACCCAGAATTCCAGAATCCCAGAATTCCAGAATCCCAGAATTCCAGAATCCCAGAATTCCAGAATCCCAAAATTCCAGAATCTCAGAATCCCAAATCCCTGGGGCTGGCAAAGCCCTCCCAGCCCATGCAGTCCCAGCTGTGCCCACCTTGTCCCCAGCCCAGAGCTCTGAGTGCCACGTCCAGCCCTTGCTGGGACACCTGCAGGGCTGGGCACTGCAAAGCTCCCTGGGCAGCCCCTGCCAAGGCCTGAGCACCCTTTCCATGGGCAAATTGCTCCTGCTGGCCAAGCTGAGCCTCCCCTGACCACAGGAAGGAAGAAGGAAAGAGGGACAGAGGAAAGGCTGAAGCTGTGGATGTGCAAGAGGAAGTCACCCTGAATTTTTATCCTTTAAAATGTTGTCTGGGAAAGCTGCTGTGTGACCAGGGCAGTTCATTTGATGCCTTATTATGGATTTGGGAGTGTTCAGTGTTGGTCCATCAGTAAAAATGAGGTGAATGCTCTTCCTGTTGGGTTCAGCCATTTGAAGGCTGGACAATTATTCCATTTGCTCATTTGCTGAAATGACCTAATCACCTACTCAGGAACAAATTGTCCCTTCAGTTGTTGTTTTACATGACCCGGTCAAGTTTTCTTTGTTCTGATGTGAATTTGCTTTATCTAATTCAGAGTTTTCATAAATCCACTGACAACACTTAAGATGAGAACTCTGAGCTTGATTGTCTCATCTCTCACCTGTCTGGGCAAATTGGTTCACTTGTTTACACCCTGATCGTGGATAAAACCAAATGCTTAACAAAAAAATAATCAAAATCTGCTATAATGACAAATGTCTTCTCTTCCAATTTATTTAGTATTTTAAAACCTTGTTCTTTCAGCTGATATAATTGACTCAGAGTCCTCACGGTTTTCAAAGCTCTTGGCAGAGAATATTTCATGTAACACCTTCAGGTCAAATAAAATTGAGAGTAAATAATGGTTTTAATAATCTCTAAAATGAAACTGCATTTGTAGGCTCTTTTAGCTCAAAGATCATTTAATTCCAAAGCCCCTGCGACACCTTCCACTATCCCAGGTTGCTCCAAGCCCTGTCCAACCTGCCCTTGGACACTTCCAGGGACATCCACAACTTCTCTGAACAAAACTCAGGTTTATCAAGTAACCAGACCTCTCTCAGCTCTCAGGGACGTGTCCCCAAGTTCAGATATGTCCAAGGGGAGCAGGAGAAAAGACTATAAAGACACATCAAAAACATCAGCAAATCCATCCTCATGGATCCTCAGCTCCCAGAGCAGCAAAGCCATCAAAATTTTGTTATTCTCTCCCTCCTCAGGCTTGGTACGAGCACAGGACTTTTTGTGCCATGTGAAAACATCCAGGCTTTAATTGGCCCTACCCTGCGAGCCCCAGAAATGTTCATTTCCCCTCTCACTTCAAAGCATCCCCCACTTTTCCTGGAGCTGATTTTCTTCCTGCTCTGCTGCCTTGCCCAAAACCAAGTGGAGCTCAATCCTTCTCCAGCTGCAGCAAGGAAAGCAGATTCCATTACCTGCTGGAGCTGGGTTAACCCCAGGTACAAACTGGAATTTTTTGGGGGTTTGCTTATTTCTTTCCAGGGCTGGAAATTATCCGTTATGAAATGGAAATTGAAAGCAGCTCCCTTTCCCTTTGCTCCTAAAAATTGGCGTTTCAGCTCCGGGGAGGAATTCACGGGCCCAGTCACAAAGCCTGAGCATGGCTGCTCTCTAATTAAATTGTAGCAGCTCTATTTTCCAGCAGCAGGTCCATTCCTTGGAAAGAACCTCCACGCTGGGGATCCGAGCACTTCCAATTAGTGGAGTCGTGCTTTGAGCTCTCCCAAGCCCAAACACAGAGCGTGGCTTTGTGCCCTGGGCCATTAAACTGGAAATCCAACCCCCTTTTTTTTTTGGTGTTTAAAATAAGCTCCAGGAGATGCCTTTCCTGGAAGTTTGAAGTCTCGTCCTTCACAGCAGATTGGGCTAAATTGGTGATTTCCATGAGTTTTTTGTGGAATTGGCAGGGTGTTGTGTGCCCTGTTCTGATTAAATGGTTCTGTGCCCCATTTTGTTGGATTTAATTGCTGCAGTAATTAGGGGCTCCCTCAGAGCTCCTCTCACAGGACACCATGCAGGACACTCCGATTCCTTAAAAACAACATCCCCTTTTCCCTGCATTGCAATCCCTGGCATTTCCACTCGGCTGAGGTAATAAATTGCTCCATAAATTCAGAAAGAACTGATCGTGATCACGGAGAAAAATGTGCAAGGAGGCCATTAAGAAAATCCAGCCAGACCCTCCTGCACTTGGCTTTCCTTGCTGTGCAATATCCCAAATGAATGGCACAATTTAATGACCAGCTAATTAAAATTTAACGGACTTGCCATCGCTGCTGTCTGTGCTTTAGTTGAGCTCAAGGTAGATCCTCAATTTCCATTTAATTTGGCCGCTTTGAGGGATGGTTTCCATTCAGTGAAGTGGCCTAGAACATGCATTTGCTGCTGTTGCTATTAAAAATAAGTTGATAAAACCAAAACCATGGATTTTTCAACTCTTTTCTTCTATTTGTTATTGTTGCTGTTCCCAGTTATGTTTTCCTTCCCTCCTTCGTTCCTCAAAAGTTCTGTTCTTCTGGAGAAGGAGGAGAAATGTCCTTTAAAAGCCCCCCAAACAACCCAGCAGGTTCTGTGCAAGTGATTAGCCAGGCTTGCAAAATATTAACAGGAATTGCATTGCTAATTTGATTAACCCCTCGTTAGCATTATGTATTAATTATCACAGCTCAGCCATTGAGGGCTGATCTCAGACTCTGACAGCAGCAATTCCCTGAGCACAGCTTGTGGTTGCTGAGTGGGGTCAGGGCTCAGCACATTCCTGATTTCTGAGAGATGTGGGGTGCCTGGAGCTGCTGGGATCCCTCCTGCAGCAATTTGGAAGGAAAAGAAGAATTTAGAGTGGAAACACAGCAAAGAATCGCTGCTTCCATGGCCTGGAACTGAATCCAAGCGGGAATCAAGGTCTGGATGTTCTTCCTTTGTTGGTGGGATGGGAAATCCCTCAGGAATGCAAATTCCAGAGGACTGAGCTCTTCTTTTACCACTCCTGGGTGAGTCTGGATGGCCAAACCTGGGAGCAGCAAAGCTCATCCCCTCTGGCAAGGGAGGGGACATGAGGGTGACACCAAATTCCTCACCAGGGAGCAGCTTGGCCCTCCTGCTCCTTGAACTCCTCCATCCTGACACCCAAACAGCCCCAAAAAAATATTGGCCAGCGTTATCTCTTTATCCCAAGTGATCCAAGGGCAGAGGGGGCTCCAGAGATGTTTGTTCTGCAGTTCACAGTCCAAGGATGCCCCTCAGATTTTGGGGAATGTTGGGCACTGCTGAGGTTTCTTCCTTTGGCCTCTCATCCCTCACAAAATCTGCATTTTCCACGTTTTTAACCCTTGTTTGTTGTGCCTTGTTTGGGTTGTATCCACACACAGTGAAACCGCCTGGTGTGTGGGGGGCTCAGCCAGAGTTTTTCTGGTTATTTAGAAAAATCGAGCTCACTTTTGAATTAAATCTGTGTAAACCACACTTTTAGATAAGGTTTAGAAGAGCTCCAAGCTCCTTGCATCGTGTCCAACGTGGCTGCAGTGCACTGGTCCTGCTGGAAGTAATTTATTTACAGCAGGAAAAGCAACCATGCTGAATAATAATTAATCACTTACATCGAATATGCATTATTTTCCAGACTATTTTAACAGTGCGCTACTCACTTTTGAATTAAATCTGTGTAAACCAGACTTTTAGATAAGGTTCAGAAGAGCTCCAACCTCCTTGCATCATGTCCAAGGTGGCTGCAAGACTCCAAAGCACTGGTCCTGCTGGAAGTGATTTATTTACAGCAGGAAAAGCAACCATGCTGAATAATAATTAATCACATCAAACCTGCATTATTTTCCTGACTATTTTAGCAGAGCACCACTACAACATTCTGTTTCTCTTTTATTTTTTGCCTTCTGACCTGGGTACAATAAACACAGTTGTTCAAACCCAGCAGAGGTGAGGTACTGTCAGTCAGCCTGAGCTGCAGCATCCACAGAAAGATGTTTTCCAGTCATAAACCCAACAGTCATTCATTCATTCATCCCTTGCAAACTCCAGCAAACACTTCAGAGGCCTCTTTGTAACCCATTCAGTGTTTTATTGACCCGGAATCCTCTGGGGAATGCCATAAATCCATATAATGTGTGCTACCATTTGTGTCTGGATGCTGGAATGAACTGGGAATACGTTTCAAAATCACCCAGGAGCTGCCCAGTTCTCTGTGGGTCACAGACATATAAAGCAGCTCAGATCCATTAATTAATTCTACAAAGGCCTCTCAGTCTTGCCACAATTCAATCAACTGCTCAACTTTAAGCACAGGCTTAGATTTCACTGGCAGGAGCAGGACTTAACCACACATTTAAACTTGAGCACGTGCCCAAAGCATCCTCCTGCTGGCCAGGAAACCAACCTGGATCCCCCTGGGATCAATGGAGCAGCCCCTGGGGGTTCTGGTGGTGAGAGCTGGAGCTGCCCCAGCCCAAAACCCCCAAGCCCTGTGTGGGAATCACGAAAAGGGATTGGGATTGATCCCTGAGCCCCCTCAGGTGAGACCCCACCTGCAGAGCTGCCCCAGCCCTGGGGCCCAGCCCAGGGAGGAGCTGGAGCTGCTGCAGAGAGCCCAGAGGAGGCAGCAGGATGAGCAGAGGATGGAGCAGCTCTGCTGGGAGGAAAGGCTGGCACAGCTGGGATTGTTCAGCCTGGAGAGGAGAAGCTTTGGGCTGAGCTCAGGGTGGCCTTGCAGGGCCTGAAGGAGCTGCAGGAAACATGGACAGAGACAATTCCCAAGGGCTGCAGGGACAGCACACAGGCAGTGGCTGCACACTGAAAAATTACAGGTTTAAATCAGGTATTAGGGAAAAATTCCTCCCTGGGAGGGTGGGGAGGGGCTGGGCTGGAATTCCCAGATTTGCTGGGGCTGCCCCTGGATCCCTGGCAGTGCCCAAGGCCAGGTTGGACATTGGGGCTTGGAGCAGCCTGGGACAGTGGGAGGTGTCCTTGGAGGACTGGACAGTCCCTAAAATCCCTTCCAACTGAAATAGATTTAGTTTGGGTATTGGGAATAAATTCCTAATAAATTCCTGGCTGTGAGGCCCTGGAAATGATTTCCCAGATTTGCTGTGGCTGCCCCTGGATCCCTGGCAGTGTCCAAAACCAGAGTGTACACTGGGGCTTGGAGCAGAGGATTGGAACTCTGTGATCTTGGAGGTCCCTTCCAACTGAAACCATTCTGTGACTGTTTCTAATTCAGGTTATTTAAGGGTGGATTTCTGCCCATGGATTTCAGTCCATCCCTGGATCAGTCCCCACTCCTGCCTCCCAAACACACCCTTGGGAGCTGGAATCTCACACACAGAGGTCCCACTTGACGGTAAAACCTCTCAGTCATCTTTTCTCAGGCCAAACTGTTCCGTCTGGATCCCTGCCCTGACAAGCACAGGGATCCCAGAGGTTTGGGAAACCCACATTTTTTTTTTTCCAGGATGGCAGAATATCACTGCTTTTCCAGGCAAAAGCAAACCCAGCATTTATGAGTCTGGCAAGCTGGTCTGGAGAATGTGGTTTTGACAAAGGAGATGATAAAAAGGAAAAGAAAGCAGCAAAACCCCTCTGCGGAGTACTTTTCTCCTGTAGGTAATAATCAGTGACTCTCAGGACACTCCCGAAGTGCTTTTTCTCAGGAAAACTTAGGAAAACTCCCTTTTGTGGCTTTACATAAATCAGGATCTCCCTCTCAAGAGCTGCAGCTAAAATGACATTTTCTGCTCTTTCTAAATTTCTTCTCATTTATTCCTGAAAATGCCTCAGACTCTCCAGTGAGGGAAGCAGCCACCCTCTCCTCCAGCACCTCTTTTCCTCCAGCACCTCTTTTCCTGCAGGGAGCATCATTTTAAACACTTGAAGAAGAAATCTGTAGGTTCTGTAATAAATCCACATTATAATACTGGCTTTTCAGAAGTGTCCGAATGAATATCATGTATACAATGTTAATCCTTATAGAAGTAGCTTTTGTTATAAAAATATAATGATTGCCAAATGCCTTTTTCTTTGTTCTAACTTAGATAGAGTTGAAAAATGAAATAAATCCATATTATAATACTGGCTTTTCACAAGTGTCAGAATGAATATCATGTATATAATGTTAATCCTTATAGAAGTAGCTTTTGTTATAAAAACATAATAATTACTAAATACTTTTTTCTTTGTTTTAACTTAGATATAGTTGAAAAATAACTGTGTTAAAATGTGCCTGAATTACAATAAACCACCTGCTTAATTAAATAAACACAAGTGTGACAAGCACCAACACAGGACATCACCAACACCAACATCTGCTGGGAGTGATGGACAAAGGGACATCCTGAACTCTCCAAAAGAGCCTGAGCTGCTCTGGAAAGGCAGAGCCAAGGAAGAACCAGGCTAATGAGTTCCTGGGACATGGAAAATAGTTTAGAGAAAAGTTTAAATATATATAATTGTCTGTGAATGTGCAACAGGCTGGTGCAATAAGAAATGTATATAAAGAAAGTCTCTGACCACCCCAAAGGTGTTCTGGCTCAGTGCCAAGGGCGTCCTGGGCCTTGTCACCTTTTGCTCTGTCTTGTCCCTTATTGTCTTTTTTAAAACCTTTAAATTTTAACAGGAGACTGAAGCTGATTTTTCACAGTCCCAAGGGCTGTAAGCTGGAACAGCAGTGGGACACTCAAGTCTGCTCCTATCTATCCTCATTTTCTTAGGCTTTTCCATGAATTTTTTGTATTTTTGCACTACAGTGGCCCCCAGGATAATTCAGATTTCCCCAGAGCTCTGCCCTCAGGTCTGGGCGTGGAATTCACCCTAATGAGGATTAACAGCAGTGAAAAAAAGAGAATTTATCCTGAGCTGCTGAGGGGGCAATTCCATGGATTCTGGATAAAAAGGGTGGCACAGGAATGGGCAAGGAGCTGCTGAGGAAATGTCCATTAATTTCCCATCTGAACCATCACTGCCCAATACAACAAAAATGCCATAAATGCCATAAATCACCTCCCTTCATCTCGAGCAGAAGTGACTGCTCTGAAAGGAGCCTTTTGTTCAAGGCCCAGCAAAGAAAGGCCTCGTAAAACAAACAAAAAAAACACCCAAAAAAAGGAGAAAATTTCCTTGAAATTGGAGTTTGACTTTGACCTTCCAAGAGCAGCAGCCTGGTGAAATATTGACATATCTGAGGGGTTTTTTTTGGTTTTATGGAGCTTTGGGCCTGTGGTGTCTCAGAGAAAGAGCCGGGCCTGGATGTCGCACGGCTGAGGGATTGGCACAGAAATGTTTGGCACAGGCAAAGGAGCAAAGAAAGGAGAATTTCTTGCCCAAGTGGAAGCCAATTCATGTCAGCAGGAGCTTGTCGGATTTATGGCTCGGAGAAAAGGGTGGGACTGACCCTTTCTTGTGTTTTCTGGGTGGGTTTATGAAGAAATTCACTGGTTAAGTGCATTTTGCAGTCGGGGACCGCAGTTCCAAATGTGGAGCTGGAGTGGCAGAAAGCTGCTAAAAACACAGGAATTCTCTGATCAACCACTCCAGAAATTCAGGTGATCAACTAAATAATTGATTGATTATCTAAATTGATCCAGAACTAAAAGCAACAGCAGATTTGGGGATTTAAGAGGGGCAAAAGAGGGTCCAAAGCTTTCTGAAGGCCACAAAGTGTGATTTGTCTCAGAGTGTGGCCGTTTCCTTATCAGAGAATTAATTAGGTTGGGAAAGACCTCTGGGATCATCAATTCCAACCTTTCTGTGCTTATTTAAACCACCTGATAGCCCAAAACCTTTTTTGGGGTTTTATGCTGTCAAGAACGTAAATCCCTGAGTCATTTTGATCCCCTGTTTGGACAATCTCATCTAAGATGCAAAATTAATGAACAAAAATTTTCCAGAGACCACCAGAAGGGTATTTATGTATTTTCTTAAAAATGCTTTTCTGCAGAAGTCGTGGATTTTTCACGGAATAAAAAGAAAACCAAAAGATTTGGGAAAAGGAATTTAAAACCAGTTGAATTCTTCTCCTCATGCAAAGGGTGCTAAGGGTCAAAGGCAGCAAATCCCTCAAATAAAATGAATTTGGGTAAATAACCCAGCATTTCCACATCGCTTCCCCTGTTTAACTTCTCCTTCAGGACTGCTGGAATTGCTGGGCAATTCTTATTATTGTAACACCCCAGTGGTGGCTGGAGCAGGATAATTGTTTTCTTTCAGTGTAATTACTGGCACGGGTTGTATTTGATCACTCTTCAAGACTTTCTTCTGTTTTGGAGGAGTTCCTTGTAAAGTTTTATGGACTCTGCTTTAATTGTCCCTGCTTGGTTCTGGCTTGGTTGGTTTGATTTATTTCTTTCCAGTTTGGGAGTTTTGCTTTGGCTTTTCTTTTTGTTTTCTTTTAATGGAGGATTGGTTTCAGGCTCTGATTCTCTGATTTCACACAGTTGCACCTTTACAATTGTTCTGTAGTTGTTCAAAATTGCTGCATTTAGAATTGTTTAGGTTGGAAAAAAAAATTAAGATTATTTAATTCCAAGTTCCCAACACCTTCCACTATCCCAGGTTGCTCCAAGCCTCGTCCAGCCTGACCTTGGACATTTCCAGGGATCCAGGGGCAGCCACAGCTTCTCTTGGAAATCTTTTCCAGGATCTCACCAACCTCATGATAAAAGACGGAAATAAGAAAATAAATTAAATATCAGGCATGGGGAAACACAGGAGATTTCCAGTTTAAGATGCAGAGTTTGGCTCCTTCCCCACATAACTTCTGTGGGACTTCCATGAGAATCAGCTTTCCTGGGATGGATCAGCTGAAAGAACAAGGACCCAAATCCCAAATCTTCTGAAAGTGATGAAGGATCTTATCAAAAGATCCATGACAACCTTTGACAACCTTTTCCTGAAGCCCTCAGAGCTTTGGGAAGAGCTCCATTTCCCACCCAAACCTCCCACGAGGAGGAACCAAAGGAGCCAAAAGTGAAGGAATTTGAGAACACGTGTTCTTTTCCTGAAAAATGGCTCCTGGAACACCAACTTGCTTCCCCAGGAGATGAGAGCCAAAGGAATGCTGAGCTCCTGCCAAGGTTTAGCAATCCCTTCCCATGAGTTATGTTGCTCGGGGGTCAGGGATGGGGAGCAGTCACAAGGACATGACGCTTTTAAGATCCAGTTAATTATCCCTGCCACTTCATTAGGGATCAAATCATGGAGCTGGAAGTGATGAGGGAGGAGAATATTTCTCTATATTTGCCTGCCAGAACAGTCCCATACAGATCTGGCAACCTGCAGGGTGTCACGCTTTGGAAACCTCTTCCATGCAAGCTCAAGAGTTATTTTTAGAATTTTTTCACAATTTATGACAGATTTGTGCTTCCTGTTTTTCCTTCAGGGTTGGCTCGGAGCAGTGCCTGGAGTCCAAAAATGTTGTCAGTCCCTGGAGTTTGCTGGAACCCCTGGGAGAGCTGCTCCTAAAAATCAGCTGCACTTTTGGAAAACATTCCAGCCCTGGAAGTGCTCAAGGACAGGTTGGATGGGGCTTGGAGCAACCTGTGCTGGGAGGAAAGGCTGGCACAGCTGGGATTGTTCAGCCTGGAGAGGAGAAGCTTTGGGCTGAGCTCAGGGTGGCCTTGCAGGGCCTGAAGGAGCTGCAGGAAACATGGACAGAGACAATTCCCAAGGGCTGCAGGGACAGCACACAGGCAGTGGCTGCACACTGAAAAATTACAGGTTTAGATGGGATATTAGGAAAAAATTCCTCCCTGGGAGGGTGGAGAGGGGCTGGGCTGGAATTGCCAGATTTGCTGGGGCTGTCCCTGGATCCCTGGAATTGGGACCTTCCCTGCTCATCCCTGGTGGTTTCTATGAGCAAAGAGCTGAGTCCCTTAAAAAGCTGGGAAATGCCCTGCGAGGCAGAGGTAAAAACTGAAAAATTAAAAGTTTAGATGGGATATTTGGCAGGAATTGTTTCCTGGGAGGGTGGGGAGGGTGGGGAGGAATTCCCAGATTTGCTGTGGCTGCCCCTGGATCCCTGGCAGTGCCCAAGGCCAGGTTGGACATTGGGGCTGGAGCAGCCTGGGACAGTGGGAGGTGTCCCTGCCCAAGGCAGGGGTGGAATCGAATTTTTAGGGATAAATTCTGTGATGTTCCCTCTTGCAAACCTGGAATTCTGCCGCTCCATCAGCGCTGGCTCAAACTGGGTGACAGCTCTTTGGGACAACCTCCATCAGCCTGGTGGCCTCATCCCTGTGAGAAATGAGGCCACCTCGAATCCTCATCCCTGCCTTGGTGCACTCACTGAGTCTGATTTCAGATATCTGATTTCACCAGTGGAAGAACTCAGCAGCCCCACACCACAACTGAGTTGGGTTTGAGTTAGAAAATGTTGAAAACACCAGCTCCTAAAAAATAACAAAAAAAGGATAATTTCACTTCTTTTTTACCCTGAGTTAAACCCTTGGAGGAGGAGAACAGGAACACTCTGTGGACTTAGGGGAGTTGTTAAACCCAAACTGCAGCTCCCCCAAGCACACTTCAGACAGAGCTCATAAAATCCTGCCTGGTGTTGTTTATTTATTGTAAAATTCCAAGGAAAACGGGCTCACCTTTGGCCATTGGGAAAGGTGAGGAAGCCCAAGGTGTGAAAGCTGCTGTCAGAAATCTCATTAAGACATTATTTACTCCTTCGAAATGAATTCACATTGATCTTTTGAAACTCTTGCTAACCACAAATGCATTAAAACTAAACAGTCTTCATTTGCTGAGAAATAAATGTGTCAGCATAACCTTGACTTTTGGCCAATGCTGCTCTGCCTTTTAATTCACAGGAGCTCACTGCTAAACAGTTTATGGCTTGTTGTGTTAATTTAATTGGTAAAATGTTTCCTTCCTGCAATCATTTGCAAAATAATTGTCTTGAAAAATGGCCATTTTTAGAGAACCTCTTTCAAAATTGGGGCAGAGCTGGGAGACATTCACCGAATTTGGTTTTTCTGCATATTAGGTACTGTTTTAAAACATTTAACAGAAGAGTCAGGTAAAATACATTGAAATAAATCTGAATTTTGGATAAACTTTTGGAGGGTTTATTGCAATGTCTGCACTCTTTAGAATTAAAATCAGCAGCTTAATTTTACATTAATCGTTCCAGACCTCGTTCTAAAGAATAATTGACTTTTATTGGTTTGATAACTTTATAACATCTTTAAAATATCACTCTGCACACCTGATCCAAGGGCAGCATTTCCCAGTTCTCTTCAGTTAATCTTTGGACTAAGTTTTTCTTGCACCAAGGAATCCAAGCCAAAAGGGCAAAGGGAAATTCCAGGGATTTCTCACTGTCCCCTCTTCCTGAATGTTCTCCATGGGGCCAGCCTGGAGCTGCCCCTGGAATGGAGGAAAAGCCTGGCTGGGCTGAGAGGGGACCCTGGATGATCCCAAAATTGCAAAGTGCTGTGCCTGGAAGTCACTCCTTCAATCCCTGATTGTGTTTGGGACATCAGCAAGGGTGGGGACACCAGACAAGGTTGGACAGCTGAAAATCCAAGAATTTCTCAGTGATTGACTGGAATCCCAGAATTATTTGGTTTGGAAGGGACCTCAAAGCCCACCCAGTGCCACCCCTGCCATGGCAGGGACACCTCCCACTGTCCCAGGCTGCTCCAGCCCCAATGTCCAACCTGGCCTTGGGCACTGCCAGGGATCCAGGGGCAGCCCCAGCAAAGCTGGGAATTCCAGCCCAGACCCTCCCAGGGAACAATTCCTGCCCAAAATCCCATCCATTGCTGCCCTCTGGCACTGGGATCCATTCCCTGTGTCCTGGCACTGCAAAATGGAGAGGGACTGAGGCAAAATCCAGGTCTCCAAGGGGTTTTCCCGGGTTCCCAGGACACCATGGCCTGGATGTGCCAAGAGCCACAAGCAGAGGTTTCCCTGCTCTGAGGATCAGGCAAAGGGGGAGAAAAGCTCTTTGAGGGGAGGAGAAATCACGGGTTCAAACAGAAAGGCAGCCAGAGAATCCCAGAATCCCAGAATGGTTTGGGTTTGGAGGGATTTTAGGGATCATCCACTGTGGCAGGGACACCTCCCACTGTCCCAGGCTGCTCCAACCCCAATGTCCAACCTGGCCTTGGGCACTGCCAGGGATCCAGGGGCAGCCCCAGCAAATCTGGGAATTCCAGCCCAGCCCCTCCCCACCCTCCCAGGGAGGAATTTTTTCCTAATACCTGATTTAAACCTGTAATTTTTCAGTGTGCAGCCACTGCCTGTGTGCTGTCCCTGCAGCCCTTGGGAATTGTCTCTGTCCATGTTTCCTGCAGCTCCTTCAGGCCCTGCAAGGCCACCCTGAGCTCAGCCCAAAGCTTCTCCTCTCCAGGCTGAACAATCCCAATTCCCTCAGCCTTCCCTCATTTGAACTTGAATTTCAGCACTTGAGGCCATTCCACAAATAAAACCCTTCTGTTTTCTGGTCAGGCTGAGGCCCAGCAGAAAGTCTGGAGCAGACTCCCAAGAAACCTTGGGAAGAGCCTTCACATTGACAATTAACACCTCAAAATCTTGCTGGATAAGTTAAAAAATGGAGCTTGCTTTGTTCTCCTGCAGAGAACTCTCAAAGACACATCCCTAACAAAGCTTTTTATCATTTTTGCCTTGGCACAAAGAAGGAAAGATTCCTGTTACACACCATTTCCCCCAAAAACAGGAATTTGGGTTGCCAGGAGAAGCTGGAAAACTGCTCAGCTTGAGGTGGGCCTGGATATTTAAATATTTTAAATCCCTTGGATTCCTCAGTTCCTGCTGCATTTAACTAAACTTGGAAAATCTTTCCTAGGTCTGAGTGATGTCAAACAGGTCTTTAAGGCACTAAAACAATGTTTTATCAAGGTATTTCCGTAATTAATGTGAGTAAGGAAAATATCTATGGAGTATTTTCCTGGTGCCTCTCTACTGTAGATTACTGCCTGTATCCATATATTTTTTAAATTATTTTACTTTATTTTACTTTACTTTATTTTACTTTATTCCTCTAGACATGAATCCCAAGATTCCCTTTCCAAACCCAGAAATTGGATATTTTTTATTACTCCTATTGATTTCTAATCCAGTATTCCCAAAGATTCCTAATCCAGCATTCTCAAAGTCCCTCAGAAACTTTGGAAATCCTTCTGCACTGTGGAATTCTGACTATATTTAAGCATAAATATTTGTTCTTTCCTCTAAAATCCATGCTGTGATTCCCTTTCCAAACCCAGAATTTCTGTATTTGCTTTATTTTAATACTAATTTCTAATCCAGTATTCCCAAAATCCCTCAGAAACTTTGGAAATCCTTCTGCACTATGGAATACTGACTGTATATAAAGATATATATTTGTTCTTTCCTCTAAAATCCATGCCATGATTCCTTTTCCAAACCCAAAATTTATATATTTTTTTATTGCTCATACTGATTTCTGCTCCAGCCTTCCCAAAGTCCCTCAGAAACTTGGGAATGCAGGTGCAAATCCAAACTTTGCATTGCTTAATATTAATTAAGGTAATTAAAAATCCCATTTTTCCCAATTAAGAGACAATCATGGATTATGGACCTGCTTGGAAGCACAGATGAAAATGCTTGGGAAAGTCAATTATTTTGTAAATTCTTGGAATTGCTGAAGTTATTGGATTATTCTGATGTTCCTCTTTCATTTCTACTGGATAAAAGAGTAAGGAATAAACTCTGAGCTTTGGTACCCTCCCAAGTTTTTGAGGGAGAAGATTTCCAGGCAGAAGGAAGAATTTTATTGATATTTTTCTCATTTCCTGCTTGGTCAGGATGGTCTTGGCCATTCCTGGAGGTATCCAGAGTGTCCCATGTCCTGGAAAGAGACTTTCCCAAAAAGTTCAACAAGGAGTAGTTGCCCTGTGACATCTCCAGACACCTAAAAAAAATAAAAATATTGTGCAGTCTTTGGTTTGTGGAGTCCAGATTTGCTTCCAAATTAATCCTGGTTACTCTTTAAAAGGTCCAGGGCACAGGAAGAAACGCTCTGCTTATCGGAATAAAAAATATTAAAATAAAAATATTCATATTAAAAGATTAAATTCATATTCTGCATTAGATATCTACCAAAGAGGAATTCCTTCCTGGAAAAGGTGGTCAGGCTTTGGAAGGGGCTGCCCAGGGAGGTTTGGAGGTGTCCAAGGAATGATCATGGACTCAGAGAATCCTGGAATGCATTGAGTTGGGTCCCATCAGGATCATGGAGTCCAACCCTTGGACTATGAAAATAATGTAAAAAATAAAAATAAAAACAAAAATAAAAATTTAAAAAATTAAGTTAAAATTAAAATTAAAATTAAAATTAAAATTAAAACAAAAATAAAAATTATGCTCTGCTTTGGGTGACAAGGTGGGGATCATTCACAGCTTGCACTCAATGGTCCTGGAGCTCTTTTCCAAGCCCTGATTCAGTGATAAATATAATAAAATAGAATATTAAAATATAATAAAGACAATCAATATAAAACATAATAAACATGATAAATATAAAATAGCACATTAAAATAATATAGATCTGTATATAGATAATATATAAATTATATATAAATAATATATAATATATAAATAATATATATTAATATTAAAAGGAAAAACACCAGCAATATTGACCCTTTCCTAGCTCTGTGTCAGATAACCATTCCTTTCCCTCCATTCCCATCCCCATTCCCATTTCCCATTCTCATTCCCATTCCCATTCCCCATCCCCATTTCCCAATCCCATCCTGATTCCCAATCCCATTCCCA
>JAHLSL010000075.1:935271-953570 GCA_025920805.1 Petroica traversi
GTGCTCAGGCCTTGGCAGGGGCTGCCCAGGGAGCTTTGCAGTGCCCAACCCTGCAGGTGGCACCTGGAGGTGGCACTCAGGGTGACAAGGTGGGCATCGGGCACAGCTGGGACTCCCTGGTCTTGGACTCTTTTCCCATCTCAGTGAATCTGGGATTCTATAAAACATTTTGGATGGGTTTTTCTTCTGATTTTGAGCTCTTTCCTCCAGCCCTTCAGCCCCTTCAGTACCAGCCATGTGCTGACAACTGGGTGCTCTGCCATAGTGAGATTTTTGTTTCCTTCTCAGTCTGATTTTGAGTGATTTTTGAGTCTGGGAGGGCTTCTCCAGCCCAACCAACTCTGTGAAAGAGCCTTCCTGGCACAATAAGAATCTCCTGAGTTACAAGACACAAAACAAGGAGCAAAAGAACACAAAATTCCTGCAAAGACACCACATTTCTCTCCGGCTCAACAGCGCTGAAATCCCAGCAGAAGGCACTGCCACAACCTCTGAGTACCCAGCGCTGATTGAAAGCTCTCATTAACTATATTTTAGTTTTATATTCCCCGGGGGGCTTGGCCTCACAAATAGAGCTGTCACAGGCAGCAAGAAGTGGCTGTTCTTTCATTATTTTGAACTTTCCCAGCAGGATTCACCGCTCAGTTGTTTTTTTTTTTTTTGAGCCACTTGTGGTTTGGAGGCTGCAGGCCCCATGCATTATGTACTAGCTGGGATATTTCTACCTTAAATAGGTGCTGGAGCTCTGCAGAGACTGAGTAACCTGTTGGCAAAATGTGACTCGCTCCAAACCTCAGCGTGAAACCTCAAACCAAACTTTAAGAGGGGAATTGGTGGAGGGAAAAAAAAAAAAAAAAGAAAAAAAAAAGGTTTCTGCCTCGTGTCTCTGTGGAGAATTGGGTTGATGGAAAGGGGCCAGCACCTCAGTACAGGATTTTAAAAGCCCCAGGTTTTTATTCTTCCTGCAGCTGAGAGTACTCCGAAATTAGGGGAAAAAAAAAAATCACTCAAAATTGGGCTGGGAAAGAAACAAAAATAACATTGCTGGATCAAAGCAATTGGAATTAAAGGGGCTGGAGGAAAGACCTCAAAGTGAAAGATAAATAAACCCAAAATGTTTTATGGAATCACAGGTTGATTAAGGGTGGGAAAGAATCCAAACTGTGCCCGAGGCCCACCTTGTCCCCAGCCCAGAGCTCTGAGTGCCACGTCCAGGTGACACCTCCAGGTTTGGGCACTCCAAACCTCCCTGGGCAGCTCTTCCAAGGTTTAACAACATTTTCCATGAAGAAATTCCTCAGCAGAGGCAAGAAATTCTGTCAGAACTGGGATGGGCATGGAGAAAAGTCTCCAGGCTGTGTCCCTGATCCTTGGTGGAGGTGAAGGCCCCAACTGAGGAGGTTGAATGTTCTTCAAGCCCTGCGGAAATCAATGAGAGCCTCATGGTTGGCCTAAAAGGGCTGGGAAATTGGACATGGAAAAGTGGATTAATTCCATGCCTGTGTGCTGTTCCAGAGATTGTGGCTGGTTCTGGATCCCTGGAATTTTCCAGGACGGGGCTTGGAGCTCCCTGGGATGGTGGGAGATGTCCCATGGCAGGGGGTGGAATGGGATGAGCTTTAAGGGTCCTTGCAGGCCAAACCATCCATAATTTTGTGTCCTGGAGCAGATTGAGAGCTCCCAATACCTGAGTCAGGAGATGCATCAGGATCAGCATTTTTGTCCTTCAGCATCTTGGGAATTGCAGAGAAATTTCCAGTACAAACCATTCCCATGCACTGGAAAATTATCCTGGATGATTCAATAAAGGCTAAATCCCTTTTTTCCCCCCCAAAATATTCTCATAATTAAGGATTTTTTTCTTACCCTGTTCAGTTTCAAGAAAAGGAGGATATCCTCCAACTGGGTTAGGAAATAAAGGCAGCAAAAATACAAATTGTCAAAATTCCCTGAAGTTTTTTTTCCCATTTTATCTCCTTAGCAATTTTACTCTGATCCATTGCAGAATGTGGTGTCTGGTGTCCAACTGTATCCATTTCCTTCCAATTCCTCGAGACAGATTTATTCCCAAAGGGAAGAGGAGGAAGAAAATAATGATTTTTTTTTTCCTAATACCTCCAAATTTTCTAGAAGCATTTCATGAAATCCTGAAGGAAAACGAGGCCCTTCCTGGGGTTATTTAATGCAAGCATTCAAGCAGAGCCCTTCCAGTGGTCAGAAAGAACTGTTTGTGCTCACAGGAAGCAAAATTATGTTTGGATGAAAGCTCATTAAAGGAAAAAAAACCCAATTTTTTTATGTTTTACCACAAGTGCAAGGCTTTGCTGGCAGAGGGGGTTTCAGGAAGAGGAGAGCTCCATGGAAAAGGAAGGATTTCTTTCAATCTGCCTGCGTTTCTCCTCATTTTGTAGATCCTGAAAGAGCCATTGGGTTTTTCACATTGCAAGTGTTGGGCAATTCCTGGTTGGAGCTGTCCCTGTGTTCCAGCACATTCACCATGTCAATTTTATTTATTTACACCACTTAAAGTTTAATCAATCAATCAATCAATCAATCAATCCTTCAATCCTGGAGGAAAAATCCTGCAAAAAATCTGCATTATTCCACATTTTTTTCTGAGTGCTGCAATATTTTCTCTTGGATAAAAGGAAATGATAAATTTGCCCTTTTTAAAATTTAATTGCTATGAAAACTTCCTATCAACTCATTTTTTCCCTCACAGATTAATCAAAAAACTACAAAAATAAACTATTGGTGGTGCAGCCCTCCCACTTTTTTTGTTCCAGCCTGTCCTGGGAATCTTCTCTCCACGGGACACTGGAGCATCCTGAGCTTTCCAGGGTCCTGGGAATGGAGAAAATTCCATGCCCTGTCACCTCTAATTCCCAGCAGGATGCTGAATTCCTGTACTTTTTATCCCCTCTGTTCCAGCCGAAAATTCCAGGTGCCCTCAGAATTCCTGGTTTCTCCTCCAGACCCTCTCCAGGACCTGGACAGAGCCAGGGCAGAAATTCCCAAACCTTTCACCAAATCTCTTTTCTTAGTGAACATCCCTAAACACAAACTGGGAGGGATGGACACAACTTTTTTGGGATTTCAGTAGGATCTGGGCCGGGTGTGGAGGTTCAACTCCATCCTTAATTCACCTCGGTGCCTTTTCCAGCAGGAATTCTCTGCTCCCGACTCTGCCTTGCTCGGGAAAGGAGAGGGAAGCATTTCCGAGGCTCTTTTGCTCTCTGTTAATAACAGAATGACACCAAAAGGCCGCTGGAAGAAATGCAGGCAGAAATTGGAGCGAAAATCCTTTGGGAAGGCAGAATCCAGCTGGAGATCTGATCCAGAGGCTCTGATGCCTCGGTGAGCGTCTCCCTCACCCCAGTGCCGGGATGGGCATCTCCCGAAAATCTGAGCCCCGAGTTCCAGAGGATTCCTAATTTCAACATTAAAATTCCAGCGGGATGAGGCTGAAATTACAGAATCCAACCAGAATTCCAGCAGGGCTGAGAGCACCAAAGAGGAGCAGAGATGGAAGATGTGAAAAGAGTGAATTATTTTAGAAAAAACAGAATCAACAAGGCTGGAAGAGACCTTCGGGATCCTCCAGTCCCAACTCCATCATCCCAAAGATTTGCCCAAATCCTTATTTTTTAAAGGTTCTGTTGGAAAAGCCCACACATTTATACAGGAAAGATTTAAAAATCCAAATGATTGTAGAAGATGAGCGTTAAAAGAGTTTTCAGGTTCCACCACAAAAAAGCAAATAGCCTGAAAAAAAATTAATAATCCAATTTGTAGGGAAGGTTTGGGAAGGGAAGGTTTGGGAAGGGAAGGTTTGGGAAGGTTTGGGAAGGTTTGGGAAGGTTTGGGAAGGTTTGGGAAGGTTTGGGAAGGTTTGGGAAGGGAAGGGAAGGGAAGGGAAGGGAAGGGAAGGTTTGGGAAGGGAAGGGAAGGGAAGGGAAGGGAAGGGAAGGGAAGGGAAGGGAAGGGGTTTTGCCCAGGACATTCCCAGAGCACTTGGGTGAAGCAAATCCTGTTTGGCTGCAGCAAAGGACTTGTTTTCCTTGCTGTGGTGTCGGTGTTCAGAACATTCCCAATCCATCAGCACAGCTCAGGTGGTGCAGGTTGATTTTCAACAAAACAGAGCAAACACAGAGTGAGGAAGGTTTGAAAAGGGAGGGGGATTAACACCAGTTTAAAACTGTCAAACCCAAGCAGCTTTAAATGCAAAAGGGAGCCGAGGTTAAGGGCTTTGCTTGATTCACTGTCACTTGATAGCTACAGGAAATTAAACCACAGAAGCTCCGGTCAAAAAGCATTAATAAAAACCAGGGAATTCAGGTTGGAAAAAAAACATTATGATGATTAAATGTCTTTTTTTGTGTGTTTGGGGGATGCTCAGGTGAGGGTATCCCACTGTGCACCGCACTGGAAGTTTGGATTTTGGTGCTGTCACTGAGTTTTTCCCAGCCTGGCTGCTCCCAAATCCTAATGGAATATTACTCACACACAGCCCTAATCCCAACCATGCAGTGCAGGGACATTCCAGCATCTGTTTGGAATTGTGGCAGCTCCAGAGGGCACAGCTGATGGTGTTTGAAGTGGAGACCCTCAGCTTTGGGCAAGGAGCTGCGGTGGGAAGAGAAATGCCAAGGTCCTGGAACAAAGGAGGGAATGTTTCTCCTCTTTGGAGCCATTTCGCCAAAAAGGACAGTGTAACTCACAATAGAACTTTGGGAATGAGATAAGTGGTCTGGAATGGTCTGAAACTGGATTTGTCCTCTTAAAAATGCCTGGGTTGGAGCTCTGAAATGGTTCCATCCATGTTTTTTTTATCCAGCAGGATGGGCACCTTTTCCTTTGCAGTTCTCTGGGAAGCCCTGGGATTTTTTTTGGTCTCTGGGTTTGCTCTGTCCCCAGGGTTTGGATGTGAAAAAAATGCCTGGGGATCATCCTTCATTTCAGCCCTCTTGCCCCTTTCCCAGCACTTAAAAGAGCTGAAAGTCTCTCTCGTCGTTCAGGCACCCCCTTAATGGAAATCTGTGACATGGATGGAGCAGTGGAAACACTCAAACTGCTGGAAATGGCCGGGAGAAAGGGGGTAAAAGGGAAAAACTCAGCCAGAACAAGCCCAGAATGAACTCTTTGACAGAGAATCATAAGCTTGACTCAATTATAAAAAGCTCCTTGAGCCCCAGTGAGAGTTCCCCATGCACGGCAATAAATCAAGATCACTTACTTGAGGTGCTTTGTTATAAAGCAGCCCTGCTCCTTTCTGGGATTAATGACTCAAAATCCTGCGAAAGATTAACTGGCTGCCTTTAATTTCATTAAGGGGTGAAAAAAAATCAGCATCTCCCACATTTTTCAGCTTTGGACAACCCCCCTCCTCTGCACTTGTTGGGGCAAAAGCTGAGGAGGCAAAATTTCTGTAGGGGTTTTGTTGCAGGGAATGTTGTTGCCCAAAATGCTGGAATTCTGTTCCCCTTTCTGCAGAAATTCCCACATTAATGCAGAGCCCTCTGGCTTCCTGAGGGTTTTGGGAATCAGAGCAGAGCAGGATCCATGGGAAGAGTCTGAATGAATGGGAATCATTTCCCCATTTTCCACACGGAGACAGAATGCCCAAAAAATGGGTTTGTAATTCTGAGTTGATCCTCCCAGGCATCCTCTTCACCTGGGATTTTAATCTATGGATTTCTCACACTTTTTCCAGGATTTGAAGGACTCAGCTGCACAAACTTCCTAAGAAAATCCTGGGACAGAGTGAGCATCACTTCACATCCCTCTGAAGCACAGTGAGAGCCGGATAAACCACTTAAAAGTGAAAAACAAAAAAAAAAAGGATTTTCCATATTTAAAAGTATAATTCCCTCACAAAGCTTCTCCAGGTAGGTGAGAAAGGATTGTGCACTCAGCTCTCTTGGAATAATTAAAAGGTCATCAATTTGCTGTCAGTGCAGTGCTATGCTTTAATTACATTCTGCAAACCTATTGAACGAGCCATCAAAGGCAGATTATATTGCTGAGATGGGTTATTATTTTAACAACAAACCAATGTCTGTTTGGGGGAACTCATGGAGATATGAGTTGGTCAGGGCTGAGAGGAATCCAAATCTTCTCTACTGCAGCATTATCTGGATTTGCCAAGAGGAGAACTGAGCTCAAAAATGGAAAAAAAAAAAAAAAAGAAAAGAAAAAAAAGAGTTTTAGACAAACAAAAGATCTTGCGCATCAATGTTAAACATAATTTTGGATTCAAGATAAAATAGGGGAAATTTAGGTTTAATTTTGGAAGATTCTTCCCTGTGAGGATGGGGAGGCCCTGGCACAGATTTTCCAGAGAAGTTGTGGCTGCCCCATCCCTGGAAGTGTCCCAGGCCAGGTTGGACAGGGTTTGGAGCACCATAATTCAGAAGCACAATTCATATTCCTAAATTTTAAATTTACATATCCATACTCAGTTTAAATGATGTCCAGCTGATTTGTTTTCCAGCATACTCAGAGCGTCTGCAGTTGGGATCTTAGCAGGAAGCTCAAATATGAAATTAAATCTATTTTATCTTATTAAAATGAAGGAGTTCTCTCCCCTGTCAAAAAAAAACAATGGCATGGAAAGGTTCCCTCAAGCAGAGTCAGGATAAGGAGGAAAAAAAAAACAATGGAACACAAGAGATTTAAAAGATGATGTCAAGGATTTGCTGGAAGTGCCTGTGGGAAGGGCATTTTTCCCTTTTCTCCTCAGCAGGACAAAGGATGATGGAGAAACAACAGCAAAGGAGGAAATCTTCCAGACCTGGAACTCTGTCCCTTGGTTTGGCTGCAGCTCTGAGAATCAAGTCTGGCTCGTAAATTTTGCAGGATTAAAAGGAACAATAAAAAGGAAGTTTCAGAAGAGAGGAGTGAGTCAAGGTCCATAAAAACCTGGGGAATTTTGGTGCCCTTATCAGGAGGGGTTTCCAGCATCCTGTAAAGAACATCTCACCAAAATCATCCATGGAAAGGTGGGAGACACCTAAAATCTGCCAGCCTGACAAGAAAAGTTTGGTGCCATCAGGTCCAGGGCTGCAGAAAGTGTCACTGAGCTCTGTGTCACATCTGGGGTCACTGAGGGGTGCTGGGCTCTCCTGTGGGGAGCAGGAGGGAGGAGCAGGAGCCACCAAAATCCAGACAAAATGACACCAAAGGCCCCACCTCCTGCCACGATGGTGCCACGTCCTTTGGAGCAGAGGCTCCAGGACAATTCCAGGGGTTCCCATTCCCACTGTCCTTGGGGAGCTGCCAGGACAGGAGCTCCCCAAAATTTCTGTTACAGGGAGGGGAAACTCCATGGACCCAACTCCAGAACTCCTGAGGGTGGGAATTGCAGCCAAGGCCCAGCCCAGCAGCTCCTCATGGAACCAGGGAATGTCCTGAGGGGAAGGGACCCACAGGATCATTGATCCAGCCCTGTCCCAACAATCCCAGCCTGGGCATCCCTGGGAGAATTTCCAAAGGCTCCTGGAGCTCTGGCAGCCTCGGGGCCGTGCCCATTCCCTGGGGAGCCTGGGCAGTGCCAGCACCCTCTGGGGGGAACAGCCTTGCCCTGAGCTCCAGCCTTGGTTTCACTGCACTTCACTCCTCCAGTATTTGGAAAGGATGTCACTACCATCCCTTGATTATAAGGTTTGGGTAAAAACCCTTGATGGGAAGGCTGAGAGAGTTGGGATTGTCCAGCCTGGAGGAGAGAAGCTCCAGGGAGAGCTCAGGGCCCCTTGCAGGGCCTGAAGGAGCTGCAGGAAACATGGACAGAGACAATTCCCAAGGGCTGCAGGGACAGCACACAGGCAATGGCTTCCCAGTGCCAGAGGGCAGGGCTGGATGGGATTTTGGGCAGGAATTGTTCCCTGGGAGGGCAATGAGGGTCTGGGCTGGAATTCCCAGATTTGCTGGGGCTGCCCCTGGATCCCTGGCAGTGCCCAAGGCCAGGTTGGACATTAGGGCTGGAGCAGCCTGGGACAGTGGGAGGTGTCCCTGCCATGGCAGGGGTGGCACTGGGTGATTTTTAATGTCCTCTTTAAGGACTTTAAGTCCTCTCTGGACAATCTGTGCCAGAATATGGCACCAGAATATTTGGGAATTTTTTGTGCAATGCATTTTCCATGCAAGCCTAGGAAGTTGTTCCTAAATCGTTCCCTCTTCTTGTTCTACCCTTGCTCTGCAGTCTCTGACTAAAAGGATGGAAACAACCTCGTGCTACTTCACCTTCCTTCCCATTAAATAAAACCCTATAAACCCTGAGAATTAGAAACTTTCCCTCTTTCCCCTTGTCCCTTCATGCTCAGAGCTCGGTGTAGGCCAGCGGTGGTTTTCCCTACGAGTTGCTCCAAATAATTCCCACAAACTTTTCCTAACACCAAGGCTGAATTCCCAGCACAATTTACTCGGAAAAGCGCTCCAGAAAAACCCTGGGAATTTTGGGAAAAGTTTTTACCTCAGACCAACCACCTGAGGGATCAGATTTGAGAAGTGTCAACCCTGAACTGACACCAATCCTGGCTGCCACCACCTCCTCCTGCCTGGAAGAGCTGGATTGGGAGCCCTTTCCACACATTAAATCCAGGATCAGCCCTATGCAAAACACCCGCAGCCTGTGGTCAGCGGCCGCACGCAGACTTTGTCATTTTGCTTACTGACCACACGCTGCCATTGATCAATCCCAAATTGGATTATTGTTAGCTTTAAAAGCGCCTCAACAGCAGAAAGTGGCGGGGGAGGCTGGCGGAGCAGAGATGGATCGCGGAATAAACAGGAGCAGTGACAGGATTTCAGCCGGAATTGATCACTGTCAGCGAGTTAGTGGTCAGCTGTCTGACCTTTGGGGCCCAAAGCAAACATCAGAATAATGTTTAGACAAACACATTTGATTTTGGAGGTAATGGGTATGTCAACTAAATGACAAACCTTAGAAAGGTCAAAGGGAGAGCCATTTTTCAGGCTTTTTTCGGGCATTAATCGTTCGTTCGGGGAGCGGCGCCTTTTGGGGCTGAACAGAGGGGGAAGTTCACTTTGTGTGGGTTTGGGTGTCCTCACAAACACCAAAAATTCAGCCCCAGAGGGCGTTCCCAGCAATCCCAGGCTGTCCCTAACCCCTGCCACTCCCAGCTGCCTGTAGGACCATCCCAAAAACAGTGGAGTTGGGATTTGGGGCTCTGGAGGAATTTTAGGGAGTTCTCTGCAGGAGATGTGGTGAAATGCAGCTGCTCTGAGCATCTGGGTGAAATCCAACTTCTCCACCAGCACTGGGAGATGCCTGTGGCACATCAGGGCCTGGCACCGCTCATCCCAAAATCCCAGAGTCGTGGAATCAAGGTGGGAAAAGCCCTTCAGGACCATCCAGTCCCACCATCACCATCACCCCAAGTGCCACCTCCAGACACCTCCTGAGCACTTCCAGTGACCTCCCCCACCTTATTCCAATTCCTGACCATTTCTGAGGGATAAAATTTCTTTCCTAATAAATCTGGACCTCTCCTGGTGCTTTTGAAGGCATAAATGGAGCTTTTCCCTCACCTTTTGTGCCACATCTTCCAGGCTGAGAGGCTCTGACAGGGAAGAAGGCAAAGGAAAAATGCTTCAATGTATTTTGGAGAGGGTAATAAATAAAAAATCCTACAGGGACTGGAATATCCTTGTGATGGAGCAGGGACAATGTAGAGAAAAGCCCAGGAATGCCAGTGAAAAACTGAGAAAAATGAACAAAAAATGATAACACAAAAACCAGAAAAGTTTTTGAGTTGCTTGTTACTGGTTCTGGCTCTTGGGCTGCTGTTTGTTCAGTCTTCAGAATTCTTTTTTAGTCGATTCTTTTCCCCAAAAGGTGTGAAAGCAACACGGGATGTTCTTGCAGGAAACACCTGCATGGTCTTTTTCATGGTGTGGACATCAAAATCTTTTGGGACACAAATAATTTCTTCTTATTATTAATTAATTTCTTCACGCCCACACTCTGTCCCCAAAACACTTTTGAACAGCAAGGCCATGTTAAGGGAGGACGGTTCTGGAATTGGAAATAAGAAGAAGCTTCTTCTGGTGTGTAGAAAAATCAAGGGAATACCTGGAATAGCCTAATATCCAAATTAACTGCTTGTCTCCAGGCAGATAATTTATGCCTGGAAATTAGGAATATTTTTCATTTTATATTCTCCAGGGCTTGACTTTTAGGTCTCTGTCCTCACTGCAGGAGCTGACAAAGCTTCATTGTAGAATTGATCAGAAGTCAGGATTTATTTTTATTTTTTACCAGATTTTGTTCCAAAACAGAAATATCCAAGGCAGGAATAGTCTTTCCTCAGGTAAATTTAAAATGCAGTATTTTTGAAGTTCTCCCAGTCTCATAATCATGATAATCTCACCTGTTTTAAAACAGCTTTCTCTGAAGAAAACCTATTTTAGCCAAACTTCTGTGTCAACAGAATTAATTGTAAGGAAAGCATGGAAAAGTAGAAGTTCCTTCCTTATTTCTCCTACAGAGAAATCTCACAACATTCCTGGGATTTCTTTATGTTTCAATACAGGAATATTTTAACACAACTGAGGAAATGCTGGATTTAGCTTAGACTAAGAGGGAAAGGAGATTAAAATGCTTTAAAAGAGGTTTGGTGATAAAATGCAACTTTATTTAATCACGAGTTTGGAGTAATGGGAAGGCTTGGGTTGGAATAAAGATAATTTAGATCCAACCCCATAAATAAAATCCTGGATTTACAATCAGGTGTAGGTTTTGCCTCCATTGTAACCCATATCACAAAGAGTTTTGTTCCCAAGGAGAAGAGGAAGAGGACACAACTTCCTGGAGCTGAGGTTTTCCAGTTGTTTTCCAAAATTGATTTTCCAGCTGGACCCTGGAGGTGGAATTGCAGTTGGACACCAAATTTTGGGTGATTATTTGGGTTGACCAGAGAAGCTGTGGCTGTCCCATCCTTTGGAATGTCCAAGGCCAGGCTGGATGAGGCTTGGAGCAACCTGGGATAGTGGAAGGTGTTGGGAGGTTGGAATTAAATGATCTTTACATTTTTTTTCCAACACAAACCATTCTAAATGCAGCAATTTTGAACAACTTCAAAACAATTGTAAAGGTGCAACTGTGTGAAATCAGAGAATCAGAGCTTGAAACCAATCCTCCATTAAAAGGAAAAAAAATAAAAAATAAAAGAAAAGCCAAAACAAAACCTCCAAACTGGAAAGAAATAAATCGAACCAACCAAGGCAGAACCAAGCAGGGACAATTAAAGCAGAGTCCATAAAACTTTATAAGGAACTCTTCCAAAACAGAAGTCTTGAAGAGTGATCAAATACAAACCATGCCAGTAATTAGTCCTGTTGTGACTGCAGGATTCCAGGCCCTGGAGCTTCTCCAGGACAGCTGGAAAAGCAAGAACTTGTCCTGATTTCCTGGCATCCAGGGGGTGTTGGAATATCCTAAACCCAGGTTTCCCATCAGCCTATGTTGGTAATCAATGCCCCTGGGCTGCCTGCACGTGCTTATAAATTAAATAAATAAAAGAATGAATGAAATAAATTAAATAGTGATGGGTTTAAGTAAGCAGGGTGGGGAAATTGTCCTGAGGAAGGTGCAGGAACATCAGGGATCAGTTTTCCTGGGAGGGACTGAGGACTGGCACTGGATGCAGAGGGAATTTGTGAGGTGTCCATCCTTGGGGATACTCAAATCTGGACCTGGGACTGGCTGTGGGTGGCTCTGCTGGAAGATTTGGACCTTTCCATCCTCATTCATCATCATCAGGACCAAACTCAACATTTTTGTCCCAAAATCCCTGTGGATGTGGAGCCACCAGCACTGCTTTGCTGTTGTTTGAGCTTAAACTTCAACTCTGACTTCCCAGGCCAGACTTTTCTAATCCTTATCCTTTCCAGGCCAGGCTTAACTAATCCTTGTCCCTCACACCAGCACCACTTCGCTGTTGTTTGAGCTAAAACTTCAACTCTGATTTTCCAGGCCAGACTTAATTAATCCGTATCCTTTTCAGGCCAGGCTTAACTAATCCTCATCCCTCACCCCAGCATCACTTTACCATTGTTTGAGCTTAAACTTCAGCTGTGAGTTCCCAGGCCAGGCTTAACTAATCTTTGTCCTTTCCAGGCCAGACTTAACTCATCCTCATCCCTCATACCAACATCACTTTGCTGTTATTTGAGCTTAAACTTCAATTCTGACTTCCCAGGCCAGACTTAACTAATCCTTATCCTTTCCAGATCAGACTTAACTAATCCTTATCCTTTCCAGACCAGACTTAACTAATCCTTATCCTTTCCAGGCCAGGTTTAACTAATCCTCGTCCCTCACTCCAGCCTTTGGAAAGGTCCTTGCAGATCTATGGGCTCGGCATCGATTCTCGTGGCTCGCACACTGCCTGGGGTGTAGCAAAGTACGGTGTAAAATGAGAGAAAATATTGATTTGCAGAAAGTTAATATTATTAAAAGGCAGTTGTATTCATCTCCTGCTGGAATTTTAGCCGGGGGTTTTCCTCTTGGAAAATCAATGGGAGTAATAGTCTGGTTGTAGCAGGAGCACTTGTTCGACGATTTTTTTCACTCCGACGCTTTTAAGTTGTGCTCAGAGCAGAAGAGTTGAAAGGCTATAAAATTATTGACTGGGATTTGCAGGGCTTGAATGAACTGAAGGTTTTGTGTCCGTCATTTATCCAGCAGAGAAATATTTTAATTAAACAGGGTTTTAATTTTAGCACCAGGAAAACCCCAGAGTGTTTGAGGTCTGCTCATCCCAATTTGCTTCAATTGATCGGATTTGTGAAAGGACTCAAAAATCCCTCAGAAATGACACAAAATAATTTCTGTGAATGTAGGAATAACTGGCAAGCCAATGTTTAATATTTCCCCTCAAAACTTCCGTTTTCTCTCTCAACAACTGCTCGGATTTTCTCCTATAATTCTTGGGAACAGCTCATTGCACCTTCCCACCAATGCAGCCCTGACAAGGCCAAAGCCAGGTCCAGTTTCAGCTGGAAATCAAATCCCTAAGTTTAGCAAAAATCCATAAAATTCCCAGAGTTTTCTGAGGAGAAGCTCAAAATGACCAATTCCTTGACTCCAGCACAGTACTTGCCTTTTTAGCCCAAACAACCTTCACCTCCCATTTGCATCCTGGTTTTCCTATTCCTATTTTTTAACCAAAACATTTATATAGAAAACAGGTTAAATTTGTGTTACAAATCAGCTGAAATTTCACCTGAAACTTTGGACAAAGAGAGGAAACTGTGGATGCCGCCAGACTCAACTCATGAGCCAATGAACAGTGGGTTCAGAATGAAGGAGGGCAGGGCTGGATGGGATTTTGGGAAGGAATTCTTGCCTGTGAGGGTGGGGAGGGGCTGGGATGGAATTCCCAGATTTGCTGTGGCTGCCCCTGGATCCCTGGAAGTGTCCAAGACCAGCTTGGACAGATCTTGGAGCAGCCTGGGACAGTGGGAGGTGTCGGGGTTGGAACTGGATGATCTTTGTTGTCCCTTCCATCCCAAACCATTCCATGATTTTACGGATTTCCCCAGAGCTCCTGCACACTTGGGTGTGCAAACCACCAGCAAGGAGGGCTTGGATTTCTCCCTTTGTCCTCCTTTTGGTCCCAGAATGAGCAGCCAGAAATCCAAATCTGATGGGTTGCTAAAACTACTTGTTTTGGGACCTCTGTGGTGGAAGGAGGAGCTCACACAAGCCCTGCAGGATCATTCCCAAGGCGTGGATGGCTGTTGGCTCCTGAATCCAAGGAAAGGCTGTCTCCCTGTGGTTTGTCCTTGTCAGTGAAACCAAAACCTCCTCCTTTCCCCCTCCACAATCTCTGCCTGATCCCCCAAAATCTGCTGGGACAATTTTCTGCCATCAGCTCCGTGCTATCAACAGGAAACGAGTGCTCCGTGTGACAAAGGGAGCCCTACAAGGACACAATTTGGACAAGAGCTCAGCTTCCCTGCTTTTGAAAATCCAAGGTGCAAAGGGAAAAATCCCTTCCCTCACAACGATTTCTTGGTCAAAAAAAAAAAAAATGATTTATCCCCCTTATGCTGAAAACTGTTTGTAAAATAAGGAGGGAATAAATGGCTCCTGCTCCGAAGCATCAATAATTAATGACGAAAAAATAAAATAAAATAAAATCTTAAATAACCTTCTTCTTCCTGCAGAGCAAATGCAAGTGTTTCAAGCTGCAGTAATTGCCTACAAATTAACTTGCAGCAAAAATGAGGAGGGGAATGTTCTGAATGTTCTGTTGTTTTAGAGCCACTTAAGGAGGAGCTCGGTGTGTGAACTCCTGGTGGTCAAAGCTGTGCTCACCAATCACATCCTGCACCACAGGGCTTTTCCTGAGGGAATCTTGGCCCAGGAGTTGGTGTGAGCAGGGCCAGTGTGTGGGAAACTGGGAGAGGAGTGGAGTGTGTGACATTTCCAGCACGGATTGATCTGCAGGGCTGGGAAAGCTGAGATGGTGACACCAGAGAGGGAAGGAATGCCATGGAATATCCTCATTTGATTTCTTATTTCACAGGATTGTAGAATTCTCTGCTCCTGATCCAGGCTGGGAGAGCTGGAGCTGTCCAGCCAGGAGAAGAGAAGCTCCAGGGTGAGCTCAGAGCCCCTTGCAGGACCCAAAGGGGCTCCAGGAGAGCTGGAGAGGGACTGGGGACAAGGGCTGCAGGGACAGGACACAGGGAATGGCTTCAAAGCAGGATCTGATGGGATTTTGGGCAGAAATTGTTCCCTGGGAGGGGCTGGGCTGGAATTCCCTGGAATTTGCTGTGGCTGCCCCTGGATCCCTGGAATTGGGACCTTCCCTGCTCATCCCTGGTGGTTTCTGTGAGCAAAGAGCAGAACTCCCTTAAAAAGCTGGGAAATGCCCTGCGAGTCAGAGGTAAAAACTGAAAAATTGTAAGTTTAGAAGGGATTTTGGGCAGGAATTGTTCCCTGGGTGGGGGGGGTGGGGTTGGGCTGGAATTCCCAGATTTTCTGGGGCTGCCCCTGGATCCCTGGCAGTGCCCAAGGCCAGGTTGGACATTGGGGCTGGAGCAGCCTGGGACAGTGGGAGGTGTCCCTGCCCATGGTTGATCTTTAATGTCCCTCCAACCCAAACCATTCTGGGATTCCACAAGCAGGGAACAATTTTCGTGTTGGGATTAAGCACCACTTTCCATGAATACTTTTGGAAGCACTCCAAGGAGCTCCACAAAGGAAGACCATGCTCAGGCTGTCCCAACCCTGCTGCCCAGTCCCAAATCTGGGGATGGGAACTCGCAGCCAGCTGAGCTGGGGTGCTTTTCGTTTTAAAAGAATACATTAAAAACAAAACAACAAAAAAATTATGATTTGTGACCTGCCTGTGGGCAGCTTTATTACAACCCCGTGCCTGGGTCTAATAAACCACACCACAATCCCCTCCTCCCCACTCCCCAGTCCTAAATTATTAATTCCTTATGTCCAGTGATCATCGAGAGAGGTGGTGGCCTTTGAAAAGGAAGATTTAGCAATATTAATAACTCCAAATTGCCCAATCTCACCCAGGCCGCAGCTCAGGGTGCCTGGAATATCCTCAACAAAATGTCATTGCATTAAAATATGGTGTTTATCAAGGCTGGGATATTCTGTGGAGATTTATTGGGTTTGACCAAGTTTTCTGGAGGCCTCTGTCCTGAGACCTGCACCAAACCCTGGAGCTTTTCAATATGAAAATAGCAATTTTTGAGTCACTTCCAAGTGAGAAAAATATTCCTAAAGTTTTTTTTTCATTCCTGTGGGGAACAAAAACATCGCTGGAACTTTCATGTTTTCATGACACTGAATTTTTACTCTTTGGCCAGCGCCAGGAAAAATTCTCTTGGTGTGAGTTGATTGTGGATGGAAAGTCTTTATTTTGTGGGTGTTGATGCTCTTCTGCCTCTGTGCATTTGCGTGTGAATTCTATTTATCCTGTTTATGCTTTTGATTTTTTGGGGCAACTGATTTCTTGCTGTGGATCAGGTGTGAAAGACAGGACAGAAGAGCATTCCCAAGAGTCATGGAATCATCAGGGTGGGAAAATCCCTTCAGGGTCACCCAGTGCCACCCCAGTGCCACCAGCAGCACCCAAACCCTGTCCCCAAGGGCCACATCCAGACTCCTCCTGAGCACTCCCAGAGACTCCAAAGCTCCCTGGGCAGCTCATCCCAAGGCCTCACCACTCCAGGAGGGAAATTTGCTTTCCCAATCTCCAAGCTGAGCCTCCCCTGGTGCAATTTGAGGCCATTTCCTCTCCTCCTTTCCCTGCCCCTCCTGGCAGGGACTGTGGGGAGCACTGAGGTCCCCCCTGAGCCTCCTCTTCTCCCCCAAACCCCCCCAAATCCCTCAGCTGCTCCTCCCAGGATGTTTTTTTCCAGCCCCTTCCCTGCTCAGTTCCCTTCTCTGGATACACTTCCTTCATGCCCATAAATGCATTAATAAGTTTTTACCTAGAATCACAGAATTATGGAATAGTTTGGGTTAGAAGGGACCTTAAAGATGATCCCATCCCACCCCTGCCATGGCAAGGACACCTCCCACTGTCCCAGGCTGCTCCAGCCCCAATGTCCAACCTGGCCTTGGGCACTGCCAGGGATCCAGGGGCAGCCACAGCAAATCTGGGAATTTAAAGCTTTTCCCTTCCTTTTGGTTCCCAATTCCTGTACATCTGATTAATGCTTGGGTCTCCCTAAAGGCCATCTGAATCTTTTGTTACCTGTGGAATGATCCCTGTCTGAGGTAGGGATTTTTTTATTCCTTTTCCCAAAATGCTGTGGGGGCTGAAATGATACAGAAGAATCTGGGCAGTTTTTTTTTATTATCTTCATATATTTTACCATGAGATTCTATTTGGTTTTTTTTCAATTTTTGTGGTTGTGGCTGGGCAGGGAGGAACAATGCCCATGCTAATTTGATTTTTGTGCCTTCTGACCCATCCACATTTTGGCCCAGGAGTCCTTATTCCAAACCACTCTGCTTTGGAGGCATTATTGAGTTAGAAAGCACTGTCTGGAGGGGGTTTTGAGACTCAGGACTGGGAAGTTTATCTCATATTAAGCCTTTAATTTACAGAGAACCCAACAGCTCAAGCACCAGCGGGAATTCACTCATTGATTCCCAGGTTTCCTTTTCCACAGCCCTTCCCTTTGCTGGTAACCCCGTGTCATTTGTGGCTGGAAAATGAAGATACCCAGTGTGTTATTGTCACTCCCAGTCCCTGGCCAGGCTGTGACAGCCTGGACACACCAAAGCCTGCCTGACTCCTTCTCCTGAACCAACCCCAGGCAGCAGCAGGAATTTCCATGATGCAAAAATGAGAGCTGATGGATAGGAAGGCACTAATAAAATGTCATTTCTGCTGGAGGAGGGGGAAGGAGGCCAGCAGCAGTGATAAAGTGACGTTGGCCAGCTCTGACAAACGCGCCCGGGAGCTGCCTTATCGACGGTGAGGGCTCCTATTGATCCAGCTGCCAGCCTGATCATATTACACAATTATGAGATTGGATTTGCATTTTTAATTCTTTTAGGAGGAACAGGCCCCGAGGCAATTACCAGAGGGAGAGGCTGGGATGGAGCCTGCTGGTCCAGCCTGGGAGAGTCAGAAGCTTTCAGGGAGAGGCGGCCACCGTCAAAGGGAAGTTGTGACGAGTTGTGACAAGGGAACAATGGGAACACAAAAGCATTACAGCTTTAAAGGGTTTGTTCCAATCAGTCTGGCCTTGAGGGCCAAAAAGGCCAAACTATCAAAGCTGGGGTAATAAAGGTGACATCCATGGGATCTTGGCTTTTTGTGGATCACAATCACAGGGACGTGAGGCCTGGAGAGTTTGGACAGTGCAACAAGAAAAAAAAAAAACAACCGAAATATTTTAATCTCAGGCCTCACCTGGTTGTAGAAGCCCATGGACGTGAGGCCTGGAGAGTTTGGACAGTGCAGCAAACAAAAAAAACCAAATATTTTGAGCCCAGGCCTCACCCGGTCGGAGAAACACGTGGAAGTGTGGCCTACAAAGTTTGGACAGCAAAACAGGCAAAAAAATTTCAAAATATTTTGTGCCCAGGCCTCATGTGGTTGTAGAAGCCCATGGACATGAAGCCTGGAGAGTTTAGATAGCAGAGAAGACAAGAAAATTCAAAATATTTTAAAACCAGGCCTCACCTGGGTTTAGAAGCACATGGATGTGAGGCCTGGAGAGTTTGGACAGCACAGCAGGCCAAAAAATTAAAAATATTTTAAGCCCAGGCCTCACCTGGTTGTAGA
>JAHLSL010000075.1:999218-1009479 GCA_025920805.1 Petroica traversi
CAGGGATCCAGGGGCAGCCCCAGCAAATCTGGCAATTCCAGCCCAGCTCCTTCCCAGCCTAACAGGGAAAAATTTCTTCCCAAAATCCCATTTATTCCTGCACTCCTTCAGCTTAAGCTCATTCCTTGTTGGTGGCAGAGAAGAGCCATCAGGGCTCCCTCAGAAATCCAGAATGCTTGAGAGAAGCAAGAAAAACCCATTAAACTTCTCTCCTTGGACCTGTTGGCACCTCCTGGAGGTTGCAACATTTTGGAGGCAGCTGCTGAGCCCTGAGCTTCCTCTGAGAACACCTTAAAATAAAGGCTGACTTTGGCAAAAACAACTGGTTTGTAAATAAAGAGGTTTCCTTTGGAGAAACGCTCTCCCTGACTGGAAGCATTGGGACAGAGCCCCCGAGGATATTTTCCTCTCTGTTCTGGACGGAATAAAGATTCCCACACAGGTCAATGTGTTGAATTGGAGTGGTTTTTGTTAGCTGAAAATCGCTGTGCTGCAATCCAGGGATGAGCTCTGGATTTATTGCAAAAGAGCAGCACCAGGGAGCTGCTTTGAAACCAGGCACAGGGAGCAATTCAAGGAGGGACAATTCAAGCTGCAATTCAGCTGCTGAGTTGGTAAATGAAGGAGCTGTCGCACGAAAAGAAGTGGTGGATTTGCCTCCTCCTCCATTTGAGAAGCTTTTTTCCTGTAATATTTGTTTTGTGTCATAACAGCCCTGCTGGACACCGAAACCCCGAGCTGTGAACCTCAGCCTGCTGGCAGAATGTCCCAGCTGGACCACGTCCTCGTGTCTTGTGCAAAATCATGGGAAAGAAGACGGAAAAAAACCCCAAAAAAACCAAAATCCAGCTTTAACTGCAGGCCAAAAGTGAAACTTCCTGAGATAGACACCGCTGGTTTGGAGTCTTTAAGCTGCACATCCCAAGTAAACCACAACAAAAGCTTAAAGAGGAAAGGTCAGACCTGTGAAGTGCTATTTGTTTTCACTGAAACTTCATCCCCCACTTACCCCCAGCCTAACCAGCAGCGGAATCAATTACCACTTGTCAGACTGAAACCCGACCCCAGAAATGAAAGAAGGACACGACCTCTGGGGGGAAAAGAAACCACGGGTGAGCCACTTTCTCCTGCAGGGAAGGGTTAACAGGCCTGATCCTCCTTTTCCCCCCCCTGCAGGAGGGATCGATAGCAATGTTCTCCACATTCACTCTTCCTTTCAGCGGGGATGGCCAGTAGGACAGTGAGGTTATTGAGATTGGGTTTCATAAATTACTCCATTTAATAATTGAAGACAAAGAGGTTCCATACATTTTAATAGCATTTAGTGTAAGCGTTCAAATTTGTAGGACTCACAATAGATCAATCTGGGCTGCCATTACCCAGCGAGGTAATGGGGCCTGCACTTACCAGGCTGCTGTTAAGTGTAGGCTCAGCTTGTCAAAGAGTGGTCAGGTTTAAGGCAATGCCCACCTCATTCCCATTTCCCACAAGCCTGAAGCAGAATTCCCAAAGGGACCCCTCGCTGGCAGCGTTGCTGTTGGTTTAGCTCAGCTGTGCCAGCTGAGAATTCTCTGCTTTTGGTGGATAAAATGATACGAGAGCATTAATTCTGACACCAGGATCAGCCTGGGCTGTCTGAACACCAGCAGTGAGTCTGGGCAGGGGAGAAGGTTCCTTCTTGTGTTTCATTTCTGAATGCAAGGGGAAAAAGCCATAAATCGAGCTGAAAAAACTTCTTGGGAAGGTGGAGGGGATCCCTCTGAGGGCTGGAGTGAAGAATCGCATGGTCAGGTCTCACAGGATTAAAGAAAGTTTGTTTTTTAAGCATTTGGAGAAGCCTGGAAGACCCTGGACTCTCCATCAGCTGGATCAACATGGGAGCTGGGGCTGATGGTTCTTGTCTTTCTTTTTCTTTCTTTCTTTCTTTCTTTCTTTCTTTCTTTCTTTCTTTCTTTCTTTCTTTCTTTCTTTCTTTCTTTCTTTCTTTCCTTCTTTCCTTCTTTCCTTCTTTCCTTCTTTCCTTCTTTCCTTCTTTCCTTCTTTCTTTCCTTCTTTCTTTCCTTCTTTCCTTCTTTTCTTTCTTTCTTTCTTTTCTTCTTTCCTTCTTTCTTTCTCTCTCTCTTTCTTTCTTTCTTTCTTTCTTTCTTTCTTTCTTTCTTTCTTTCTTTCTTTTCTTTCCTTCTTTCTTTCCTTCTTTCTTTCCTTCCTTCTTTCCTTCTTCCTTTCTTTCTTTGTCTCTCCCTTCATTCCTTCCTTCTGGAATTCCTTTCTCCCTCCTTCCCCCTCTTTAATCCATTTTTTCTCTTCCCTTCCACCTTTCCCCTTTATCCAACCCCACTGCCATGAGCTTCTATAGGGGATCAAGGACTAATTTATATCAATTTCCAAGTATTTAATTTATTAATAAAACTTTGGAAGCTTTTCTGGACCCCCTGACTTCTGTCATTCCTTTATTCCACAGCATCCCCCTTCCTCATCAAAACCCCTTTGGTGTTTCATTATTTATTTTTAAACAGTCATCCAGTGAAATGAATATTCTGATTTTTGGAGTTGTTTTGCCCTGGACTTCCTCGAATTTAGCAGATTTCCTTGCTGCCTCTGCCAGTGGAAAGAAGAAATTTCTCAGTTGTGAAAAACGTCATCAAATCAAACCAAATAAATAGAAATAAATTCTATTCTATTCCCACTCCTGAAAAACAAACAAACCAGGCAGGGCTCTGGAGGAGACAGGAAATGGAGGCAAGGAGGGACAATTCAGAAAATAAAAAGACACTTTCTTGAGTTCCACAACAAAACACAGCCCTGATTTTACAATGTTGTGCTAAATTGGTAATAAGATGATTTAGAAAAACCTTGGAGCTCTGGCTGCAGAATCTGCAGGATGGGATCCAGCACAGAAGGAACCAGGAAATCCATGGAATGGGTGAAAATGGAGATGGGAACATCTTGTTCTGGCCTTCATCTTTCTCATCCAAATTTGAGACACAACTCCTGTGGCTCAGCCTTAATCCTGGTCAGGATTTCTTGGAGAGACTGCACAAGCTCCAAAGTCTGGAATTTCTTGTGGAAAGTCTTTAGGACTTCACAGGGAAGTCCTAAAACAGTGCACGGCAATGAGGGATTGCTTTGAACCTGAACCTAAATTCTAATTAAAATCAGGAGTGCAAAGTCACTTTGGAGTTGAAAAGCTTCGCATTTGTCAGATTAAAATTAATATAAATTCACAAAATATTTCTGTGCGTGGATCTGCGAGAGGAGAGCCCACGAAATGTAAAAATAAAGCTTTGGGGCTTTAGGAAACAGCAACAATTTTTCAGAGGAAATGCCTGAAAATTGCACAAAAACATGTTTTTCTAAATAGCTGGGATTTTTTGGCATTAAAAAAATGCAAACACAAGGAAAATCTCAGACTTCACATCCACTTGGCTTGAAATTTTGGGATTCATGGATCCTCCAGCAGGACTCTTAGGTGCTGAGATTCCTTTCTCCAAGGCTCCTCCTGTATCCAGGTTTGGATGGACTCCTCTCTTTTTTTGGGGTCTCCGGAGTCTCAGCTCTGCTTCCTTTTGATCTTTGCTCCACTTTTCAAGGCTCAGCTCCTTCTGTGATTCATTTTTTCAATCTTTATTTCCTTGTCCAAAGGTTGGATCCCATGGCTGGTGTGGGGAACCCTGCATGGTCCAGGGGTTTGGTGGAGAGTCCATATCCAGGGATCTCTGCACTTTCCCAGGAAGTTGTGGAATTGTGGAATGGTTTGGGATGGAAAGGAATTGAGGATCCAGTTCCAATCCCTTGCCATGGCAGGGACACCTCCCACTGTCCCAGGATGCTCCCAGCCCCAATGTCCAACCTGGCCTTGGGCACTGCCAGGGATCCAGGGGCATCCCCAGCAAATCTGGGAATTCCAGCCCAGCCCCTCCCCACCCTCCCAGGGAACAATTCCTGCCCAAAATCCCATTTTCCCTGCCCTCCTTCCATTTAAAACCATTCCTCCTTTTTCTTGTCACTCTCTGCCCTATAAAAACTCCCTCTCCCTCCTTTTTCTAAGCTCTGGAAGGCCACATCCTAAACTGTGAAAGGAAAGGGCTCATTCTCCAAATCTGAGCCACAATTTTATTCCCAAACTGTGGTTTTTTCCCCCTTTTGACACAGCCACAGTCCCATTGGGATAGGAAATAGATTTATTAGTAGGAATTCACGTTTTGAGGGTGGAAGTTTTGGGCAGGATGGGATTTAAAGTTCTTGAGGGGGATTTAAAGCTCTTGTGGGGGATTTAAAGCTCTTGTGGGGCATTTACATCCCTCAGTAACCCCATGAGGGGGAAAGAGCCCTTTGGAGCTGCTGTTCCTCCTCCTCTGATTCCCAAAAGTGTTGAATTTTAAGGAGAGATGAACTGTGCTATAAAAAGTAGATTTTAAAGTGAGACTGGACAGAACCTCAAGGAATCCCAGCCCTGCTCTCTGTCCCTGGACAAGCTGAAATCATTGGGATAGGAAATAGATTTATTAGTAGGAATTCACTGTTTTGAGGGTGGAAGTTTTGGGCAAGATGGGATTTAAAGCTCTTGTGGGGGATTTACATCCCTCAGTAACTCCCATTTGGGGGAAGAAGCCCTGTGGGGGTGCTGTTCCTCCTCCTCTGATTCCCAAAAGCGATGGATTTTAAGGAGAGATGAACTGTGCCTTAAAAAATAGAGTTTAAAGTGAAACTGGACAGAACCTCAAGGAATCCCAACCCTGCTCTCAGTCCCTGAAATCATTCCTGAGGAGGATTTGCATCCTGGTCCAAATGCCTGTCACCCCATGGAGGCAAAGGAATGTGCCCAATTCATTCCTTGCATGGAATTATTTCTGGAAATGCTGTCTGGGAGTGATGACACCACCCCACTTGGGTTTTGGTGCCACTCAGCATTCATATTTTTATTCTGGAATTGAATGAATCCTCACAGCCTCCTGCTTTTACCTCCCCTTCAGAGAGGGTGGAACTGGAGAAGAGGAACATCCGAAACCGGAGACTCTGAACTTCCTCAGATTTCAAGGGAAAGGATGTCCCAGAGTGACTCAATCCCTGTTTTGAAGGCTCCAGCATCGTTTCTGGCAATCAGTCTGTGGTAATACTGGGGATGGGACAAAATGCTCCCTTCTCCATTTGGAAGAGGAGGAGATGATGAAACCACATCCTCGGGCACGTAGATTTTGGGCAGATTATCTCATTTCCTCCGTGCAACTCTTGAGGTCATCGCCTTGTCAGCAAGGCCTCCCTCCACTCTGGAAGGCACTGCTGTTTCTGAACTTCTCTGTCCTAAAATAAACCAGGAATTCCTCTCTTGTAATCCCCTGGGAATAGGCAGAAACTTCCAAGGAGAAAGGTCTGAAGAACATTTTCAGTGGTTAAAGTCTTCTTTTGAAATGTGGAGGGACAAGGGGGAACGGCTTCAAACTGAAGGAGAGTAGGTCTGGATTAGATATTGGGAAGGAATTCTTGGCTGAGGGGGTGAGGAGGGTGCCCAGATTTGCTGTGGCTGCCCCTGGATCCCTGGGCTGGGCTGGAATTCCCGGATTTGCTGGGGCTGCCCCTGGATCCCTGGCAGTGCCCAAGGCCAGGTTGGACATTGGGGCTGGAGCAGCCTGGGACAGTGGGAGGTGTCCCTGCCATGGCAGGGGTGGCACTGGGTGGGCTTCAAGGTCCTTCCCACCCAACCATTCCATGATTCCATGAGTTTCTCATTTGTTTTTTTGGTTTTTCAGGCTGGTCCTGAGGAAGAAGTCACTTATTTACACAGCTCTTATTGCTGCTCTTTTATGGATGAGGAAATAGAAGAGAAAAAATGAGGTGTTTGGACCACCTGGGAAAGCTGGGGACACTCTGGGTGTCCACAGATCTCAAATCCCATTTTCCAGTGGAGTTGTTCAAAGCTTCAACCATAAATCACAAAACCCTCAGCCGTCAAGTCCTCTTTATAGATGGAAACTGTGGCTGACATAACACAAAAAAAAAATCTGTGTGGAATCTCACACTTTGAGTGACAAAGGAATCACAGAATCCCAGAGTCCCTGAGGTTGGAAAAGCCCTCCCAGCCCATGCAGCCCCAGCTGTGCCCACCTTGTCCCCAGCCCAGAGCTCTGAGTGCCACCTCCAGGTGACACCTGCAGGGCTGGGCACTGCAAAGCTCCCTGAGCAGCTCTTTCCAAGACCTGACCACCCTTTCCAGGAAGAAATTCCTCCTGAATTTCCTAACCACCTCCTGGAATTCCTAAGAACACTTCTCAGCCAGAACTCAGCCTCCTTCCCTGGGTTAAAACCAGAATTTTAACATAAAATTTACATTTTTTGTCGTTCATTGGTGATCAGGAGCACTGGATCCAAGGATGACCTCAGGCACGATGCTCTCCTTCCACACAACAAGGAAAATGTCCCAGTGCTCACCTGGATGCTGCCCAAAACTGATCCACGACGTCAGGAAGGGACCAACACCTTTTTTTGAGGATTTTTGGGGCTTTTTTTTGGGATCAGCTCAGAATGCCCCCACAAATTTATCAGGAAGTGACATCAGGGCCTGCAGGACATGAATTATTGAGTGCCCGAGATCGTTGTGGGGCAGGGGAAGAAGATCTTTTGGGGAGGCAAATAAAGGAAGGCAGAACAGCTGATTAGTTACTATTATCAGGGGCTAATGGGTGTCGTGTTGATAAGATGGTAACCAGATAGCACCGAGAGAGGTTTTAGTGCTAAGTACTCCACCGCCCGCGGGTGAGGCCTCATTACCGCACTTGGATCCCCTCCTGGATGAATTTTTTATGACCTCACCGTTTTTTCTCACTCCTTGCCCTGCTCTTCTTTGCATCCCGCCCAGGTTCTGAGCCGGAGTGGGAATGTTGGAACTGGAAATAAAAACTCCCATTTTTTGTCCTGCAGCAAAACCCCCGATTGAGAAGGTGGGGGAAAAGATCTTTAAACTCAGCTTCAATTCTTCATTTTGTTGCACATTAAAGGAGTTTTACTAAGTCTGTTCCATGGTGATTAAACAGTTCTTCCTAAAGCTGTGGGATACAGAACAATTAGGGGATAACAAAGTTTTGAAAATCTTCTTCACTGAGTCCCAATCTCACTTTTCTGTGTCCCCTTCCAGTGCTGGGGACACTTTACAGAGAATGGAGTGGGAATGTTGTGATTGGGAATAAAACTCCCATTTTTTGTCCTGCAGCAAAACCCCCAATCGAGAAGGTGGGGGAAAAGATCTTTAAACTCAACTTAAATTCTTCATTTCGTTGCACATTAAAGGAGTTTCATCAAGTGTATTCTGTGGTGGTTAAACATTTCTTCCTAAAGCTGAGGGATACAGACCAATCAGGCGATAACAAAGTTCCCAAAATCTTCTCCACTGAGGCCAAATCTCACTTTTCTGTGCTCCTTCCAGTGCTGGGGACACTTTCCAGGGAATGGAGTGGGAATGTTGTGATTGGGAATAAAAACTCCAGTTTTTGTCTTGCAGCAAACCCCCCCAATTGAGAAGGTGGAGAGGGGAAAAAATTCTCCAAACTCAGCTTCAATTCTTAATTTCATTGCACATTACAGGAGTTTTACTAAGTCTGTTCCATGGTGATTAAACATTTCTTCCTAAAGCTGTGGGATACAGAACAATTATGGCTGCAAAGAAGTTCCCAAAATCTTCTCCACTGAGGCCCAATCTCACTTTACTGTGCCCTTTCCAGTGCTGGGGACACTTTCCAGGGAATGGAGTGAGAATATTTTGACTGGGAATGAAAATTCCTGGCTTTTGCCTTGCAGGACATCCCTCTATTGAGAAGGTGGGGAAAAAAATCTTTAAACTCAGCATAAATTCTTCATTTCGTTGCACATTAAAGGAGTTTAACCAAGTGTGTTCTGTGGTGGTTAAACATTTCTTCCTAAAGCTGAGGGATACAGAACAATTAGGGGATAACAAAGTTTTGAAAATCTTCTTCACTGAGGCCCAATCTCACTTTTCTGTGCCCTTTCCAGTGCTGGGGAAACTTTACAGAGAACAGAGTGGGAATATTGTGACTGGGAATGAAAATTCCTGGTTTTTGTCTTGCAGCAAAACCCACAATTGAGAAGATGGAGAGGGGAAAAAATTCTCAAAACCCAGCTCCAATTCTTCATTTCATTGCACACTAAAGGAGTTTTACTAAGTCTGTTCCATGGTGATTAAACATTTCTTCCTAAAGCTGTGGGATACAGAAAAATTATGACTGCAAAGAGGTTCCAAAGATCTTCACTGAGGCCCAATCTCACTTTTCTGTGTCCCTTTCCAGTGCTGGGGACATTTTACAGAGAATGGAGTGAGAATATTGTGACTGGGAATGAAAATTCCTGGCTTTTGCCTTGCAGGACATCCCTCTATTGAGAAGGTGGGGAAAAAAATCTTTAAACTCAGCATAAATTCTTCATTTCGTTGCACATTAAAGGAGTTTCATCAAGTGTTTTCTGTGGTGGTTAAACATTTCTTCCTAAAGCTGAGGGATACAGAACAATTAGGGGATAACAAAGTTCCCAAAATCTTCTTCACTGAGTCCCAATCTCACTTTTCTGTGCCCTTTCCAGTGCTGGTGACACTTTCCAGGGAATGGAGTGGGAATGTTGTGATTAGGAATGAAAATTCCTGGTTTTTTTGTCCTGCAGCAAAACCCCCAGTTGAGAAGGTGGGGAGGGGAAAAAATTCTCAAAACTCAGCTCCAATTCTTCATTTCATTGCACATTACAGGAGTTTTTATTGCATTTATTTATTATTTGCTGCGGGATGTAGAACAAATAGGGAATAACACGGCTGCAAAAAGGTCCCCAAAATCTTCACCATGAGGCCCAATCTCATTTTTTCTGTGCCCCTTCCAGTGCCAGGAACATTTCACAGGGATTTGGGCACCTCCTGAGGGTGCTTTGGAGAAGGAGAGAGAAGGTGGAGGGAGGAAAGGCTCAGACAGGACAATTCCTTCTCCTGGACAGGGTGACAAGACCTGGAGGAGTCAGGAGATGTTTCTATTTCAGTTTTACACTGTTCACCAGGGAAGCAGCTTTTCTTTAGGTATAATCCACATTTCCCACAGGTCCATCCTCAATCCCACTGTTTCTTCCATGAAGTTTCCTAGGGCTGCTCCCCAGGATTTCCTCTTGGAAAGAATCTTTTCTGAAAGATGAGACACGTGGTCTCACATTTGAATTTTTTTCTTCCTCTGAAAACATCTGAGTCACATTTTCGGGGACCAACAGGATAAATGAGAAGAAAAAAAAAAGAAATATCTGATAAAAGTGAGTTCTCTGCCACAGATTTTTACATGATCATGTTTTTTATACCAGTAAAATACAAAAAAAAATCAATATGAAGAATTGCTCGATCCCTATTTTCTTTTTCTTTGCTGCTTTATTAAAAAAATCACAAGGACATCTTCAGATTGGGAAACTTTTTGATCATGCAAGGACCTGGAAATCCCGAGACCTCTGGAATTCTTCAATTAATTGTTTGTGAAAGCAACATTGCACCTTTCCCTGTCTCTCCCTACTCTTTTTCCAGTCAGCTAAATCCTCCCCAGGAATTCCTGTTGAGGAGGGATTTTAGCAAAAAAGTTTTTTCCTTGCCTTTTCCCATCTCAAGGAATAACTCAGCAGTGCTCTGAGAGTCACAATCTTGTCAAAGGTTTGAGGATTATCCAAGCATTTGCAGCTTTTTAAATTCAGAGTCAATCCCTGATGTCAGAGCTGGAAGTGAAATTCTAGAAAACCAGGCCCCGCTGAATATCCCAACCCTACAAAACAAGATGGAAAAACCAAATTTTTTCACTGAGAGCTGCTGAAATCCACAGCACCAAATGCAGGAAGGATTTCTGCATAAAACACCTCCCAAGATTTTCTGCCTCAGTGACAGAACTTTATAAACCCACAGAAAATTGTGTTCTCTCTCCTCATCCAGAAGCCTTGGAGCGAGCTCTGTTTTATTCCCACTCTGGCTGACTCCTGGATGCCCTCAGGGCTGGAATGGCCGTTTGTTGGGGAAGATGAAATAGGAAAGCCTTATAGATATGATTACCTTGCAAAAGATGCTGAAATATGGAAAGTAGAATCGAAATGAGATGAAGACAAGGTTGGAGTTGAAGAGTAACTCAGAAACAATGGCAGAGCTGGCTGAAGGGAATCCTCCTTCTGGATAGAACAATGCCCTCTGCCCAGGCAGGGCCAAAGGGCAGAGCAAACCCTGCCTGCCTGGCAGAGATTCCCAAAAGCAGTTTTT
>JAHLSL010000075.1:1040507-1055062 GCA_025920805.1 Petroica traversi
GGGTTTGGGTGCTGCTGGTGGCACTGGGGTGGCTCTGGGTGACCCTGCAGGTCCCTTCCCACCTGGGTGATTGCATGAAATAAAAGCAATAAAATCCACCAAACCCTCAGGGTGCTCCAACTCACAATTCCTCTGCTGGCAGGCTCAGCACTTTGAGGGCTGTGAGGAGTCTCCAGGATGGTCCATCCCACCCAAAGGTCAGGTTCCTACAAAGCCAAAGTGCTGAGATGAATTTCAGGGCAGCTTTAGGGTGACACAACAACCATGAAAGATCTCCAGCTTTGACAGTTTTGTTTCTCCATCTCTCCCAAGCAGTGACTTTGCTTAAAAACATTTTTTTTTTGTTTGGTTAGAGATTTTTTATGCTTTTTGATACCAGAAGCAAAATTTGACTCTTGGAAAAACAGAATAAAAATCTCACCAGGAAACAAAGAACTCCTGATACTCACTCTAGGAAATCATGATCCTTTAGAATGGAAACTTTGGCTTTTCTCTGCTTGTCCAGTGGTGAGAAATATTTAAGGAGAATATCTGCAGAAAAATAGAGTTAAAATATTTAAATAAATTGTATGTAAAAGAAAACCACAATCATCAATTCTGAAATAACATTCCAACCATATTTTTCAAGTAGGACTAAAATCAAAACCTGATCAATTCTGCTGAATTTTCTAGAATCAAAAGTGTTTCTACTTTCCAAAATCTATCAGCAACCTCCAGGATTGTTTCCTTAGAACATTATAAATACAACTTAAAAATAATTTCTATATAATCCTTATATAGAAATCTTGACTCAAATTAAAGTTATGAACCACTTTCAGCAAGTTCTGTTTGTGGAGATCAGGACTTTAATCCTAAATTTAACAGTGCAATTTAAAACATCCAACTGGAATCTCTACATAAATGCTGTTAGTAATCACAAATTTTAAGAATAAAATATTAAGAAAAATATTTTTAATTTAAAAAATAATTAAATCTTTAAAGTCCATGCAAAGAGGTATCAAACCCTTTTTCCTTGAGGATTTACATGTCAGTTCTTTGTTATTTTGCTTTTCAATATCCAAAAAATTCCTAAATCCCAACCTGGTGAGACATAAACACTGCTGTGAGGGTTTTCCATGGCAACAAATCCATATTCCAGCAGCAGCCTCTGATTATCATGAGGTCCATAGCAGATAAAAACTTCCTGGTGTTTTTTGCACTGTGAATTTGTCCAAATTTTGTAGCTCCTCGTCCGCTCGTTAAACTCAGCCTTGACCTTCAGGGAGTGAAAAACAAAAAGTTTTTACTCTTGGCTGGGTGAAAAAAGGAAACAAACCTTGAATTTTCAGACCCTAAAAGATTTTTTTTTTGTTCAGTTGTGGGGGCTTTTTGGAGAGGTCACAAATCTGCAGGCACTGAGGGCTCCATGCAGAGTTGGCCTCTCCAGGCACCCAGAGGCTGAATTTCCAGAAGGTGGAAATTCTCTGTGCACTCCCCTCAGGCTGCTCTGAGGCTTCAGCCAGAGGTGAAATAACTCAGGGAATGTGGAATTTGGGGCAAGGACAAGGAATTTGGCTGGGTTTTAGGAGCAGATCAAGGGGCAGATTTGCTCTGGATGGAAATCTCCTGCAGCCACTGAGGGCTCTGCTGCACCTTGGCTTTGCTGCATAAACTGAAATATTTGAATTAAGAATCCCACAATGTTTGGGATGGAAGGGACCTTAAACATCTTGATCCAGTCCCCTTCCACTGTCCCAGGCTGCTCCAAGCCCCAGTGTCCAACCTGGCCTTGGAAACTTCCAGGGATCCAGGGGCAGCCCCAGCAAATCTGGGAATTCCATCCCAGCCCCTCACAGGAATAATTTTTTCCCAATATCCCACCTAACCCTGCCCTCTGGAATTTTGAAGCCATTCCTGTGTCCTGTCCCATTCCTAAAGATCTGAGACATTTTCCTCCCCATGAGATCTCTCCCCACACTCCTGATCCATCAGAGAAATGCAGATGGCATTGACAGAGTGCATTAAAAATAAAAAATTTTTTTGAGTCTCTTACCTGAACATTTGGGCTGTGGTTTAGCAAATCTAAATATGGTGCCAATGCATAAACATCTGGCTCCAGGGAAAAACATTCCCTGTGTGGATGTTCCATGTAGATTGTCCTGGTATTTACAGTGCACCAAGCCCACTCCAAAGCACTGAAATTAAAAATATTCCCCGTGCTCTCAGCAAATAAAGGCTGCAGGGAAGAGAAAAAAGCTCTGGAAGATCTGAACAACTCTTGGATCATCAGTTTTTGCTCCTGGGCCTTCTTTTTTAAGGGATTTGGGAGAAGATTTATTACATCAGGTTCCAAACAAGCAGCACAAGTGTAAGTTTTGGGTAGAACATCCAGGTAGGGCTTCCATGGAGATTTCTCCCCAGAGTGTTTTTCTGCTATCAAAAATGTGCACAGTGCCAGCAAAGGAGACACAGGGGGCTTCCATCTGTTGGGAAAGAAAATTAAAATTAAAAAGAAAAATAATAAAAAAGAAAAATAATAAAAATAAAAATTAAAATACCACCACAGCAGAGGCGAGATGGGAAATGGACACAGCAATGTTTTGCCTCTCTCAGAGCTCTTTGGAATTTATAAATACCTTCTGTTTGAAATTTCTTTGTAGTTTATCTCCAAGTCCTTTGGATGATTTCAAAGGGGCAATAAAAGCTGAATTTTGTAATAACAATTCCAGGTTCACCCTTTGGGTTGGTTTTTTTTTCTAGGATATACAGCAAATATTCAATGCCTAGCATGGGGCTTGGTTCCAAATTTACCCAAATCTCCATTTTGTTCCAAATTTTCTAAAAGGCCCTGGCTTTGCAGCCCATTTTTATCTTCCTTCTCCTACTCCCAAATTCCCAAAAAAAACACCCCATTTCCAATTGATATTTAGGGCCAAGCAGGCTCTGAGGCAGCTCCAGCTCAGGGATATTCAGTGTTAAAGCTTTTTCCCTGCCTGAGCATTCCACACCCAGCAAATGCTGGCACCACTCAGGATATTCAGTTTAAATCTCCAGCACCCCTTCAGAGGATTCATTTCTGCTGAAAAAGCCCCAATAAAAGCCACCAAGTGTCACTTGTCACTTACTTCTCAATGTGTCCTCCCAGGCAGCTGCTGAGCACGGTGCCCGTGGTGAGCAAACACTTCTCAGGCAGTGAAATGAGCACATCTCCTGCCTTGGAGGGAGGAGAAAAAGCAAATTACACACAAAAAAAACAGTAAAAATCAAGTGGAAAGGACTTAATTATTGTAGGTTTGTTTTTTTTTTTTTACTTTTACAATAGAATTCTGAGCTTTGCTTGTTGCAAAAACCATTAAATGTTAAATAAACCTGAGAGGTTCTTGCTTTAGAAGCAGCACCACTCACCTGAAGAGTTTTTGTTGCCATCAATCCTCTTCCTGTGTCTGAGGAAGGAACAGAGAGCAAAGTAAATAAAAGCAGATATGGAAAATCAGCAATCTGTGATCAGGTCAGCAGGGAAAAGCTCTAAAAGAACAGATTTTGTGTCTTATAAAACATAAACTCAATTATGGACTGTTCCAGATATATCTCATTTCTTTGCTCTCCAATTCTCTTTATTTTTCAGGATCTTTTCATTGCACCTCCTGCATTTGCTGTCCAGTTCTAGCAATTATTCAGCTTTTTTTCCCCTCACTTATAACAATTATTCCACTTCTTTTCCCCAATTTTTTTTCCTAAAACTCATCTTTTATCACCACCTGCAGCACTCAGAGTTTTACCTAAACTTTACAATTTCTAGTCACAATATTTTTCCCTGATAAATTCTGTTCTTGCTGCTCTGTCTACAATACTACAAAATGTTTTAAATATAAACCACTTAAAGAGAAAAAAATATAATTTTTCACTGTAAACTAAGTAAACCTCAGCTCTCTGCTGAACTTGCCTGGAGAAAAAAAAAAATTAACAAATTATAATAATTTCCAATATTAAATTTTCGTATTGGAAAGTACTTTATTCTTTAAAACTGTGTTATTAATGCTTCAAATTATGGCTCTGTAGGGCCCCCATATCTACTTTTTTTATCTTAAATTGACATTCCAAGAATCCTTAGAAAAGTATCAGTAACTGGTTTTTTCCTAATTTCAAATGAAAGCAGGAATTTAAAATTCTTAGAAGATTTAGAAATTTGTACCATCAATAAATAATTAAAGCATTACCCAGGAATTCTGCTGGCCTTAAATTACTGTCTTCAAATCCTCTCTCTTTTAGCCACTTCTGAAGTTTAATGTATTCCAGCTTGTGACTGCAGTTAACTTAAATAGAAAAGAAATTAATGCTATAAAAGAGCATTGGACAATAAAGGAAATATAAGCACTTTATTCTATAGCTAGAAAAACTGTATTTTGGACATGTTAGAGCATAACAGAGTAGCAAGAAAGACTCCCACTAAAATAAATAAATGTTGGGACTCTAGGCACTGGGAGGTCTCAGAATTGTGTGAGTTAGTCAGCATATCCAAGGAATTTCAGAATTATGCAATATTTGCCATTAGGCAGAAAAGAGAGCTCCAAAAATTCACTCTGCTTGCTCTGCTTGGGACTGTAAACTAATGCTCAAATATTTGCCTATAAACAAAAGGCAACATTTATGAATGTAATTTTCCAAGCACAAAGGCTTTTGACAAATATAAATAATGAAATGACACTTTGAGAAACAGCTGCTTATTTTATTATTAAATTCCCAGGGATGATGATACCTCCATCCATAAAACTCTTTGAGTGTTTTCTTCTTCTCTTTCGACCTGTCCGACCTCTGCTTTTCCTCATATTAAGGAATGGATTTTGCCTTCTTTAGACAACCTGGATAAAATAATAATAAAAATTTTTTTAAAAAGTAAAAATAACTGATTTAGAAACATTTAAAATCACTTTCAACTTTATTACCATGAGGGTGGGCAGGCCCTGGCTCAGGGTGCCCAGATTTGCTGGGGCTGCCCCTGGATCCCTGGCAGTGCCCAAGGCCAGGTTGGACATTGGGGCTGGGAGCAGCCTGGGACAGCGGGAGGTGTCCCTGCCCATGGAACTGGAAGGAATGAGATGATATTTCATAGATTCACAGAATATTCTGAGTTTGAAAGGATCCACAAGATCATCGATCCAAGACAATCCCAGCCTGGGCATCCCTGGGAGAAGTTTCCAAAGGCTCCTGGAGCTCTGGCAGCCTCGGGCCGTGCCCATTCCCTGGGGAGCCTGGGCAGTGCCCAGCACCCTCTGGGGGAAAAACCTTTCCCTGATTTCCTTTTTTTGCCAAAATTGCCCTAAACTGAAGCTCAAAGCGCAGCTTTTCCCTGCCAGGAGGGAGGGCCTCGGGGAGCCCGGATCACCCACAGGCGCTGGGGCTCCTCCAGAGGCGGGCCCTCCATTCTATCCCATTCCACTGGGTTGAAAAGGACTCAGAGATCATCGAATCCAAATCCCATCCCAAATAATCCCAACCCCAGAATTTGGAATTTTGTGCTAACCAAAGCCCCAAACCCCCGGGACGGGAAGGAGACACGGCCCCGGCAGCGCGGCGAGAGGGGGAATTCCATGAGGGACCCCGCTCACCCTCCCTGGCAGCACCAACCGCATCCTCCCCTGCCAACCCAAACTGCGATTCCCGAGTTGGAATTGCTGGAATTGCTTCCCGGTATCCCAAACCCACATACCAGGGGGACACAAGAACCGACATTGCTTTGCTGTCCCTCTCCTCGAGTCACCGCCCGCGCTCCCGCCCCTGAGGCGGGGCTGCCCCGCCATTTTAGGGCCGTCCCTATCTCCGTTCCCCGCGGTTCGGGAGTGTCTGTTTTTTTAGGAATAACGTGTCTTGTCCTCGCTGTGAGGAGCTGAGGGACGAGGGAGAGGTCCCCGCGGTGCTGGAGGTGGGTGTTGGGGTGCTGGGGGTCGGGGTGCTGGGGGTCCTCCGGGAGCCTTCACCATCGCGGTCCCCCTGAGGAGGTTGGGGGTCATGGCGGGTTCCCTTCCCGTGAGGGGGATAAGAGAAGGGGGAATTTGCGGTGAGGTGGGAAAGGGGCTCCTGTCTCTGGGAAGATTCTTGGAGTGTTATATCCTCGCTGGATGCCTGCTTAAGGTGACAAGTAAATTTGGAAGAGAGGTGGCAATGATGTTAAAAGGGAGCAAACGCAGTGTTTAAACTTGATTTTATGAAGGAAATGCGGCTTCTTTAAATGAGCTGTATCTATTAGAAAATCAACAAGCAGGGTTTCTGATGCTGTTTTACAAAAACAATATTGCAGCCTGCTTAGGGTTACAAGTAAATTTGGAAGAGAGGTGGCAATGATGCCAAAAGGGAGCAAATTCAGCATTTAAACTTGATTTTATGAGGGAAATGCGGCTTCTTTAAATGCGCTATATCTGTTAGAAAATCAGCAAGCAGGGTTTCTGATGCTGTGTTACAAAAACAATATTGCAGCCTGCTTAAGGTTACAATTAAATTTGGAAGAGAGGTGGCAATGATGTTAAAAGGGAGCAAATTCAGCATTTAAACTTGATTTTATGAGGGAAATGCGGCTTCTTTAAATGTGCTGTATCTGTTAGAAAATCAACAAGCAGGATTTTTGATGCTATGTCATAAAACCAATATTGCAGCCCGTCTCTTGTTTCCCTCTGAAAAAGGCTGTAATTGCTCCTCCTGCCTGGCACAGGAATATAAAGCTTCTCGAACTTTTTTTTTTTTTTTTTTTCATTTTTTGGGACCTTAAAGATCATTCAGTTCCAATCCTTTCCATGGATAGGGATACCTTGCACTAGACCAACTTGCTTAGGTTTTGAGCCTGAGTTTTTCAGTGGAACTTGAGGTGAACCAGCTGAATATTCCCAGAAAGTCTTTCTGTGAGGTGTAAGTGCAGAAAAACTTACTCCCACAAAAAGTTAATTTAGTACTGAAAATGAGTAATTAACTTTTTTTTAGTCAAGATGTTTCTTTCTTCTTTTTCCTATCACTTGAGAACACTGAACACCAGATTTGTCTGTGAACACCTCGTGCTGCTTTAGGAATTTACGTTTAGGAATGTAGTTCTACATAATCCAAGGTGGAATTTTAAATAGTATTTTAAAGGAAAAAAACATTTGTCCAGGGAGGCTGGGGTCTCCACACTGCTGGAAGTCTTCAAGGCTAAGGTTGGACATTGGGGCATGGAGCAACCTGGAGTAGTGGAAGATGCCCATGGCAATGAGATGATCTTTAAGGTCCCTTCCAACCCATCCCATGACTTTAACTCCTTTTCAAACAGCTATTTTGTGTCCGACTGAACCTTTCTTTGCTGTTTGCAGCTCCTGTGACCTTGGCTGGTGTTCTGAGGGGACAATGTCCAACGTGAAAGTGGCTGTGGTGACAGGCTCCAACAAAGGGATTGGCTTGGCCATCGTGAGGGCTCTGTGCAAGCAGTTCCAGGGGGATGTGTACCTGACATCCCGTGATCCCAGCCGGGGCCAGGCTGCTGTGGCACAGCTCCAGCAGGAGGGGCTTCACCCTCTCTTCCACCAGCTGGACATCGATGACCTGCAAAGCATCCGAGCTCTCAGGGACTTCCTGAAGGAGAAGTATGGAGGGATCAATGTGCTGGTGAACAATGCAGGCATTGCTTTCAAAGGTAGGAGTTGCTCTGTTGAGATTGTCCTGTGTTTTTAATTTGTTTTTCATTTAAAATGATATTAATTTTAATTTAATGTGGTTTTAATTTAATTTTAATTTAAACCTCTTCATGTGGTTCATTGCACAGTCGTGGACCTGGGATTGTGTAGCTTGGAGAAGTTTCAGGATTAATTTCTTCCTGGGAAAGGTGGTCAGGAATCCAAAGTGGCTGCCCAGGGAGCTTTGCAGTGCCCAGCCCTGCAGGTGTCACCTGGAGGTGGCACTCAGAGCTCTGGGCTGGGGACAAGGTGGGCATTGGGCACAGCTGGGAGGGCTCTTCCAGCCACAATAATTCCATGATTCTCTAAACATGCTTCCCTGGAGGGTTGTGTTTGCACCACATGGAAATGCTGAGTCACACAAGGCAGCTGAGCTGGGTTGGGTTAATTGCCTCAATGCCCAGGAGTTTCACCCATCACCATTGGGAATATTTGCCCTGTTCCTCAGGAAGTTGTGTTTTCTCTCTTCTCCACCCCCATGCTTTGTTCTGTGCATTATCTGCTCAGGGATTCCAGCTGATAAAGAAAGAAATTTTGTCCCTGGGTGGGTTTTGTTATCTTGAACTTTCTCAGTCACCTCTAAACCAGTTCACCCAAATCCTGCTGTGCTGAGTGAGAATTTCACCCTTTCACCTTCCAGTGGGCAGAAAAGCAGGGAAAGTAAGAAAGACACAGCAGTTTCAAGGTGGAAAGATGGATTTTTCTTGTGGGCATGAAATCCAGAACCACGTTAACTCCAGACAGAGCAAATCACAAGTCTGGCTGATGGTTTTATGGAGAGAATTCTGTCCCTGAGCCCCCTCAGGTGAGACCCCACCTGCAGAGCTGCCCCAGCCCTGGGGCCCAGCCCAGGGAGGAGCTGGAGCTGCTGCAGAGAGCCCAGAGGAGGCAGCAGGATGAGCAGAGGATGGAGCAGCTCTGCTGGGAGGAAAGGCTGGCACAGCTGGGATTGTTCAGCCTGGAGAGGAGAAGCTTTGGGCTGAGCTCAGGGTGGCCTTCCAAAGGGGAATGGCTTCATCCTGAAAGAGAGAAGGGAACTTCTGCCATCCCAGAATTTCTTTTCCTTTCTTTGTTGTACCATTCTGCAGTCTGTCAAAAATTACAGTGACCATTAAGTTTTGTTATTTTGCTTTTGTGCTGCACTTGTCCAGCAAAGTCCTTGCTCCAGCAAAAATTTCTGTATCAGTTTGGAGCTGTGGATGTTTTCTGGATGAGCCTCTCTGGGAAGGTTGTTCAAATAAAGTTCCTAAATCAAGGAAGTGTAGATGTTACAATAAATCCTGTTAGACACATGAATAAAGTTTGGAGTGTAAAGGAGTTGTCCTTCACAAGGAGGGGAGGATATGAAAGCAGGAATTTGGAGTTGTGGAGTTTTTACTTCTTCACCATGGCTCATGATCTGGCTTCATGTGTGAGATTTAAATGCAAGTGAGTGATTTAAAACAGAGTAATTAAAGCTGTGTTTTGCAATAAGAACACAACCACATCAAATACTCAACGGGCTGTTACAATTTCTCCTTTGAATTATCATGGATTTGGAGACAAGTGAGAACCTGCCCAGTCTGTGCCCATCCCTGCCCTGAGGGAGCCTGGAGCAACAGGGACTTTAATTCTTGTTCCCCCACCAGTCCTCCAGCACAGGATTTATTGCTGAGCCCCCAGCAATCCCACCCCACTTGTGTGTGATGAAATCATCTTCCAGAGCAGCTCCATGGTTTCCTTCCCTCCTTTTCCTGGCTCCAGTTCCCACATTTCACTTGTGTTAAACACATCTGTCACCTCAGAGTGATTTGTGACAAATCTTGCTCAGCTTTGGGGGTGGTTGGGGATTTTTGTGGGTTTTGTCAGACTGCACCAAATCCTTTCTTTTCTTACATATTTTAGTTGATCCTATGCCTGTTCTCTAATTAAAAACAGCCACTAAGAGAAACTTCTGGGGGTTGGTGACTTCTATTCAAACAGTAGTACAATTCTGATTTTTGCTTTTTTTTTTTTCCTTTCTTCCCACCTCTTTTGACCAGTTAATGACACAACTCCATTTGCAGTCCAAGCTGAGGTTACAATGAAAACAAACTTTTTTGGAACCAGGGATGTGTGCACAGAATTGTTGCCTCTTATGAAGCCTTATGGTAAGTGAAACATGGCAAGGAAAGAAATAGTTTTGAATTCATTTTGGCCCTTTGAAATGGGAAATCCTGTCCAGTATGTGTTTTAGAGTTTGATGTGGTGTTGTGATGTGTTTGCTGCTGTAAATAAAATGTGTCTCTCCTGATATTTAAATATGTCAAGGTTTTTAAGAAAAAAAAAAGTAGATAAAATAAGTTTTTATTTCCTGGGGGAGAGAGGAAACAGTGCCAAAGTTGCAGTCTAGTCCTCTTGTATTAAAGTGAAGGATGACTGTGTTAATAAAGTCTTTAGCAAAAAGGATTAATTTCTGTGGTTTTAAGATGAAATCCCCAAATTCACCAGCAGAATGGTTGTGAAGTAGCAGGAAAGAGGGGAAACAGTGCAATATAATTTTGGAGATAATGAGTGATTTACTGATTCAGCTGATTTGTTCCTCTTCCTGAAGTGCTGGGAACTAAATCCTTAAATTTGTACATCTCCAGGTATTATTTGTGGTGTAATAAGAATATACCTACAGATTGTTTGTCTCCTGGAAGTTTATCTGAATCTTCTGCAGGTTCACACCTTAAATTACCCTCTCATGGAATTTCTTAGAAATAACTGAGTTAATCTGATTTCCCAGGAGCTCTGCAAAACAACCCACCTAAAATATTTTACAGCTGTTTGCCTGAGGAGTGAATCCAGAACTGGAAAGCTTAAAATATGTGAAAAGAAATGAGTTTTTATTCTCTTTTCAGGCCGGGTGGTGAATGTCTCCAGCATGGTGAGCAGCTCAGCCCTGGGAAACTGCAGCCAGGAGCTCCAGCAGAAATTCCGCAGTGACTCCATCACCGAGGATGAGCTGGTGCAGCTCATGAACAAATTTGTGGAGGACACCAAGAAAAGTGTCCACCAGAAGGAGGGCTGGCCAAACACTGCCTATGGGGTGTCCAAAATTGGGGTGACTGTGCTGTCCAGGATCCAGGCACGGCTGCTGAAGGAGCAAAGGAAAGGTGACCACATCCTGCTCAATGCCTGCTGCCCTGGCTGGGTGAGGACAGACATGGCAGGGCCCAGAGCCACCAAGTCCCCAGAGGAAGGGGCTGAGACCCCAGTTTATTTGGCCCTTTTGCCTTCCAGTGCTGATGCTCCTCATGGCCAATTTGTGAGTGATAAAACTGTCAGACCCTGGTGAGCTCAGGGAGGTGGGTGTGGAAAACTTGGGCTTGTTTTCCTGGTTTTTGTCCTTAATTCCATCCTTGCCAACCCTTCCCCACTCCCCTTGGGATGGATCTTGGTTGTGGAGCTGGGATGAGGAAGGAGGTGCCTTAACTCTCAGCACAGTAGAATTTTCCAGAATTCAAAGTGTTCTGGTTTTCCAAAGAGGATGGGGCTGGTTTAGAGCTGCTCTGTTCTGTCTGGGGGGGAGACTCAAGACCAGAATCACTGTTGGACAGACATTCCTTACTATGAGAACTAAATGGAATTAGGTGAAAATAAAATTAGCACTGATTAACCATTTATAGCCAAACGTAATCAGTTGATGTTATTAATATGTCAGGTAATAATTACTGATTTATATTCTGGCTTATTCTGGTAGTAAAAACTTGTAAAGTTGGAAAATATATTTTGATTTTCTGCAGCTAAGTTTGTGGCTGGAATTTGTGATGTTTGCACTGGATACAGAGAAAATAAATGACAGATCTGACACAGCAAAGAGTTCTTCAGTTCCTTTATTGCACGGCCTTAATAAAATCAGAATTAAGTGCTCTGCACAAAGCAGGAATAGGAACTGGATGTGCTTTAAATGCTGCTTAACCACTCAGAGTTGAAAAATTCCCTCTTCTGAGGCTGAAGGAGCTGGAAACAATTGCCCATAAAGCTGTTGTAGGTAATGACAAATCAATAATGGGCTTGTTAATTGTTAATCAGGAGTCAGGGAGGCCATGCTGGCTCTGACCTCCCCAGAACAGGTTGGGTTGGGAAGCTTTGGAGTGGAAGGCACTGGGAATAAATATTGTGTGTGAGGGTTATTAATTGCTTATCAGCACAGAACAAAGGGCTGCTTATAAATCAGTTTTTTAAGCATACAGGAGCATTGTTTTTGTGAAGAATTCCCTCATCAGTCATGCCCCAGAGCTCTTTGAAGCAAAGCCCAAAAGTTCTCATGGTAATTTATTCTCTAGAAAGAAAAAAAAAAACCTCAGAGGCCTTGGGTTTAGGGGAAAAAAATGACAAAATCTGTGTCAAATTTTGGCTACAATGTAATTCAACCCTCCTGATGTGCCACAGAGAAAAACCAGTCTGTGAGTGCCCTCCCAGTTGTGTTCCTGGGATCTCAGCAAAACACAACGTGGTTTGCATTTAGTCAGAGCTTTAAGAGTCTTAATCCTGCCTAATTCTCCATCCCCGAGTCACTCAGCTTCAAAAGCTGGGTGTCCAAACATTCCAAACACACCCTGGCCTTTGTTTTGGGCAAGGACCACACTGGAAGAATCCTGGCCAGGTAATTTGCTAAATACAAATTAGTTTTGAAGTATCCCCTGGGATCTGTAAGCCTTAAATCCTAATTTAGGATCTGCTTTGTTGGTTTGGGTTTTGGTTTAAATTTCAGCCAAATTCCAGGCTTGTAATTTTTACAGAGGGTGTTAAACTCACCCTGGGGAGTTTTGTCGAGCTTTAAAACTTTTTGGAGTGACCTCAGAGCAGCTTTTCAGTGCCTGAAGGGGCTCCAGGGGAGCTGGAGAGGGAATTTCCATAGGAACAGGGAGTCAGAGCAAGAGGGAATGGCCTGAATTGCAAAGGGAACAGGTTTGGATTGGGAATTGGGAAGAAATTCTTTATGTGAGGGTGACAAATTATAAATTCCCCATCCCTGGAAGTGCCCAAGGCCAGGTTGGGCATTGGGGCATTGCCCAACCTAAATTTATCACTTATTTATTTCATTTCTCTTTTTTTTTTTTAACTGCCTCCTCCACTTCTCTCCCAGCTCTGGTGAGTGGGAATTTTATTGCTCTCAGATTCTGCCACACTCGCTGAGTGTGAAGTTGAAGGGTTAGGAAGGGATGAAATAATTTAAAAATAATCCTGTACAACACTTTTACAGGTGATTTACTGGGCTTTTCATCACTACCATTGCAGGAGAATCATGAAATCACAGAATATTTGGGTTAAAGATCATCCAGTCCCACCCCCTGAGGAAATAATTGGAAAACATCCTAAGTCACACCCTGTATTTCAGGACATAAATAATCAAAAATACAAATCCTTTGCTCTGTCCAGCATTTCCAAGTATAATTCTAAAATTCAAAGGCTGAAACTTAATTGGTGCAGTTTATAAAGATATTCCTAAAATCTAGCCAGGAAAAGGGAGAGGCAGGTGGTATCCAGAAAAAAAACCCCAGTATTTTAATGTAACACTTAATGTAACTTAATATTTTATATGTTAATACTTAATGTAACTTATCAGAGGTTAATGCTGAAACAGTATCCATCCAAATCTGAACAGTTTCTCTTCTCTCACCTTGAATAATTGAATAAATGCATTTCCCTTGGGTTTTTTTCCCCCAGCTGCTTTGAACAATCACGATTTTCTGAGTGCACGTTAAAAAAAATAAATTTAAAAAAAAAAATAAAGAGATAAGAGGAAGAGGGGAAGAAAAAGGATGGCAAAGGAAAAAAAAAGCAGGGAAGGGGAAGAGAAACAGAGGTTAAATCAAATATTTCCACACTATATGAATCCTTTTCGGGCACAGTCCTGTGTTTTATTCCCATGGACGCTTTGATTTTGTTTGGTTTGTTCCTTTGCTGTCATAGGACCAAAACCCCTCCAGCACAACCTCTTCCTGCCGAGCAAACAGACGGCTCCTTATATCGAATTCCAGCCTTCTACAACTGCGACATCTCATAAAAACCATTAAAATTTCCCAAAAGCACCTTTTTTTTCCCGAAATCTGCCAGACCAGAAGCGGAGGACTCTCCTTTACCTGCAGGGTGGGTACAGGTGAGGTTATCCTTATTTCCAGTCCACCGGGGAGGAGAAGGGAGAGGCCCGACCGCCATCCCGATGCTCTGGGGCTCTCCCGGTTCATCCCGGGGCTCTCCCGGTTCATCTCGGGGCTGTCCCGGTGCTTCCAGGATCTCTCCCGGTGCATCCCGAGGTTGTCCCGGTGCTTCCCGAGGTTGTCCCGGTGCATCCCGGGGCTGTCCCGGTGCATCCCGAGGTTGTCCCGGTGCATCCCGGGGCTCTCCCGGTGCTTCCCGAGGTTGTCCCTGTGCACCCCGGGGCTCTCCCGGTGCTTCCCGAGATTGTCCCGGTTCTTCCCGGGGCTCTCCCAGTGCTTCCCGGGGCTGTCCCGGTGCTTCCCGGATTTCTCCCGGTGCTTCCCGAGGTTGTCCCGGTGCTTCCCGGATCTCTCCCGGTGCATCCCGGATCTCTCCCGGTGCATCCTGGGGCTCTCCCGGTGCATCCCGGGGCTCTCCCGGTGCATCTCGGGGCTCTCCCGGTTCATCCCGAGGTTGTCCCGGTGCATCCCGGGGCTATCCCGGGGCTGTCCCGGTGCATCCTGGGGCCCTCCCGGTGCTTCCCGAGGTTGTCCCGGTTCTTCCCGGGGCTCTCCCGGTGCTTCCCGAAGTTGTCCCGGTGCTTCCCGGATCTCTCCCGCTGCTTCCCGAGGTTGTCCCGGTTCTTCCCGGGGCTCTCCCGGTGCTTCCCGAAGTTGTCCCGGTGCTTCCCGGATCTCTCCCGCTGCTTCCCGAGGTTGTCCCGGTTCTTCCCGG
>JAHLSL010000075.1:1188379-1199889 GCA_025920805.1 Petroica traversi
AATAAAATAAAATAAAATAAAATAAAATAAAATAAAATAAAATAAAAAATAAAACAACTCTGTTTTCCCCCAAGTTAAAGTGACTGCAACAATTCCTGCTGGAATTGTGTGGAGCCTGCTTGTTCCTCAGAGCTGTGACAGTGCCACAGACAGGGACCACCCCGGCAGCCTCTCAGCTGGAAAACATTACCCCAGGAATAATGAAAAATTGCCCCTTTCTCCCCGTGCCTTCATGATTTATGTGCAGCTCCTCAGAGATTGAGCTGGTTGTTCCCTCACCTGGGCTGAGTGATGAATATTTTAAGAAACACTTCATGGATGTGGTGGAAATGAGATGGTTTTACAGCGATTTGTTTGGTTGTTCCCAGAATAATTGGGCATTGTTGCCTGCCCTCCATGCGTGACCTGGGGCTCTCTGGAGGGGCTCAAAGCCCTCACTGGACCTTTCCTTAACATTTCCATGGAGTTCATCTGCTCTGCTCCTTCAGGAGCTTTTTCCAGATGGTTCTCCAGCCATTTCACATTTTCCATCGATTACTCACCGATGGAAAACCAAATAATTCAGTTTATGACTTTTCACTGCCTCCCTTCTGTACCTGCACTAAGGAATTGTGTCCAGAGTGTCCCGGGAGGTGGAATTGGGAAGGGATTTGTTGTGGGATCAGCACAACATTGAAGGGAGCACTGACTGAAGAACCAAGTGGGGTTTGTGAGGTTTCTCCTGGGATGGTTTGGCAAATGAAACCGTTGGGTATCAACCCCAAAAGGAATTTCTTAAAAATTCATGAAGAATTCATTGTAATTTGGAACTCCTGGGAGAGAACCAGGACAGAGATCACCTCGTCTTGGGTGCATTTTGGGCAGTGAGGAGCTGAGGGCAACACATAATCCAAAATCCCTAAAAATGTTCTTGACTGGAATCTTTGGGACATTTCTGCAAAAATTATAAATGTAGAGATCATCCCTGGCCTCAAAAAATGTTCTTGAATGGAATCTTTGGGGTCTTTCTGCTCAAGTGATAAATTTGGAGATCATCCCTGGCCTAAAAAATGTTCTCGACTGGAATCTTTGGGACCTTATCTGACATGACAAATGCAAAGATCATCCCCAGCCCCTAAAAATGTTCTTGACTGGAATCCTTGGGGTCTTTCTGCACAAGTGATTAATGCAGAGATCATCACTTGTCCCTAAAAATGTTCTTGACTGGAATTTTTGGGGTCTTTCTGCATGTGATACATGTGGAGATCAACCCCAACCTCTAAAAATGTTCTTGACTGGAATTTTGGGACATTTCTGAGCATGTGATAAATGTAGAGATCATCCCCAGTGTTTAAAAATGTTCTTGACTGGAATCTTAGGGACATTTCTGCTCACATGATAAATGTGGAGATCATCCCTGGCCCCTAAAAATGTTCCTGACTGGAATCTTTGGGACATTTCTGAGCACATGATAAATGTAGAGATGATCCCCAATGTCTAAAAATGTTCTTGACTGGAATCTTTGGGGTCTTGTCTCACAAGTGATAAATGTGGAGATCATCCCCAGCCCCTAAAAATGTTCTTGACTGGAATCTTTGGGACCTTTCTAAGCACCTGATAAATTTGGAGATCATCCCTGGCCCCTAAAAATGCTCCTGACTGGAATTTTGGATTCTTTCTGAGCACCTGACCAGTGCAGATGCTGGGAAATCATTCTTTTGTGCTGGCAGGGGATTGGGTGTGGGGAGATGCTGCTTGTTCCTCAAATTATGCTCTTTATTGGGTTTTTCTGTGTTTTTTCCATCCCTACTCCTCCTTTCAGGCAATTTTGGGCCACGAGGACCTGTTTTTGTGGGTGCTTTCCCAAATAACCTCTGGAAGTGTTGCTGAAGCCTTGCTATGAAAATTTGACGTGGTTGGAATCAAAGAAAGCAGCAGATCATGTCCAGTGTTTCACCAGGTAATTCTGATGTCAGAAAATCGAATGGAAAGGCCTTTTTTTCCACTTTCCTGGGGAAAAAAAAATAAGAAGAAAACCTCATTTTTATTCATAAAAGAGGCTGCTTCTTTAGCTGGAAAGAATTTTTCCCCCTCTCACAAGGAATATAAATAATCAAAGTAGAAGAGAACAGCGAAGCCACATTAATCACCCCTGGATGGATATATTTTATTGCAAAATTATTTTCTTAAATCTAAAAAACATCCCTGGCTGTCTCATTCGAGTACAGTAGTTTTCATAACATAGTGGACACATATAAGTATTTATTTCTTCCCTCGGAGACCTGGGTTTTCAAACATTTTTCTTTTTAATATCCAGAATTCATGTAAGGTTTAGGATTGACTTAGGCTGAGGCCATAATTCTTCAAGGGCTTGTGCGTGTGCCTGACTGGAGGAATTTAAGTCCCTCTCAGTTCAATAGAACAACTTTGTCTGAGTTGAATGCTTAAAGAAGATCAAAGCCTGAGCCTAAATTTCCAAATACAAGTCAGGAACATTCATTTTAATGATCTAAGCCATGCAAAAAAAAATAAATAAAATAAAATAAAAATAGTCTTTGGAAACTGCAGTTTCAAACATGACAGGAGAAAACAAAGGTGAGAGTCCCTAAGAGAAGTTAAAAACATTCATTTTAATGATCTAAGCCATGCAAAAAAAATAAAAAATAAAAATAAAAATAGTCTTTGGAAACTGCAGTTTCAAACATGACAGGAGAAAGCAGAGGTGGGAGTACCTAACAGAAGTTAAGAACATTCATTTTAATGATCTAAGCCGTGCAAAAAAATAAAATAAAATAAAATAAAAATAGTCTTTGGAAAGTGCAGTTTCAAACATGACAGGAGAAAGCAGAGGTGGGAGTACCTAACAGAAGTTAAGAACATTCATTTTAATGATCTAAGCAGTGCAGAAAAAAATAAAAATTGCCTTTGAAAAAGCCACTGCAGTTTCAAACATGACAGGAGAAAACAAAGGTGAGAGTCCCTAAGAGAAGGTAAGAACATTCATTTTAATGATCTAAGCTGTGTAAAAAAAAGAAATAAAAATAGCCTTTCAAAAAGCCACTGCAGTTTCAAACATGGCAGGAGAAAGCAGAGGTGAGAGTGGAGCCCTGATCTGTGCTGCTCCCAGAGTGATCCCACAGGAAAATCAACTTTTCTGATTCTGAGAGAGTTTTAAACTCCAAAAAGAGGTAGAAAATCACACTGGAAACGCTCCTGGCTGGGACTTTCTGTGCAGGCCCTGCTGGTGAAAGCTGCAGCACAGAGCCCATTGCACCCTCTGGGATGAAAATATTGGTAAATATTGATTTTGATTCAAGAAAATTGCCAAATTCAATAGAAATTTAAAAATTATAAGTAAAAAATAACTCAAATCCCAGAATACTCCTCAGGACCCTTTAGCAAACTCTGTGCTCAATAGAACAACTCTTAATTCAGTGGAACAACTTAGTCTAAATTAAATGCTTAAAGAAAATCAAAGCCTGAGCCTAAATTTTCTAACAGAAGTTAAAAACATTCATTTTAATGATCTAAGTTGTGTAAAAAAAAAAAAATAAAAATAGCCTTTGGAAAAGCCACTGCAGTTTCAAACATGACAGGAGAAAACAAAGGTGAGAGTCCCTAATAGAAGTTAAAAACATTCGTTTTAATGATCTAAGCAGTGCAGAAAAAATAAAAATAGCCTTTGGAGAAGCCACTGCAGAATTGCTGCTCCAGAGGCATCTTTTCCTCTTTTTTTTTGTGTGGATCAGGCCTTTTATTTTTTTCCATCTGCGAGGTTATCAGCAAGCTCCTGGAGTTGAGGGCTGATTGAAGGGAGGAGCTGGAAACATTGAAAAAAACTTAATTTCCTGTCGAGATAGGTTTTGTGCCGCGGTGAAACAGCCTGGTTCTGGTTTTAATAAAAATGTTTGGGGGCTCGGATTTTGTTTTCTTGTCAGGGGGAGAAAATTCAGGCGTCTCCACTACAAAGAATCTTCTCCAAGCGAGGGAGCAGATGGGGAGTTTGGATCCCCAGATGGTGAGCAGGGATTCTGCAGGAAGGGATGGACTTTTTCCATCTTTCCCATGGAGATCTGAGCTCCCCAAGGAGGGAAGGGGGCAGAAATTGGAGATGGAAGGAAGAACTTTCGGATGCAGCTCAGGGAGGCAGGAAAGGAGAGGGAAAATCTGGAAAATCTGGAAAATCCTGGAGCAGGAGGAGGAGCTGAAGGAGTGGAGAGGAGACCCCACAGCCCAGCAGGAGCCCCTGGAGTTGTGGGGTTCACCCCAAAAATTTTTCTGATATTTGTGGTATTTCTGCAGCCTGGATCCACCTAAATCTGCATCTTCAGGGGGAGGGATCCGTGTTAGAACAAATCCTCCAAACACACCAGGAAATATTTTCTCTGCATCTTCAAATCACACTCAGAGCCTTGGGATTGAGTAGGAGGGTGTGAACTTTTCCCATTTTCTTGCAGGGAATTCTCTGGGCTGGGCTCTTCATCAGCTCTTCCTCCATGGCCCCCTAAATTGCATTTATTTCCTACTGAAAACTTCTTTTTTTGACTGAAATATTTGCACTGCAGCATGGGTGGTAAAAGCTTTTTAATGCAGTGGTTGCTCAATGGGAGGACTGATTTTTTAAGTTGTTCATTAAAAACAAACTGAGTAAAACTTGAAGAAAAAATACAGTTTATTGGCTTTCCTGCTTCCTGAATGCCTATTAGCAATTTGCAATTACTGCTCCTAATTTATTCAACAAATATTTCCATAAAGATGATATTTAAAAGACACATAGTAAATGTAGTAGAAATATTTATTTCTTGCAGCTCTGAGATCTCTTGAAGAATTTCATTCAGGCTTTCAGTACTTCATATTCCAAATCTGAAATCTGGAAAAATGGAGATTTAACACCAATATTTATGGATTTTCTCTGTTTCACCACTAAACGAGTGCAGGTTTTATACCTTGGGGTGGGGAATGAAAAAATTTGAAGCCTCTCAAAGTTTTCCCCAAGTGGACAATTAGGTTTTTTGGGGTTTTTTTTGGTTTTGTTTTGGTTTGGTTTTTGGTGGGTTGGTTTTTTTTGGGTGTGGGGGGGGGATTTTTTGTTGTTTATTTTTTTGGGTTTTTTTGTTTGTTTTTTGGGTTTTTTTAGGTTTTAGTTTTCTATTTATTTCTGGTTTTTTTTAAGAATAAGTAACAAAATATTCTCCCTGAGACAGGCGTGTGCTGATCTAGATTTAAAGATTAAAAGCAAAAACCATTTTGCCCTGCACATTTCAGAGATTTAGTTACAAAGGTCACTGTGAGATTTGTTGTCTCAAAATATGGAGTTTCAGGGGGAAAAGACTGTGCTAGGAATATCTTGGAGTTATGGAATAAGAATATCTTGGAGTTATGGGGTAGGAATATTTGGAGTTATGGAATATCATCCATAGGGTGGAAGCTCGAATGTGCAAAGCAGATTTTCAGCTCTTTTGAACTGTGGTGGTGCCAGGGAAATAAATCAAATTTTGACAGTCAGCATGAGCTGAGATTCTGTTTGGAGGTTAAAAAATTGGGAATGCCAAAGAGCAGAAATGAGGAGGAAGGAAGGAATCTGTCTGCAGCACCTTGTGGCAAAATTCAATATTCAGGCTCAGAAAGAGATGGAATTGTGGAAACTCCCTGGAAATTCATGGCCAACAGGAAAGGGATTGGGTTTGGGACTGGGATTGGGATTGGGATGGGGATTGGGATTGGGATTGGGATTGGAATTGGGATTGTGTCCCTGAGCCCCCTCAGGTGAGACCCCACCTGCAGAGCTGCCCCAGCCCTGGGGCCCAGCCCAGGGAGGAGCTGGAGCTGCTGCAGAGAGCCCAGAGGAGGCAGCAGGATGAGCAGAGGATGGAGCAGCTCTGCTGGGAGGAAAGGCTGGCACAGCTGGGATTGTTCAGCCTGGAGAGGAGAAGCTTTGGGCTGAGCTCAGGGTGGCCTTGCAGGGCCTGAAGGAGCTGCAGGAAACATGGACAGAGACAATTCCCAAGGGCTGCAGGGACAGCACACAGGCAGTGGCTGCAAACTGAAAAATTACAGGTTTAAATCTCTCACCTGGAGAGGAGAAGCTCCAGGGAGAGCTCAGAGCCCCTGGCAGGGCCCAAAGGGGCTCCAGCAGAGCTGGAGAGGGACTGGGGACAAGGGCTGGAGGGACAGGACACAGGGAATGGCTGCAAAGTAGAAGATTTGTAGGATTAAATGGGATTTTGGGCAGGAATTGTTCCCTGGGAGGGTGAGAGGGTCTGGGCTGGAATTCCCAGATTTGCTGGGGCTGCCCCTGGATCCCTGGCAGTGCCCAAGGCCAGGTTGGACATTGGGGCTGGAGCAGCCTGGGACAGTGGGAGGTGTCCCTGCCATGGCAGGGGTGGCTCTGGATGATCTTTAAGATCCTTTCCAACCCAGTTAATTATTCCATGATTTTCTGATTAACCCAATCTGGTTTCTCCCCAGGATCTGCAGCTCCTCACTGGCACAGCCTTTGCCTCAAGGAGTGAAAATCTACAAAAAAAATAAAATAAAATAAAATAGGAAAGGCACAGGCACAAAGATTCCCCCCTTTTTTTCAGCAGATCAGCACCAACACCAGAGGTGGAACCTCCTCTTTAAACTGCTGGGACCCTCTTGTGTCACTTGAGGCCGGGCACTGCCAGGGCCTGTTTGAAAGCCCATTGGGATAAAAATGAAAAACATGTTTAAATAGTTGTGTTTTATATCTCTCATGTCATTAAAATGGCATTATCTGGGGCCAGGAGGCAACAGAGAATGAAAACATTTCACCTGACGAACTTTCTTTTTTACTTTATTGCTGTAATATTTAATAATTCTGAAAATTATTAAATATTATTTTAAAATTCTGAAAATACAGGTTAATGCATTGTGAGCATGGGGAGACCCTGACATGGCAGAACGGCATTTTAAATGCTGCAAAAGGAGAAAAATCCATTTATTGTTGAAACATGAATGAGTCAAATCTCTGCCTTCAAAACATGGGGAGATCATTTCCCCAATTTGAAAGGTCGGTGATTAATTAATGATTCATCCTTCAGAAACATTTTGGGTTTCCCTCCTCACTGGCAAGCTGAGAAATGAGGAATTCCTGAGCACACTCCTAAATAAATTGTAACCATCTGAGTAATCTCTGGTGGAATTCCTTTGGAAGAGCAGAGCTTTGGTCCTCCTTGTCCCTGCTCCTTCTGAGAGTGGTCAGGGCCAGCAGGAATTATAAAATATTCCAGCTCAAGCTCTTGGTGCAGTAACAGCTCCTAATTATTTATAATCCTGATTATTATCCACCTTCCAAAATGCACAAATCCTCAGCAAAACTCCTCTGGTTGTTTTTACTATTTGTGTGAATCACAGCTCATGTGCTGAGTGGGGAAAAAATATTTAAAAAATCAACAAAATGAGGAAATCTTTGTGATAAACGAGTTTGGAACTGAAAAGAAATTTATAAATGAGCCAGGGCAGTGTTGTGGGAGTTGCTGCTTTTTCCCTGGAAAAATGAAATGCATCATTTTTGGGGGAGAGAATGGAGGGAAGAAAATGGTTTTTATAAAGTGCAAAGGATGGCAGGTAACTGCATTTTGACACTGGGTTTTCTTACAGCTGAAATTATCCTATTATTTCTTGATAAAGTTCATCACTGTAACAACCCTGCTGTGTTTCTTTTTTTTCATGAGCAGCAGGCAGATCGTGGAGTTAAACAGCTATTTTTGAGAATTTTCAGCAGTTTTTTTGGTGGGTTTGGGGTTTTTTTAATCATAAAAAAAAAATAAATAAGGGAAAGTGCTGCCGTCCCAGAAAACATCCAAGCTTTGCTAATGGAAAAAAAATAGGATAAATGGTAAAGTTACTGCATTCATCAGTCAACCACCCCAAAACATTTGCAACCCATTATGGATTTCAAAACTTGGCTGGGAGTCCTGAGGTTCCTTGTAAGCAACTTTCTGCATTTGTGCCAAATGCGGGGAAAACAGAAAGTGCTGCTGAAACATGTGCTGAGAAAAATACCTGCCTTTTGCTGCTGCTGCTGCTGCTGTAGGAGCAACAATAATTGCAATTATTAGAGGCCAGAAATACAGGAATGGCTTCGGACTGGAGACTGTAAAGCTCCAAAATTTAACCATCATAAAAATGTCTCCATTTCCCATTTTATTGTCTACGAGCTGCTGTTAAGCCCAGCTCAGGATGGGGCTCTTCCTGCTCTTGCTGGGATTTTTATCCTGAGAACGAGGTGCCAGGAGCTGAGGATTTGTCCTGGGAGAGGGAATTGTCACTCGGGGTTTGCTGGAGAGCCTCCACTAATGGTGGTCCTCGAGTTAATAATGTTTTCCTTCCTCCTTTTCCTTTCTCTGACTCATGTCTGGCATGGATTTGGAAAAAAACCCTTTTTACCCCACACGTTGGACATCTCTCATCCCTCTCCTGCTCCCTCACACCTTCCTTCCCTCGTTATTCCTCATTTCAGGATGTCAGGCTCCCACCCTGGCTTTGGGCAGTGAAATCTTGGTTTTTTCCCTCTGTTCTGCCACCAGGGATGGAGAGGGAAAGCTGAACCCCCGGGGTGTCTCATTTCTTGGGTTGTTGCTGTTTTCTGTCTGTTCTGCTTCAACAAAGGCAATTTTTAAATTCTTCATCATTTTTAGGTCACACCCTAAAAGGTTTTGCTGCTCCTCAGTGATTTTTCTGCTGTTCCCACCCCAAGAGGGTGGAAATGAGGTGGGGATTGCAGTTGTAAAGAATATTTCAAGGCATATGAACAAAAATATGCACAAAATCAGCTGTGCATTGCAAATTTGTGGGACCTGCCTGTGCAGGGGCTCCCCAGTGATGATGACTCAATTTGAATTACCTGTGATACAAATTTTTGACCATAAAATCCCCTCCATCAGATGGAATTTTTTATTTAAAACTCCAGGCAAGGCTTTGTCTCTTGCTGCCTTCTTTGAGCAGATGTCACAAGATTGGTATTCTGACCTTGTGGTAATTCAGCATCAATTTCTTTATTTTATTTTATTTTTTTGTGTGTTTGCTTCCCTCTGCTCAGGTCCTCCTGTTAAATTACAGGGCTCTTCTTGCTGTCTGGGATTTCTGCTTCCAATCAAATCCCCATTCCAGCCCACAGAAGTATTTTCAGGAATATCAGAGTGCCTGGAATTGAGCCCCAGTCCGGAGCAGAGCTGAGATCCGTGTCCAATATTGGCTTCCAATATGGAAATCTTGGAAGAACAACCCCAAAAAAATGAACAGCTTTGGAGCTTCGAGCCCCTGAGTGCTTCATGCTGAGCTGCTCAGGACACCTGTTTGGGTTTGGGGTTTTTTCAGTGGGTGTTTTACATTTTGGGGAATTTGGGGCAGCTGCTTTTGCCTGGAATTTCACCCGTTTGTGGCACCTCCAGCACTCCCATCTTGTTTGGAGGGGCAGAGTAAGAAGGAAAAAGGAGACCTGGGGTGTCCTTTCCCACCCTGGAGAGCCCTGAGGTGACCCTGGAGAAAAGGAGGTTCAGGGGGACCTTCCCACTCTCTACAACCTCGTGAAAGGAGGGGCAGGAACATCAACAGCAGGAATTTTTTGCCAGGTTGGACACCAGGAGCAATTTCTTCCTGAAAAAAAAATTGTGCTCAGGCATTGGAATGGCCTGGAATTCCCATCCCTGGAGGTGGCACCTGGAGGTGGCACTCAGAGCTCTGGGCTGGGGACAAGGTGGGCATTGGGCACAGCTGGGGCTCCACGTGCATCAATAATTTTGAGATTTTGTGATTCTCTGCTCCCAATTTTTAAGCTGAGCCACTTTCCTGGCCTCGAGGGAGGGGAGCTGCCATTCACAAGCAAAAAATGACCAGGTCCAAGGGCACCATCTACATTAAAATTGAATTTTAGGTGGAAATAATCTGCAGGGTAATGAAGAGGAAGCTGTTCCTGAGGAAAGTTTTGCTCCTGCTTATCCTGATATTTCAAAGCTTTCTCCAGGTCCCTCCATGGCTTCTGCACTACTCATTAAAACTGGTTCAGCCCAAAAGTTCAGATTACCAGGTCATCACAAATCACATTTAAACTGAGGGGAATTTACTGGCTGATGGTGCTTTTTGTAACAAAAAAATTGCTAAGTGAAAACACGTCCAATTTCTCAAATCTGGGCTTAATTCCTGGGTCATGACAACTCCGAATGGATGGTGAGGGTTTTATATCCCGTTTCTAGGAGAGTTTGTTTCAGACAATACGTCACCCACGCTGTCACCTGTGCTGAAAACCTTCCTGGCCTTGGTTGTTAGGTCTTCAAGGCAGAAAAAATGTAGAGAAATGCAATTTAATTGGAGATCTATTGGCCAGAACAAAGGGCCACAGAAACAGATGATTCCCAGCTTCCTCCTCTGGATTTGGGGATTATTTTTTTTTTCCCTTCCTAGGTTCCAGATTGGAGGAAAGGGACGTGGAGCACAAGGCTGTCATTCTTCTGAACGTGATTACAAAAATCTTTTTGTTGTGAGCAGCATTTCAGCTTCCCTTTCAGGCTGCTTAAGTGAATTTGTGACTTTTATTCTCCTGTGAGACCCCACCATTATTTAACTCCGTAATTTACTATGAAATCCTCCTTGCTTTGTCTCGGGAGTTTTATGATGGTTTTGGGTTTTTTTTTCTCCCCTTTGTGATTTGCACCAAGGAAGTTTGAGGGGGCTCTTTTGTTTTTTGATTTAATCGTGGTCTTAAGAGATTCGAGACGTCGGGGATTAATGAGGGATCCCCCAAATCATAAAGCAAATCACAGCATGCCAAATCATTTCTCCTTTGAGACCGGTGCCAAACGTTTTCCGTGGTGTTCCAGTGAAACTGGACACTCCCAGCCCAGGAAAATCAGGGAAAAGGGGGGGTTGGGCAAAAAAAAAAAGGCACCAAATTTTATTTTCAGTGCGTAGCTGGAATTTCAGCCTCTCCCCGCACAAGTCCTCGCCATTACAATTTATTAGATGTTTTATGCAGCAGATTTTATTGGATGATTTAGGTAGCCTTGACTTGATCCTTTCCAAATGTGCTCAACATGCGAAAAAAGTGTTTTTATATTCTCACTTTCCTGTAACCAAAGCTGCCCAAGTGGAGGTGGAGTTACCCCGGCCTGCTGCGGGGATTGTTTGGTTTGCAGAATCCGTTTGGCCTCTCCTTTTCCAGAGGATTTGGGATTATAAATCAGCTGGAGGAGGAAGGAAAGGGGCAGAGGAAGCTCGGGAAGAGCAATGAAACTCCTGGGAGTGGGAAGGGATAAAAGGAAATGGGGAATATGAAGGATGAAGGAAGAACATTTTCCAGAGCGTTGTTTGAGTCCGTGGTGGATTGGTGGGCAGCCCTGGAGTTTGTCAAATGAAAATGCCTCTTCTTCCAGAAAATACCTCATCAACCAAAAAATATCTCCTAAAAAATACCTCATTGTCTCCCAAAAAATATCTCCTAAAAAATACCTCATCATCTTCCAAAAAAATACCTCATCAACCAAAAAATATCTCCTAAAAAATACCTCATC
>JAHLSL010000075.1:1220971-1232068 GCA_025920805.1 Petroica traversi
GGGGATGGGAAGGGGAACGGGAAAGGGAAAGGGAAAGGGAAAGGGAAAGGGAATGGCAATGGGAATGGGATGGAATGGGAATGGAATGGAATGGGAATGGGAGTGGGGATGGGAATGGGAATGGGGATGGGAAATGGGAATGGGAATGGGAATGGGAATGGGGATGGGAATGGGAATGGGAATGGGAATGGGAATGGGAATGGGAATGGGAATTGGGATGGGAAATGGGAATGGGAATGGAAATGGGGATGGGAAATGGGAATGGAATGGGAATTGGTGGCTGTGGCTGCCCTGCCTGCACAGCAGCTGCTGGGGATCCTTTAAGGCCCCACATCCCCCGTTCCCACCACGGCCGTGTCCTCATGGCTACAAAACTTTCCTTTGTGATGCTTTCACTTGGAATGGATCTGACTCCTGCTGAAATCTGGTGAGCAGAGCTGGAGGAAAGCGTTCCACACGTGCTCCCAAAGCATGGCCCCGCTGGCTTCGGAAACATCAGAGAATCCCAGAATTATTTAGGCTGGACAAGACCTCCAAGGTCATGGAGGCCAAGCTGTGACCCCCACCTTGTCCCCACCTCCAGGTGACACCTCCAGGGATGGGGACTCCAAACCTCCCCGGGCAACCCCTTCCAATATTTCACAACCCTTTCCATGGGAAAATTCCTCCTGGTGTCCAACCCAACCACCCCTGACAAGTTCTCCTGTGTATTCCAAATTTCCTGTGCTCCCCAAGCAGAATTCACTGCTATAACTCTCTGTCCTTTGTAGTGATGGGAGTTTAGGATTAATTTTTAAATCCCTCCAACAGGAATTATTTCATTTATAAAGCCTCACACCATGGGGCTGCTTCACAACTCTCATTGCTGCTGCTGAACCCCACATTTGAGCTCAGTTTAGGTAAGTGTAGACTAAGGTTTAAGCAAGCCTGAGTTAAATCATTACCCGAGGTGGAAACTGCCAAAAAACAAGAAAAGGGCTGAGTTTCTGGGGGTTGAGTTTTGATTTCATTTGAAACCAAACCCAAAACTGAAGATTACAAGTTCATTCAAAAACTACTCCTGCGTTTCCAGCACAAGAACTGGGCCATGCTCAGCCCATGTGAAGACTGAATTTTAATAAATTAATTCTGTTTATTCACACCTCCAGCCACTACAGGTAGGCTGGAAATCTTTTTTTGCCCAGCGAGATTTACTGGAAATACCATGAAAATATTCCATTTATCACACTTGTTTTATCACTCGTGATCTTACTCAAACCCAAAGATCGAAAATTGCTCTGCTGAAATTTCAGATGCCATTTTTAAAGCCTGCTAATCTCGAGTTTTTATTGCTTGGCATGAGTTTCTAGGTTTGTTTTTATTTTATCCACGAGGAAAAAAAAAAGAGAAGGGAGCTCAGAAATTCCTAATGAGCATAATTAGGTGCTGCCCAGACCAAAAATGCCATCATGGCTTTGGGGAAGATTCCAAAATATTCCAAAATATTCCACCTTGTGACTCTGACAGAAGTTGAAACACACTTAGCAGGGGTTTTGAGCTGCCTGCCAGCTTCGTGTGTAATTAGCTAAAATAATAAGGGCTGATCAGTTCAAAAATTGGCACTGATTTAAAATAAAAAACTGTCGAGTCCACTCAGTCTGCACTCTGCGAAAACAAAATGCTGCCAGCAACTTCCTTGAAATGAATCCTTTTAAAATATCGACGGAAATGTGATACACCAGATATTACAGAGAAGAGAGAAACTTCACTTGCATATTTTTGCTGCTCCATAAATGAGACATCTAAAAGCAGACATTCACCATAAAAATGTGTTTATTGGCTGGTGATAACCAATTCCTGGTGGGGTGTTTGATGTTTCTGCTCCTCCCGTTCTCTGGGAGCTCTGTCCCCCTCAAAAAGTAGAAAAACAAGATTTGAAAAGCAGAATTTTTTTTATTGATTGCAGAAAAAAATAAGGGAATATACCCTGCTTACAACGCAGAGTAAATAAGAAGCATTGAGAGCTTTTAAAATTAAATATATATTTAAAACACCTCGACTCAGTGCGTTTATACTCTGCCCAAGGTAAGAAATTCTAAATCATGAACAAGGAGAAAGCCAGGATTAAAAATTGGTCGGGGTCGGGACAGATCTGAGCTCCGTTTGTGCTCCTGTGCAAAAACAGGGAGTCTCTGTGGCCGCCGGGCTCTTTTCTCAGGGAGAAAGATGGATTACGTGGCTCAGCCCTCTTGGCAAGAAAACACACGGCCCCCACATGTCAGCAGAGGGATCCTCATCACCACTCATGTAAAATCTAATCCCTGCCTGTCATGACAGTCTCCAAAACATGGAGCATTCCCTGAACCGCGGCCAACTCCTGGCTCTGGCAGCACTCCCTGCTCTGTGTGCGTGTTGTGCCTCAGTGGGGAAAAACTCCTGCTTTTCATGTGGAGATTTAAAGCTGAGAGGGGCTGGAAATCAGTGGGAATCCCATGGGATTCGTCGGGAGGGCTTGGAACTTGGAGTTTTGCTCGTGGCACCGCGGGAAGAGCAGAGGCCTCACCAGGCCTCTCCCCTGGGGGTTCCCAAATCCAGGAATGTCCCCCCCTTCCCACCCCCAGCCTCATTTTGGGACGTGTGAGTGAAATCCAGGACACAATGGATGGATGGGGTTGCTTTAAAGAAGCCTTTGTCCCAAATTCCCAGAAACACGGAAAGCTCGGGATAGTGGTGAGCAGGACAAATGTGGCTTGGCCTAAGCAGCTGCAGGGCTGCAGACGTGTGCCCTGATGGGAGGTGAGTGTTGGGGAAGATGAAATAGGAAAGCCTTAGAGATATGATTACCTTGCAAAAGATGCTGGAAATATGGAAAGCGTAATCGAAATTGAGATGAAGACAAGGTTGGAGTTGAAGAGTAACTAAGAAACAATGGCAGAGCTGGCTGAAGGGAATCCTCCTTCTGGATAGAACAATGCCCTCTGCCCAGGCAGGGCCAAAGGGCAGAGCAAACCCTGCCTGCCTGGGAGAGATTCCCAAAAGCAGTTTTTTTAAGGTTTAAAATATAACCCTGTATGGTAATGTGATGATTCTTATAGGTTGCATGTAAATATTGTAGAGTTTGTAACTTGTCTCAGATTGGTTAAAGAGAATTAGAATATTCAACAGAGAAGATGATTTATTGTATTGTAAATGGCAAATCGCTCTCTTTTTGCTCTCTCTTTTTGCCTCTTTCTCTCTCTCTCTCTGGCTGCTCTGAGCTGTGTCTTGCAGCCCAGCAGCCTCTCACACCCACGCTCTTTCACAATAAACTCCCATGCTCTAAACCCATCTTTAGAGATCTCTCGCTTCTATTTTACCCTCATAACCAAATCCCACAGAGTTCAATCCTACAGGTGAGTGCTGCTGAATTTCTGCTCCGCTCCACAGGCACCTGCTGAAATAAAATACAGCCCCAGGAGCACCAGAGGTTGGGAAAATGGGAATTGGGTTTTTTTCCAGGAAATCTGAGGGTGTTGTTGGGTTCCCACCAAGCTGGAGGAGAGGAACCAAAGCAAGGCGTGGATCTTCTTCAAAAGGAGAGGATAAAACATCCAGGGGAGGCTCAGGTTGGACACCAGGAGGAATTTCCCCCTGGAAAAAGTGCTCAGGCCTTGGAAAAGGCTGCCCAGGGAGCTTTGGAGTCCCCATCCCTGGAGGTGTCACCTGGAGGTGGCACTCAGAGCTCTGGGCTGGGGACAAGGTGGGCATCAAGCTTGGGCTCGATGACCTTGGAGGTCTTTCCCAACCTTAATCCTGGAATTCTGGGGCAGAATCTGAATTTTCCAGAATCTGAATTATTATTATCTGCTGCATAAAAGTGTGGGCTGGTGGGTACCACAAGCAGCATTTTGATGCTTTGATCCAGTTCCATGGTATTTGGACAGCCAAGAAAGTTCTTGAGGTGTATTTGGAACTTCCTGGTCACTTTGGCATCTTCTCCTCCACTCTGAGCTGAAAAATTTTCAGGGCCTGTGAAAGATCTGGGCACGGAAACACCTGAGGGGAAAATAATTTTATTCTTCTTTGCCTCACAGGTTGAGGGTGAATTTCTGAGGGTGAATTTCTGAGAGTGAATTTCTGAGAGTGAATTTCTGAGGGTGAATTTCTGAGGGTGAATTTCTGAGGGTGAATTTCTGAGGGTGAATTTCTGAGGGTGAATTTCTGAGGGTGATTCAGCACTGCTTAAAAAGATTTTTCCATCACTGGCCTGCACTGAACATGAATTTCACAGCCCTGGAGTCACTGCGGGTTCTGATTTTCCTCCCCCACTGGCTGTGCATTAACACTGGATATTCCAAACTTGCCAAAAAGCTCAGGAAAAACAGATTATCTGGAATTTAGCAGGTTCCACTCAGCAAAAAGGTAAAATAGAAGAAAAAAGAAGTGAGCACCAAGTTGTGAATGCAAGTTTTTTGCTCTTTAGTGTAAATGAGGCTGGGAACCCACACAGCCTCAGGGCCTGGCTCCCCAGGGCAGAGAGAAGAGGCAAAACCATCACAAACTGTGATTTTTAGCAATGTTTTTTTGTTGAGAGTGTCAGAAATTTAAGGTCACCATGCCATCTGAATTTATTATTATTATTATTATTATTAATAATAATAATAATAGTAAATAGAAATAGAAATAACAGCAACAACAGCAACAACTACAGTTATTATTATTATTAAATAATATTAAAATAATATATGTTATTAATATATATAATAACACTTATTAAATTGTAATAAAATTATATATTGTTAAATATAATAATAATAAATAGAAATAGAAATAACAGCAACAACAGCAACAACTATAATAATAATTATTATTAAATAATATTAGAATAAGATATAGCATTAATATATATAATAACATATTAAATAATAATAAATTATATATTGTAAACATAATGATGATGATGATGATGATGATGATGATGATAATAATAATAATAATAATAATAATAATAATAATAATAATAATAGCTAAAACAATAGAACCACACAGAAAAGCTGAGAGCATTTTGTTGCCCCCAAACTTTTACAATTTTCTTCCTGGGAAAAGCTTTTCAGAACTCCCAGTCAGGGACAGCATTTGTTACCCCAAACAATTTATTACCTGTTCACATCTACTTATTTAAATCCATATTGGCAGTACATGATTTTACAATGTGTTTGAGGGGTTTATTCCATAAATTAAAGATCGTTTCAGTGAGATAAATAAAATATTTTTAGAGTCACGGTGATATTACAAATTTTTGATGTCAAACACCCGATCCAAGAAATTGTGTGACAAGAACTCCTCCTTTTCTGCTCTAAATCCACTCCAGGAAAAAAAATTAATTTATTACAAGGCTTTGGTGTTCCTGGGAAGGGAAGAAGGGAAAGGAATGATGTAAATCGGACTTCTGCTCCAAATTTCTTCATCCTGGCTGGCTGAGTTTAAATGCCAAAAAGAGGGGTCTGAATTCCCAAACTGCAGAATGTGGAAGTTTAATGTGAAGTGGGTTGTGAACTGAATTTCACCTTCACAGGGGGTAATTTTCTGAATGCTGCTGCTTTGTTCTTGCAGGAAAAAAAAGAAAAATATCCTCACAACTGTGTTTTAACTGCTCCAGTAGCCAACGAGTCAGGTCTTGCAAATGGGGAACAATTACTTGTGCAGGTAATTATTGCTTTACTTTGAGTGTCTGCTATCAAATATTTACTTTTCAAGCAGCAGATTTCTGATGCTTGCAGGAGGACAGGAGAAATCTGCTTTGGCTCCTCCATTTAGAAATCTGCAGCTTTTTTTCTGCCTTCTTAATGCAGTCATGAAGCTGAATTGATTTTGTCCATTAATATTGGCTTTGCATGTCAGCATATCTTTACAGTGGGTTGTAGTTTTTTTTCTTCCAAATGAAAAATTCATTTTTGCTTGGAGCAACCTGGGCTAGCGAAGGGTCCCTGCCCATGGAAAGGAATGGAATTGGATGATTTATATTTTTTTTAATGAACAGGGAAGTTTTTAAGCACAAAGAGTTGACAGTTTCTGATTCACACAGGTGAGGACAGAAGAGGCAAACAATTTCTGTAGGAATATGTGACATTATTATGAGCTGCCAGAGCTCTGGTGGCACTTATTAGTCAGTGAGGAGGAACAGTTCCAAATTTTTGCTCCAAATGGCACAAAATTTGTGCCATTTCCAGGGCACCAATCAGCACTTAAATCAGGAATCCTAAAGCACCCAGTGCCACAAATCATCCTTTATCCAGCCCTAAAAAAGAAAGCATACAAAGCACTACTTGTGTTTTATATTCAATTCCTGATTTTTCTGGCATTATTATGTCTTAAAATATCATAGAACAGCCCTGGCATTTAATCCATCATTAAAAAAAGAAAAACCAACCCTGTATTTACTCTTGATGTAGCTGTTGCCTTATGGGCTGTGCAAACATCAAAAAAAGAAAACAGCAATTCTGTGATAAGCACAACAGGAAATTGGAGCTTGCTGCTGATGAAACCGATATCCAGCTGGTAATCCGAGCAATGAGGTCACTGAAGCTTTCCTGAGCAATAAATTTTATTTCCTGGGACGTATTTAATGTTTTTGTTAGATTTTTTTTGGATAGTGTGCACTGGGGTCTTTTCGTTTGAGTCGTCGCCGCGATTTTGTGCCGCGATAAAAAATGAGCATGGCAACAAAACCGAAATGTGGTGCAGAAATGGAAAGTTTGCTGGGGTTTCAGGGCCAGAATTTCTTTGGAACGAGGGCTGCTGAGAGGCAGCACCCAAGAGCTGAGAGGAGGAGGGGGTTTGAGCAGTGCCCACTCCTTACAAAGGCTGCTTAGTGACCCCCAGGCCAGGCCTGACTGCAGCTCGGTGTTTGTTCAGCTATTTCATTAAAAACCAGCACTGAGCCTTTCTGGAGGGGAGCAGAGAGGGACAGCAGCAGCCAGGGAAGGGGAGATGTCATTCCAGGGCACTGAAGCCTTTCCTCAGAGTGGAGGCAGCAAAAGGTGTTTTGTGAGCTGCTGGGAATCCCTGGAGCTGTCATAGTCGTTCCCATTTTTATTTTTATTTTTATTTTTATTTTTATTTTTATTTTTATTTTTATTTTTATTTTTATTTTTATTTTTATTTTTATTTTTATTTTTATTTTTATTTTTATTTTTATTTTTATTTTATTTTTATTTTTTAAATTATTTTTATTTTTTAAATTATTTTTATTTTTATTTTATTTTTATTTTTATTTTTATTTTTATTTTATTTTTATTTTTATTTTTAAAATTATTTTTATTTTTATTTTTTAAATTATTTTTAAAATTTTTTAAATTATTTTTATTTTTAAAATTATTTTTTATTATTATTTTTATTTTTATTTTTATTTTTTATTTTTATTTATTTATTTTGTACTCAAGTGCAGCCCTTTCTGAGGGAGGAATCATCTCATCCCTCAATGCAGAGAAGTGCTGGTGGCTTTCATGAGCTTACACACAGCATCGGGCCCAAATCACAGAATTCCAGAATTATTCGGGTTGGAAAAACCCTCCCAGCCCATGGAGCCCCAGCTGTGCCCAAACCCCACCTTGTCCCCAGCCCAGAGCTCTGAGTGCCACCTCCAGGTGCCACCTGCAGGGCTGGGCACTGCAAAGCTCCCTGGGCAGCCCCTGCCAAGGCCTGAGCACCCTTTCAACACAGAAATTCCTCCTGTTGCCCATAGTCATTTTTTCAGGGATCACATATTTTTTGCTGGTTTAAAACTGCTGGTTTTAATCTCCTGGATTAAAGGAATTCTTGTCCTTTCCAGCCTCTGAGAGCCAGAGGTGGGACCCAAATGGTGGATTGGGAATTTCCAAATTCACTGGGCAGGGACACCTCCCACTGTCCCAGGCTGCTCCAGCCCCAATGTCCAACCTGGCCTTGGGCACTGCCAGGGATCCAGGGGCAGCCACAGCAAATCTGGGAATTCCAGCCCAGACCCTCCCCACCCTCCCAGGGAACAATTCCTGCCCAAAATCCCACCTAAACCACCTTTCTTTCAGTTTGAACCCATAAATACCACGGGACTCATCACTGCCACTCTCAAACAGAAGCACAGGGTGACAGCAGTTGCTGTTCTGGAGGAGAGAGCAGAAATAAACACCAAACATCTTATTGGGGAGAAAGGAGAATCAGCTGTCCAGAAAACTTGAGGGACATAGTTTTCTCCATGTTCTTTTTGATGTGTTTGTTTGAAGAGCAAGGAAAGCTCTTAGGGAGGAAACTTTCCCTGAGGCAATTCCAGGTGCTGGGGAGGAAGGGCCTCACACGGAAGAAAATGTGAGGAAAGAGGACTGAAATGACAGAGCTCTCAATCAAGGGGAAGGAAAATATAAAAACAATAATAGGGAGGGGCTGGAATGGAATTCCCAGCTTTGCTGTGGCTGCCCCTGGATCCCTGGAATTGGGACCTTCCCTGCTCATCCCTGGTGGTTTCTCTGAGCAAAGAGCAAAACTCCCTTAGAAAGCTGGGAAATGCCCTGTCAGAGGTAAAAACTGAAAAATTGTAAATTTAGATGGGATTTTGGGCAGGAATTGTTCCCTGGGATGGCAATGAGGGGCTGGGCTGGAATTCCCAGATTTGCTGTGGCTGCCCCTGGATCCCTGGCAGTGCCCAAGGCCAGGTTGGACATTGGGGCTGGAGCAGCCTGGGACAGTGGGAGGTGTCCCTGCCCATGGGATGGAAGATCTTTAAGATCCCTTCTAACTCAAACCATTCCATAATTCCATGATTTCTGTGGTCAGAAACTTTGTAGGAGCGAATTCCCAGGAAATTGGTTTGAGGGAGTGGGAAGGATCCGTAAGGAAATTTTTGTTATAAACCAAAGGAATGGAAAACAGAGTGGGAAAGGCCCAAACGGGTAAATTGTGAGTTCTTTTCACAGGACTGAAACACAAATTAGAAACTGGATCAGGGACTTCCAGATGGGCACAGAAACTCAGCAGGGCCACGCAGTGATGAGGGCAGGGAGGCCAAACCACAAAATAAATGCAGTTTACACAGGAAACCCAAAATATCGAATGCAGAAAAACCCAGGCAGGGAATGCTCACTTGGCTCCCTGTCCTGAGGCAATGCCCAGTCCCAGGGATTGAACAGAGAATTGATTTGCTCCAACAACCTTAAGATATTAAAATATCCCTGAAACTCTGTAAAAAAAAAATAAATAAATCTGTGTCCTCTTGCCAAAAGCTCTCAGCTATTTCTGTGCCACAGGAAGAGGGCAGAAGAGGATTGAACACAGACCCAGGGCCCTGCCTGAGCAGAAAACATCTCATAACTCCCAGAACATGGCTCAGAATTGCTTCATGCTCTTGAGAGAAGAGGGGAGGTGATTCTGGAGGGTCCCAGTAGCAGAGGGGTCTGTTAGAGGGCAGAGAAGTGGAAAAGCAAAAGTCACAGAATTATGGAATCATGGAATGGTTTGGGTCGGAAGGGAAATGAAAGATCATTTTTTTTCTACCTCCTGCCATGGGAAGGGAAATTTTCAACTGTCCCAGGGTGCTCCAAGCCCTGTCCAAGCTGGCCTTGGACACTGCCAGGGATGGGGCAGCAGCAGGAAAATATCAGGGGTTGGGTGGGAGTAGAGCACCTCATCCTCTCCAACACAAAAGAGTCAAATAGAGGAAATCCAGAAAAAAATGCCAATAAGCAGAGATAAAGAAATCTGGGTCTGTGGAGAAAAATATGAATGAATGGGAGAAGGAAACCTGGAAATAATATCTAGGGGGAAAATATAGACATAAGCATAATAACTTGTTAAATATTTCAGAGCTTTTAAGTCGTTTACACAAGGCCTGTTAGCATTAGCAGAAGTTTTAAAATTTCTAATTAATTTTTTTTTAAAAAAACCTTTGTAGCAGCTAAATTAGAATAATTAGAATCTCCTTTGTGGTTGAGAGAGCTTTAAAATTTTGAGAGGAAGATTTTCACTCACCTCCTCTGGAAGTTCCTCAGAAGAGAAAGAGCTTTTTTAGAAAAACATGACTTTCACAAGGACCTGCAGAGCTGTGAGGGGACACGAGATTTTTATCCCTTCCAGCATGAAATCACCACAATCCATTTCCATCAAAACTGAGCCCAACCTGGATGTCAAAACTCACCTGAGGTGTCCCTTTAGACATTTTTCTCATGGCTCAGACCCAGCCCTGCTTCTCTCGCCTCCCCAATTTGGTGAGAAATTATTTAAAGAGCAGCCTGGGCTCCTTTTGGGGGCTTTAGGGGACTTTAGGCTCTTAACCCGGGCTGTTGTTCCTTTCAGTGACACAGCCAGAGGTCACCCAGCCCTTTTGTCACCCTGGCTCAAAAAGAGCAAAGGTTGCAGTGCCCACAAAGACCCTTTTGTGCCCCAAATCAGCAGCTGAAGCACTTGGGATCCCCCAGGTTGTGCCAGGCACTGCCCAGACACCGCCCCATGGCTGGGGCTCTGTTTGCTGGGTCAAACACACACAAAAAAACCCCCAAAAAAACCCTTCAAGGGCGGGTTAAGAAGGACTGGGATGTTCTAATCAGGTGCTGCTCATGCATTATCCATGCTGGCTGCTCCGGGGAAATTTATTCAGGAATTCCCAGGAAGGGACTGAGCCAACCTGAGCAGCTCTGAGGGCCTGGCAGCCACTGTGGCCACTGAAAAAGGAGGGATTTTCGTCCTCTCAAAAGTCACAAATTGATATATATGGATGAATTCAAAACCCTGAATTTTATATGAGGACAAATGTGATGATTTTCAGGCTCTCTGAGGGTCTGGCAGCCACTGTGGCCACTTGTACAAGGAGGGATTTTAGGGCTCTCAAAAGTCACAAATTGATATGAGGGCGAATTTTATAATTTTCAGGCTCTCTGAGGGGTTGACAGCACTCTGGCCACTTGCAAAAGGAGGGATTTTAGGGTTCTCGAAAGCCTTAAATTGATAAGGGGATGAATTTGGTGATTTTCTGCCTCTCTGAGTGGTTGACAGCACTGTGGCCACTTGCAAAGGAAGGGATTTTAGGGTTCTCAAAAGCCTTAAATTGATATGAGGATGAATTTGATGATTTTCAGGTTCTCTGAGGGGTTGACAGCACTGTGGCCACTTGCA